>JBBMOL010000239.1:603226-948137 GCA_037954665.1 Laguncularia racemosa
TAATCCTTCCCTTTTTTTCTTTTTAACATTTACAATCAACACCCCCCAAAAATTTAAATTTATGGTCGAGTCTTTTAAGTTCCATTTTCTAGAAACATCAACAAGCTTAGGGCCTTAGGCTTTGCCTTTTATGGGTCTTTGATAACCTTATGGGTCTTGGCTTATTGTGAGGACCTATTACACTCGCTAATTATGTTTAACAACATATTTTACTTCTACCACAAATTTGCATAAAAAAAATATTTCAAATTCAAATTAATTCTATTGCAAAAAGTCAACAAAATTTGTAAAGAAATAAATTCAAAGACACAAAATTCCATCGTAAATCGGGGAAATTTCTATCTCTAAATTCCATTAAATTACAATTGAATTTTCTTTTAAATTAGAAATTTCACAACTCGACCAAGGCTCCCTACATTGTGATAATTTCACCTAGGGGTGACCCAATGATTAAGTGATCATTCTTAAATGCACTTAACTTTAGAGTTTTGTACAACTCATAGTCATAACACAAATAAGTGTTTTCATAATTGAAGTTACATTTTCTTATGTAATCTAATAACATAATTTCTTATAAATTATGCATAGCAAAATATAACATTTTATCATATTATTATTTTTTAAATTGTATATTACTATGTATATATATATACACTCAAGTATTTATTACTCTATAAGTATTTTATGTGGTATAAGTATAGCAAATAATATATAATATTTATACTCAAGATAAATTATTATACATAATATATTGCATTATATTATATTATATATTTATGTACAAATATTATTTGCTTTTAGAGACAGAATTGATCTGTCTCTAAAAGTGAAGTTTATACTGTGAATAAATTTGGAGATAGTTTCACAACAATTTTTTTAAATTTATGTAGTGCTAAAATTTTAACATTTACCTCTATAGTATTAGAGATAAAAAAATTTCTTCTCTAAAATTCGAACTTATATTTTTAACATTTAGATGTGAATTTCCAACAAAATCCTAAAACAAACAAATAAATAAATAAATATGATGCCAAAATTTTCTCATCTCCTACAATAGAATTAGAGACGAAGTTGTGACAAAATTAAATCTCTCACAAATTCATTGGTAATCCATCTTAAATTCCATTTCAAAAATAAAAAATGAAATTGTAAAAATATGTCTATTTCATTTTGTCCCAAATTTGTCATAAATCAATCCTTATTAATATTTTTATATATAGATATTTTACCTTGCAAAAATTCTATCTCTAAAGTCTAATTTTCTTGTAGCATATGAGTTTGAAGGCCAATCAAGAATTTGAAAAAGCATGAATAGAAATGACCAAAAGATATAAGGTGACTAGAAATACATGGTCATAAGACATTCATACTTTGAAAGAAAAGGGGGCTAAATGCTACATGATAAATGTGGTGATAAGAGGAATGTGAAGTTCACAATTAAGTGAAAGCCTAAATGGAGATTCAAAAGATTATTTAAGATCAAAGATGAATAATCTACAATTTCTAAGGCATTTTGAACAAGTAATGCATGAAAGAAGACATAATGAGTTGCAAGTTAAATGTATTTTTAGGCAAGTTACCTAGGATAAAATCACAAAAATCTCCCTTGTTAGGGTAAGTAAGCTAAATTTACACTCCAAAAATATTTGACAACTTTCATGATGAATATGATTAGAGTTTTACTACATTTATTAAGTTAAGAATGAAACTAAATCTCTCGATGATATATGGTTGGGATAATATATCAAAGAGGAGATTATAAAGTATTACGCATTCCACTAAGTGGGAGATTTTATATAGTTGTAAAAAGTTTCAAAACTTAGGATTGAAGGTGTATGATGTTTTAGATATTAAGCCTGTGACTCAATAATACATCCTTAAGTATTGGACAAGAGAACAAAGGGAAAGGGGTGATAGAACACGAGACTTCAATGAAAAAGCTACACAAGAAGATAATTGCTTGATCATAAGGCAAAGATATAGAAGAATTTTCCCTCAATTGGTTAAATTAGCAGCACAAGCAATGAAATTTCTAGATGCCTTGATCTTACTTGATAAAATTTTGAAAGAAGTGAAAAAGTAGATTGAAGAAATTTATGACAATCACATTGAAGTGGAGAGTGAAAATAACTTAAAAGATTCATTGCATTAGAAAGAGGCTCTATTAATGATCTTTTAGAAAGGGCAAATGATTTGAATGTAGAAAATGTTAAAAGAGATGGGTTGAGAAGCAAGGTAATAAAGGGAAGAGTGTTGTGATCAATAAAAACTTAGACAAACAATTATCATAGGTAATTTTTCTTATATATGTAGAATTTTTGTTGATATTTTTTGCTTTATAGCTATTATAATATCTCATCACTTTCTTTTATGAAGAAAGATAAATTATCATCTTCCAATGCTACTAATTAATTTCCATAGATGAGATGTAGTGATAATGAAAATAATACTATACCATTAAGTTTTACTCAACTACTAATAGCAAATTCAGTACCATTAAAATACTTATCATTTTGTTTTTTTTTTTGTTATTATAAATTTTAACTATTGTTTAATTTGTTTTAGTATGGTTTTATTGATCCATCCTCTCATATAAACAATGGTCATTAATTGAAGTTCCTCAAAATTAGTCCTAAGGTAAGTATGGGCCTCCTTAGAAGTTTAATGTTGCTTTTTCACCAGTAGGATGATAATAAATATTGCTTAAGCATATTGAAAGGAGAAGTTGTGTCCATAGTGAGAATATATCAAAGTAAACATTAACTAAGTTTTGATTTGAAGAATAATATTTAGTCCTTTAAGGAAAGGACATGCTCTTAAGTTCTCATACATTCCAACATATATATGCTTTAAAAATAAAGGTTGTTGTAGATTATTATTGAGTTGTTAATATTGTTTCATTATTGTTAAGCAACTACTAATGGAGGGTGCTCACTTTTACACATGTTTTGATAGCCCCCTCTACAATTCCATTACAAGCAACCACGAAGATGGTTCCTTCGTTGGCCATGTGAAGCACTTGCAAAGAGTGTAATAAAAGTTTTTTCATGGTTATCTTTTGCAAAATGCATGTAAAGAAATGTTAGTTTTACTTGATTTGGCCATCCATATTGGATTCTTCTTCCATTTATAGACCAACTGACTTAGCATTTTCAATCTTTCAAATTTAATAAAGCTAATCAACTAGGAATACTAGTAATTAGAGAAGAAGGTAAAAATAAATAAATAAATAAAAGAAAGAAACCTAACAAGGCATTATTAATAATGCCTTATTAATAAAATGAGGGGAAGAGAAGCTACTTCCATGATCATAAATAGAGATAGCAATCCTATGGATTTTTTTTTAAGATAATAGAGCCATAAGAAGATAAGTTATTACTATTAACTTGAAAGAAATTTTTTGTCACACCCTAAAATGGCCCCTAGTCATAACAACCCACTACAAATGTTTAACTACGATTAAACACTCCCAAAGCATCTACACTAACTATCTAATCAATAACTAATATATACGAAGGATATTTTAATAAAATTTTGGATACAAAAGTTTCAAATATAGATAGCTAAGTTTGACCAAAAAGGATAATAATTACAAACTAAGCCTATATCTAAAAAAAGTGGGAGTACTAAAAAAGCTACATTTATAAAAAAATATCTCCTAAGTGGCCCTAAACTGTTCATTCTATATTTCCATTATTGTTTTGCCTAGTAAGGTTGGAAGGACTTACTCTAGTTGTTCTTCTAGTGGTGAAATATTGGGAATTATGATGTGCATGATCAACCACACTATAGGGGAATAAGCAAACCACTACTCAGTGAAATGAGAGTACAATATTCTTATTACTACACAAGCACAAACAAATTATCAAACATATATTATGCATGAACAATCATATACAATGCAAACATCGCACATAGTCTTCCAATAACCTGCATGAAGTTTAGAGATTACTCTCCCTTTAACCTTGGGTTGGGGATTCTCATATACCATCAGTTGCCAAGTCGTCCAAACTTTTCACACTTTACTTCCTCAAATTCAAGGTGCCTTCAATGCATTCTTGAAATACAAATATCCAAAATTACAAGTAAGACCCTTCAATAAACTCTATCAAACACACAACAATCCTTAAATCACTTAGTTCGCATATGGTGAAGTAGTAGTCCTTCAATGATTACTTCTTGCTAGTCATATAGCAATGATGGCCTTCAAATCAATGCAAGGCATTATGCAATGCATGTCAAATTTGATATTAGAACCTCCTTTTAATTAATTTCTTTAGGGTGATGTAAACACCCCATTTTTGCCCTATGAATGAGTAATAATCAATAATAATCAATTTTCAATTTTTTCAATTTTTTTCCCAATTTTTCCCTAATTTAGCATAAATAATAAAATATATTCAAAAAATAAAAATAAATAGGAAAACACATCAATTTTGAAAAATGATTTCAGAAATAGTAATAATAAGGGATGAATAATTTTTATAAATTTTTGAAATTTCAAAAAATACAAAAAATGAAAAAAAATCGCATTGCATATATGCAATTTGCGATATAAAGAAAATCGAGAAATTGGGCCAGCTCAGCTGGTTCGTGCGTGCGTGGGAACGTGCGGGAGGCTTGGAGGTCGCGAGTTCGAATCTTCCCCTGAGCACTCGATGCAATTTTTTTTCCTTTCGCCTGGAGCTGCCACGTGGCAGCGTGTGATTAGCCGAAGAAAATCACGCGTGTTGCGCGTGATCGTCTTCCTCACCCGGACAGACGCGAGGAGAAGCCGGAGCAAGTCCGACGAAGGTGGAATCGATCATTTTTTTTCAAATCTTCTAGATTATTGTCAAGATAAAGCCGAATCCATAAGATAAATCAAAGAAAAACAATAGATCAACATCAAATCGCCGGGATAAAATCAAATCTAAAAACGGAAGAAATTCGGATTTATCCAAATCGGCCGATTTGAGCTTATCCAAGAGGGTTTCCGGACGCCTATAAATAGAGGAGGAGGGGAGGAAGCCAGAACACGAATCAGAATTGAGAGAAAGTGAGGAAAGAGTGCAAATCGGAGAGCATCGGAGGAGACCCAAAACCGCGAAGCACCGGCCGGAGTTGAACCACCACCAGGAGGCGATCTGGGAGCAAACCACCGCCACCATTGGATTCAGCAACCTCGAGAAGCTAGGATTCGACACCTCACCCGCTGCAAAAGGCCACCAGAACGCCGTGAACGAGCCTTCCCCGGCGCCGTGTCCAATCAATCCGACCCACCCGATTCGACCCGACCGACTCGACCCGCGCACCAACCCGGATCCAGGTAAGTCGGATTTTCCGGATTTTTTTATTTTATTTAATTTACTTATTTTGTTTATTTATTTGTTCCGAATTAATTTATTATTTATTTGTGGTTTTTGTTATTTGCTTAGTTATTTATTTATTGGTTTTTGTTATTTGTTTAGTTATTAGTTATTTATTTGTTTCCATTTTCAATAAATAGAAAAATGTAGAAATTAGTTTTTTTTTAGGATTTAATAATGTAAAATAAAAAATAAAAAAGAATAAAACAAGAAAAATATTAGGAAAATAATAATAAAATTTTAGATGTCAAAATAGGATAGATAATAAACTTAGGATACAAAAATCAACAAAAATTCCCAAAAATCAACAAAATTCCCAAAAATCACAAAAATAACAAAAAATCATAAAAAATCATAAAAGTTAATAAAAAATTCAAAAATTATGAAAGAATCATAAAAATAAGTTTTAGCACTTAGAAAAATCATTTTCTTCAAATAAATCAAAATTGATGTTTTTCCAAAAAAAAAAATCATTTTCAAAATAAAATCAAAGCTTAGGCTTAGAATTTTTTAGAAAAATCCAAAAAATGGTAAGAACATAAAGCAAAAGAGATTTCAAAATTAAAATTCACAAACAAACTTAAAGTTTTTAGAAAAGCGAACTACGGCTTGTTTGATCCTGAATAACAGGTACGTAGGCACCCATTCGGGTCAACCCATAAAAATTAATGAAAAATCATTTTCTTGAAATAATTCAAAAACATAATAAAAAGTAACAGAAACACAATAAAAACACATTTCTAAAGAGGAACAATTTCAGGAGATTAGGTGGTAACCGTAAGGTTTTAATAGGTTAGCCTCCGGACTTAGAAACTCTGGTTTTCCCTTTTCCTCTTTTCAAAAACGAGAAGAGGAAATAACGACGACTAGTGGTCCAAATTAAGACTAATCCGCTCCTTTAGTCTTAATTCAATATTTCCCAACAATAGTTGGGTGGCGACTCCAAAAATCAAACGAAATTCCTAACTCAAGTCGAGGATCTACATTAGATGAGCATAGGGTCTAGTCTAGATCGGATTAGGAATGGGAATTCAAAAATTAGACTCGACAGGATGGCGACTCCACTGGGGAGCCATGCCAGTAGGCTAAGCCATCTGAATCTTCGAATTGTTCTCCTTAAATGTGCTTCAATTATTATTCTGTTACTAATTTTTCAGGAATTAGTTAGATTCTAGTTTCTTTGCTATGGGGGTTCAGCATGCATACATATGTTTGTGTGAGTAGATGCGGTCGAACCCGGACCGTCCTAGAAACCTAAGACAGGGAGCCATTATGTAGGTTTCGGGCGAAGTGAGTTGATTCACCGTTCGGGACCGATTAGGCTACCCCACCCTATGCTTCGATATGGCCTGAGATCCATTTCTTCGAGAATGCGGGAGGCCATAGAGCTCGGGAACCAGTTAGAACCAACCTACTTGCATACATAACATCATAAGGGGTTGGCAATTGGATGACAATGTAATGGTTTGTAATTTGGTCCTTGGAGTTCAGGACTATTTCCCTGTAACATTTTCATAGTTCTGTTTGTAATTAGGTTGTTTCTTATTATAATAGATAGCTAGCAGTGCAGTCGACTGTCTCCTCCGTAAAGAAATTCGGGTGTACAAACCTTTGGACCTAAAATTGGTACTGGACCATTGGTTCACCTTGTACAACCTAGAGGAGCAGGCCTTCATCCAGCAAAAGATCAGCCCCGTCCTCTCACTGACAAGGATAGAGGCGAATTTGCCTTTAGTCCGGGCCATACTCCAATTATGGAAATCGAGCCCGCTGCTTTCTTTATCGAGCCGCATGAGATCACCCCTACCCTAGAAGAGTACACCCAGTTACTACAGGCTCCAGCACTGACTGATCAAATCTATACGCCAGACCTTGAGGCCGGGCCAGCCGGTACCTTCAGCAGATTATTAGGCATCCGTAAAACAGCAGTCAACAAAGCCCTAGCAGACTGTAAAGGATATTGCATACGAATGGATGATTTAGAAGCCTGGTTTATCGCCCGAGAGGACAATGGGGATAGAAAGGACATCTTGTGTGGGGACCCCAAGACTTACAGATAGAGAAGGGTGAACGCTTTCATCTTGATAGCCTTTGCCACCATACTGTTCCCCACCGGGACCTTCTATATTCACTACAGGGTTGCAGAGCTGGTGACCCAATTCCTGGAGGGAAGATCCTACATCCCGGCTCTACTGGCTGAACAGATCCGGAATTTAAACTTCCTCAAGAAAAAAGGCCATGGGATCCTTCGCTCCAGCCTCAACCTTATGCTAATATGGTTTGTAAGCCACCTCAAATGCTTCGGGCTGAACATGGTCAGGAAAACCCTAGCCCAACAGGTGGATCTGGTGGATTCATGTATAGAAAAGGTAAAGCTACCCGACGACCTTACCAGCCACAGTTGGGTAGAGCTGCTTAGGAGCTTCAGTGCCGAAGATATTCTATGGACAGCTAGGTGGAGTTGCTGTAACAAAATCATCTTGACCTGCAGAAACTTCCAAGCAGTGCCTTTAATCGGAATCAGCGGATGTATCGGATATCACCCAAACTCAGTGGTCTGCCAGTTCGGCACTATCCAAGACATAATTTATCGGCCCTCGGTACAAGCAGTTACCTTTGAGTATCAAGATCCGAACCTGTTAGTAGCTGAGAAGTTTGTGAAGCTAGCAGAGGTCAAAGCACTTTGAGATGCCAGAATTGAAAGCCCGAATGTAGACCTCGGGGAATTAGATGGCGAAGTGGGAAAGCACCGAGCCACCAGAGAGTTCGTAATCCGCCAGCTATACCAGACAGGGGAAAGAGCATATCGGGTTCCAGACGTCACCCAACCAAGACCAGACAAGATCAATCCAAAGACAGAAGTATACCTGGAGCAGGTCAGGGCCCGAATGGAGGTATACTTTGAAGCTGCGGATCATAAGAAAGACATCTGGAAGGGACGTTTCAAAGAATCCGACCAAAGGAACAAGGCCTTAGAAGCATAATTGGAGAAATGCCAAGCCAAAGTCAAGGAATTGGAAGCCGTCATCAGTGGGAAGTCTGAGCCTCCACAACAGAATACTAAAAGAACTAGGAAGTAGATCTTTATTTGTAATATTTCATTTTGAACTCCAAAATTCTCAATATTAATAAAAGTGAAGTTTCAATATTACATTGTCAATCAGTTGTCAACCCTTTTACTTTTAGCATCCGCGTGACACATGCATATCATTCGTGCATTCATTACACTAAAAGCAAAACAAAATGCGAATCCAGGTATCAAAATAGCTTCCAAACAATCGAACCCTCCTAGAAGCCCAATTCTCACGCGCTCAAGAACAAAAATGGCCAACAGCAGTGACAACCGCAACAACACCAATGCTGAAGCTGCCTCGGACTCTAGGATCATGTCCCTAGAACAAATAATCCAACAATTGGCTGCCCAGGTTCACCTCTTAACTGAAAGCATCGGCCTCCTGCGCAACACTCAGCCAACCCAGGAAGAGTATTCAGGGGGCAGAAAGGGAAAAGCAATGGAGGGACAGCCTCCGGAATATGAGGAGATCAATTCCCACCTTAACCCGGCTTTTGAATATGAGCCAAAAGTCAACCAGGGGCCGACCTCTGACGACCTGAAGAGGGAAATGGAAGAGAGGCAGAAGGAGATGGAGAAGCGACTCTTCCAGCAGCTCCATGACAAGATGAAAAGCATTGAAGGCCCTGATGGTTTTGAACAGGACGGAATCACCAATCTGCCAACATACAGGGAAGAGATATACCCTGAAAAGTTCAAGACCCCAGAGTTTGAAAAGTATGATGGGACCGGCTGCCCCAAAATGCATACCAGGCTATATGCCCGGAAAATGAGCAAGTATGCTCAATACGATTAGCTCATGCTCCAGACATTCCAGGACAGCCTTACAGGCCCTGCACTGGTCTGGTATGCCCACCTGGACTTCAACATTGTCAACACTTGGGAGAAGCTAGCCCGGGCGTTTTATGATCAATATAAGTTCAATATTGAAGTCACCCCATCTGTAATCGACCTGGGGAGTCTCCGGAAGAAACATGCTGAGCCGTTCAAGGAATATGCTCAGCGCTGGAGAGCTCAGGCCGCCAGGGTAGCAACCCCGATATCTAAGAAGGAATTAACATCCATATTTGTCAATACCCTGGACAAGACCTACTTTTCACACCTGGTAGGCCAGACCTCATCCAGTTTTGCAGAGGTAGTGGCTGCGGGGTGCAGGATTGAGAACGCCATCACCACCGGTAGACTCCAAATAATGGAGCCTCCTAGGGTCACACCGACACAAAGGCCTGTGGGAGGAAATAGAGCTAAAGAGTCCACTGTCAGCATGGTCCACTCCGGTAAAGCAGAAAAAGCCGGGACTCGTGTTACATTTCAGACCACGAGTACCCCAGTCCAGCAACCCACGACGGGTCAAACTCAGGCTGTTAGGGTCCCAAGGCAGTTCACTCCAATCCCCATCCCACTCAGTCAAGTCTTCGCTCGGTTGAGGGCAGACAACTTAATTAGCTTCGAGGTCCCCAACGACCGATACAAGCCCAAGAATTTCGACTCAAGCCTCAAGTGTGACTACTACATGGGTCAAGAGGGGCATTCCACAGATAGGTGCTGGAGGCTCCAGCACAAAATCCAAGACTTAATTGATGCAGGAATCATACAATTGGATTTCGTGAATGCCCCAGCACCCAATGTCAACACCAACCCACTGCCCAATCACAAGCTCGCCATCAACATGATCACGTCAGAGGAGTCAGCTCCCAAAGAAGCCCTAAGGCGGAATATGACAGAGCAACAGAAGAAGCAATCCCACCAAGCTCCAAAGGAAACACCAAAGGCGCACATTAAAAGAAGGTGGTCAGCTGGAGACCCAACGGTCGGCACTTTGGGGAATCACACGGGAGATTTCAGTATTTAGTAAACTATTCTTATACCCCGACTGAGCAAGAGCCACCTAGCGGACGGGGACCAGAGTTTGAGAAGGAGGACAACCTAGCAAAGGAAGAGGGGAAGACTGTCCACATGATCAACTCTCATCAGAAGCCCAGGGTTATACAGTGCTATGAGGGACAATCAACTGAGGTACAAATCTCAAGAAAAAGATATGTATTCAATGTCCCGATACCGGCAGAGAATTACAAGGCTGCATCGTTCAACTATCGGGCCCTCGAACAAGAGCGACCTCCTATAGTGGGAGGCATCACCTGCTCTGGAAGATTATATGATCTAAAGTATAAATGCCCGACTGAAGAGCCCACCGTGGAAAAAGGGGAAGAAGAGGAAGAGGGACTTGCTGCGTTTATGAAGATGGTTAAGGCCAGCGAATACAAGATCATGGAACAATTAAATAAGGTTCCAGCACAGATATCACTCATGGGCCTTCTCGCAACATCCGAACCTCATAGGGAAGCACTCTTTAAAGTGCTGAAAAAGATTCAGGTCCCGGAAGGTATCGCTACAGACAAATTAGGTCACGTAGTGAACTCCATCTTCGCGATGGACCAAATATCCTTCTCTCCGGAAGAGCTAGGAGAAGAGGGAGACCAACATACCAAACCACTGTTCATAGTGGTCAGGTGCAATGACACCAATGTCTCCCGGGTATTTATCAATAATGGATCATCTCTCAACGTTTGCCCATTGGCGACACTCGACTTGTTGGGGGTCGATCCAAGCAACGTAAAACCTAGCTCCACGGTAGTTAGAGCCTTCGACGAGTCCAAAAGAGACATAGTAAGGGAGGTGGGCCTACCGGTGGAAATCGGTCCACAAATACTCCACATCTCCTTCCAGGTCCTTGACATCCCAAGGTCTTTCAACCTGCTTTTGGGACGACCCTGGATACATGCTGCTGGAGCCATCCCCTCTAGTCTCCACCAAAAGGTCAAATTCATCGCAAACGGGAAGATAGTCACTGTACTGGGCGAGCAGGATTACGCCATATATAAGGAGACTGCCATACCTTACATTGGGGAAGAGGGTTCAGAAGACCTGGGGTTGTAGATCTTCAATGAAGTGAACATGGTAACCAGCAAGGAGGGCCATCAGTTTAAAGAGGGGCAGCATGGGACGTTTGGACTAGGGTACATTCCTACGGCCGTAGAAGAAGCGCAAACAAAAGGTGTCAAAGGCAGAATAAGGGAGAAGCTGACCGACACCCAGATGTGCATCCCACCTCTCCAATAATCTTTCTGAAAGGCGAACATCATTCAAGAGCTATGAATAAATGAAGAGGACGACAGCAAAGGGAAATCAACCCCCCGCACGTCCAACCAGCATCCGACTCTAAACAATTGGTTTTGTTATCCTATCGGTAGCGCTAGGTTAGCTCAAAAGTAGAGAAAAATTATTAAACAAATTTTATTGAGACTCTTTATCAAGTTCAATTACAGTTTTTTTTTCTTCTTATATATATATGCTTTCATTTTACTCAGATCTCCTACCATCGAACATTAGGGATATTTCGCGCAGGTAGAAAGTAAAAACGCTGATATCGTTTCCAACGCTGCTGGGTCAGTTGTTGAAGGCGATATCTTAGACTACGAAATAATACAAGAAAATTGGCTAAAACATGAACAAAGCGGAATCTCGATCGACGAGCCTGTGGAGACAGTAAATCTAGGAAGCATGGAAAACCCTAAGAACCTTAAACTCGGGACCAATTTGAGTGCCGAGCAAAAACATGAGATAACCAAGCTATTAACGGAATATGCAGATGTGTTTACCTGGTCGTATGGTGACATGCCAGGACTAGACCAGTTAATAGTAGTTCACAGGCTTCCCATAAGGGAAGATGTCAAACCTAAAAAACAAAAACTAAGAAGATTTAGGCCTGACATCTTACTGAAAATCAAAGAAGAAGTCAAGAAACTGCTAGAAGTAAGGTTCATTGAAGTATCCGACTACCTAGAGTAGGTAGCAAATATAGTCCCTGTTATGAAAAAGAACGGAAAAGTATGCGTATTCGTAGACTTTCGGGACTTAAACCAAGCCACGCCAAAGGATAACTTCCCCCTACCTCACATTGATGTTCTAGTAGACAACACTGCGGGAAACCATCTCTTCTCATTCATGGACGGTTTCTCAGGATATAATCAAATAAAAATGGCTGAGGAAGATAAAACCAAAACGACCTTCATCACAACATAGGGGAATTTCTGTTACAAAGTCATGCCCTTCGGTTTGAAAAACGCCGGGGCAACGTATCAGAGAGCCATGGTCGCTATACTTCACGATATGATGCATCGAGAGGTTGAAGTATATGTCGACGACATGATAGCTAAATCCAAAAAAGGAGAAAACCATATAGATATCCTGAGGAAATTGTTTAAACGACTGAGAAAATTTCAGCTCAAGTTAAACCCAGAAAAATGTACTTTCGGGGTCACAACGGGGAAATTGTTAGGGTTTGTCATAAGCCAGGAGGGCATTAAAATCGACCCTGACAAGGTAAAGTCCATATTAGAATTACCTTCCCCACGCTCCGTTAAAGAAGTAAGAAGCTTATTGGGAAGATTAAATTACATAGCTCGTTTTATCTCACAGCTCACCGACAAATGCCGGCCATTATTCCGTCTGTTGAAGAAGAACACCACAATAGAATGGGACGACGAATGCGAAGAGGCATTTGAAACAATCAAAGACTATCATACAAAACCTCCGGTCTTGATAGTCCCGAAACAAGGAAAGCCCTTATTCTTATACCTCACTATACTCCCTGAATCCATGGGATGTGTGCTGGGGCAGAAAGATGACGAGGGAAGAGAGCGTTCCATATATTATCTAGCAAGAAGTTCACAGATGGGGAACAGAGGTACTCAGAGGTGGAGAAGACGTGTTGTGCTTTAATCTGGGTCATGCATCGACTAAGGCAATACACCCTTTATTACCATATTGAACTGCT
The DNA here is from genome assembly GCA_037954665.1 of Laguncularia racemosa. Taxonomy (NCBI): domain Eukaryota; kingdom Viridiplantae; phylum Streptophyta; class Magnoliopsida; order Myrtales; family Combretaceae; genus Laguncularia; species Laguncularia racemosa. The sequence goes on from JBBMOL010000239.1 coordinate 616,485, forward strand.
AACAAGACATGATCCCTTGAAATACTTGGCAGAGAAACCAGCCTTGATAGGGAAAATCTCTAAGTGGCAAAAGCTCCTATCCGAGTTTGACATCACATACGTAAATCAGAACTCGATGAAAGGGCAAGCCTTAGCCGACCAGTTGGCGGAATACCCTGTCGAGACAGATTCCAAGAACTACAGGCCCAATTTTCGGATGAGAATATATTGACAGTGGAAAATATGCCAGTAGAAGACTTTGGGATAGAGCAGAACCTGAAATGGAAATTGTTTTTCGATGGAGCCGCCAACGTATTCGGTTGTGGGGTTGGGGCAGTATTGATATCCCCGGATGGCACTCAATTCCCTGCAGCGACGAGACTTACATTTCCCTATACCAATAATATCACAGAATATGAAGCATGTATTCTTGGCCTCAAAATGGCCTGCCAAATGGGAATCTGCGAATTAGAGGTATACGGGGATTCATCGCTCATCATACAACAAACAAGAGGGGAATACAAGACTAAAGACCCCAAACTGGTAGCATATCATCAACACTTGACAGAGCTAATTGAGGAATTCAAGGCAATCACTTTCACATGACATCCCGAGAACTCAGAATCAGTTCGCAGATGCACTAGCCACACTAGCATCTATGATCCAGATAACAGGAGGAGCCGAAGTTCAACCGATGAAAATAGACATCGAAAGTCGGCCCGCCTACTGTTTAACAATGGAAAAGATACAAGATAACAAACCCTGGTATCACGATATCAAGACCTTTCTCCAAGAAGGTAAATACTCCGAAATGGCTAGCAAGAATGACCAAAGAACACTCACAAGGTTAGCAAGTCATTTCCTATTAAGTGGGTCCATACTTTACAAGAGATCATCTGATACCACCCTGTTGAGATGTGTGGACAAAGATGAAGCATGCGAACTGATGAAGGAAGTACATGAAGGAGTATGTGGACCTCATATGAATGGCTACATGTTAGCCCGAAAAATCATGGGTTAGGATATTATTGGTTAACCATGGAATCAGATTGCATAAAATATATCAAGCACTGTCATTTGTGTCAAGTCTATGCGAACCGGATCAATGCTCCGCCCAACGAGCTACATTTGTTATCAGCACCATGGCCATTCTCCATGTGGGGAATCGACATAATTGGCCCTATCACTCCAACAGACAACGGCCATAGATTTATACTGGTAGCGATCGATTACTTCACCAAATGGGTAGAAGCTTCATCATACACCAATGTCACAAAAGGGGTAATAGTCCGCTTCTTAAAAAGGGACATAATAGCCCGATATGGAGTTTCTGAGTCCATCATCACCGACAACGGTACCAATCTCAACAACAAATCAATGACAGGTTTATGTCAACAATTCCACATAAACCACCGAAATTCAACTCCCTACCGACCTCAAATGAACGGGGCAGTAGAAGCAGCTAACAAAAATATAAAAAAAATCATCGAGAAAATGACAACAACTTACAAAGATTGGAATGAAATGTTACCGTTTGCTCTCATGGCTTACAGGACTTCAATAAGAACGTCTACAGGAGCTAGCCCTTACTCATTGGTATATGGTACTGAAGCAGTGCTACCAGTTGAAGTTGAGATACCATCATTCAGAATCTTATCAGAAACTTAGTTAACCGAATCAGACTGGGTAAAGAAGAGGCTTGATCAGCTGAATCTGATTGATGAAAGAAGACTTACCGCATTATGTCATGGTCAGTGTTATCAACAAAGAATGGCCCGAGCATTTAACAAGAAGATGAGACCTCGGTACTTTAAAGAGGGGGATCTGGTACTAAGGAAGGTTCTCCTGAATGCCCAAGACTCCAGAGGAAAATTCACCCCAAACTATGAAGGCCCCTATGTGGTGAAAAAGGTTCTGTCAAGAGGTGCTTTGATATTAACTCAGATGGATGGTCCAAAATTGAGAGACCCCATTAACACAGATGCTGTAAAGATGTACTATCCTTAGGCAAGGGAATTGAAATTTTGCCAATGTTTATGAAAGCCGATGTTCGATACAAATTTCGTTGAGTCGAGTTTTTACTTTTTACAAGCAAAGTTAATATTCCTGAATGGTCAATAATCCAAATCAATTTGCACCATAACAAATACTCCTAAACACATTACCCACCACTTCGCCAATGAAAGATAAACACTAAAATGATAATGAATCTCAATGTATTTGGTAATATAATCCTATCTATTTTTGAACATTAGAACTAAGCGCATCATTAAGATAACATTACCGTCAAAAGAGCCTTGCGCAAAAAGAAAGGGAGCACATCAAAATTTTCAACCCCGTGTCAAGATAAGAAGAGATGAAGCAAAAAGCAAACCAGCACGAAGGTTCGGTTGTTTGGTTGCTATCCACGATGAACTGGCAAGCATATTAAAATAAATAACTATCATATCATTACATCATTTAGTTCAGGCTGTAGAAAGCATATTCAAAAGCACAAAATGAGTCAACCCATAGTAGGGCATTTGTCTAAACATTCCCCTTAATAGGGTAGTCAGCCCAAAAAGGGGAACTTCCCTAGATCTCTTCCAAGGTCAGTCTATAAAGGCACCTTTCTAGATATCATTTTTATATTAGGTTAGTCAGCCCATAGGGGGCACTTTCCTAAAACTTTGTTCTCATGGTTAGCCCATAGGGGGCACTTTTTGAGACAAATTCAATCCTAGGTTAGTCAGCCCATAGGGGGCACTTTCCTAAAAAAATTTGTTCTCATGGTTAGCCCATAGGGGGCACTTTTTGAGACAAATTCAATTCCAGGTTAGTCAGCCCATAGGGGGCACTTTCCTAAAACCTTGTTCTCATGGTCAGCCCATAGGGAGCACTTTTTGAGACAATTCAACTCCAGGTTAGTCAGCCCATAGGCGGCACTTTCCTAAAACCTTGTTCTCATGGTCAACCCATAGGGGGCACTTTTTGAGACAAATTCAATTCCAGGTTAGTCAGCCTATAAGGGGCACTTTCCTAAAACTTTATTCTCATGGTCAGCCCATAGGGGGCACTTTTTGAGACAAATTCAATTCCAGGTTAGTTAGCCCATAGGGGGCACTTTCCTAAAACTTTGTTCTCATGGTCAGCCCATAGGGGGCACTTTTTGAGACAAATTCAATTCCATGTCAGTTAGCCCATAGGGGGCACTTTCCTAAAAATTTGTTCTCATGGTCAGCCTATAGGGGGCACTTTCCTAAAAATCTGTTCTCATGGTTAGCCCATAAGGGGCACTTTTTGAGACAATCCCATCAAAGGTTAGTCAGCCCATAGGGGGCACTTTCCTAAAAATCTACCTCAAGGTTAGCCCATAGGGGGCACTTTTTGAGGTATTCAATTCAAGGTTAGTCAACCCATGAGGGGCACTTTCCTAAATTCTCCCGATTAGTCAGCTCTTGGGGCACTTTTCGGAAATATTCTTCCAAACAGTTGCTAGTCTAGCAAGATGCTTCTGTTGACAGGTAGCCAGCTCATAAGGGCGCTTCCTAAGTAAATTTTCTTTCCAAAGGTTGCAAGTCTGATAAAGACGCTTCCTATTGTCATTTCTCATACATTCCTACACAATGCTTGAGATGGGTCCTGTCACCAATCAGTAAGCCCATAAAGCACTTTTTGGGAAGGAACATTATTCTAAATTGTTAGGACCATCTTAAACTGTGGGATTATTAGCTCATGGAGCATTTTCCTACCAAAAACCTATCCAAAGGCTAAAAATGGCATCTTCTTTTTTGTCTTTGTAGTTAAGTTTTTCAAACTTTACTACAAAGAGGGGCAGCTGTAAACACCCCATTTTTGCCCTAGGAATGAGTAATAATCAATAAAAATCAATTTTCAATTTTTCCAATTTTTTCCAATTTTTCCCTAATTTAGCATAAATAATAAAATATATTCAAAAAATAAAAATAAATAGGAAAACACATCAATTTTGAAAAATGATTTCAGAAATAGTAATAATAAGGGATGAATAATTTTTATAAATTTTTGAAATTTCAAAAAATACAAAAAATGAAAAAAATCGCATTGCATATATGCAATTTGCGATATAAAGAAAATTGAGAAATTGGGCTAGCTCAACTAGTTTGTGCGTGCGCTGGGAACGTGCGGGAGGCTTGGAGGTCGCAAGTTCGAATCTTCCCCCGAGCACCCGATGCAATTTTTTTTCCTTTCGCTTGGAGCTGCCACGTGGCAGCGTGTGATTGGCCGAAGAAAATCACGCGTGTTGCGCGTGATCGTCTTCCTCACCCGGACAGACACGAGGAGAAGCCGGAGCAAGTCCGACGAAGGTGGAATCAATCATTTTTTTCCAAATCTTCTAGATTATTGTCAAGATAAAGCCGAATCCATAAGATAAATCAAAGAAAAACAATAGATCAACATCAAATCGCCGGGATAAAATCAAATCTAAACACGGAAGAAATTCAGATTTATCCAAATCGGCCGATTTGAGCTTATCCAAGAGGGTTTTCGGACGCTTATAAATAGAGGAGGAGGGGAGGAAGCCAGAACACGAATCATAATTGAGAGAAAGTGAGGAAAGAGTGCAAATCGGAGAGCATCGGAGGAGACCCAAAACCGCGAAGCACCGGCCGGAGTTGAACCACCACCAGGAGGCAATCTGGGAGCAAACCACCGCCACCATTGGATTCAGCAACCTCGAGAAGCTAGGATTCGACACCTCACCCGCTGCAAAAGGCCACCGGAACGCCGTGAACGAGCCTTCCACGCCGTCGTGTCCGATCGATCCGACCCGACCCGCGCACCGACCCGGATCCAGGTAAGTCGGATTTTCTGGATTTTTTTTTATTTAATTTACTTATTTTGTTTATTTATTTGTTCCGAATTAATTTATTATTTATTTGTGGTTTTTGTTATTTGCTTAGTTGTTTATTTATTGGTTTTTGTTATTTGTTTAGTTATTAGTTATTTATTTGTTTCCATTTTCAATAAATAGAAAAATGTAGAAATTAGGTTTTTTTTTAGGATTTAATAATGTAAAATAAAAAATAAAAAAGAATAAAACAAGAAAAATATTAGGAAAATAATAATAAAATTTTAGATGTCAAAATAGGATAGATAATAAACTTAGGATACAAAAATCAACAAAAATTCCCAAAAATCAACAAAATTCCCAAAAATCACAAAAATAACAAAAAATCATAAAAGTTAATAAAAAATTCAAAAATTATGAAAGAATCATAAAAATCAGTTTTAGCACTTAGAAAAATCATTTTCTTCAAATAAATCAAAATTGATGTTTTTCCAAAAAAAAAAAATCATTTTCAAAATAAAATCAAAGCTTAGGCTTAGAATTTTTTAGAAAAATCCCAAAAATGTAAGAACATAAAGCAAAAGAGATTTCAAAATTAAAATTCACAAACAAACTTAAAGTTTTTAGAAAAGCGAACTACGGCTTGTTTGATCCTGAATAACAGGTACGTAGGCACTCATTCGGGTCAACCCATAAAAATTAATGAAAAATCATTTTCTTGAAATAATTCAAAAACATAATAAAAAGTAACAGAAACACAATAAAAACACATTTCTAAAGATGAACAATTTCAGGAGATTAGGTGGTAACCGTAAGGCTTTAATAGGTTAGCCTCCGGACTTAGAAACTCTGGTTTTCCCTTTTCCTCTTTTCAAAAACAAGAAGAGGAAATAACGACGACTAGTGGTCCAAATTAAGACTAATCCGCTCCTTTAGTCTTAATTCAATATTTCCCAACAACAGTTGGGTGGCGACTCCAAAAATCAAACAAAATTCCTAACTCAAGTCAAGGATCTACATTAGATGAGCATAGGGTCTAGTCTAGATCGGATTAGGAATGGGAATTCAAAAATTAGACTCGACAGGTGATTAACTAAGTTATTTTCAAACAGTCAAACCATAAACAAGATTAGAACATCCGTAATATATCACAACCCGATTCATCAACTGTTTAATTAATCAACACGTGAGATCAAAATATTTACGATACTTCATAACTTATTCTTTTAGTAAGTCAATTCATAAAGCACCAATATTCACTAAATATTCATCAACCATAAACATTAAAACAGCATTGTCATCATTCACATTTCAACTTATAACTTTATTAGTTTATTTTCATAATTTTACTATTATTATCCTTAAACTATATTAAGTGGAATTGGTAAATGATCTAATACTATATAAATAAGGATACGTGTAAACATATCCTTACATACATATACTTAGTTTATATTTCATAGATATTTATGTACAAGTTTTATGGTGTAGGATAATCTCTCTCTCTCTCTCTCTATGTATGTATGTATGTATGTATGTATGTATTTATATATGTATGTATGTATGTTTGTTTGTTTGTTTACTTCCAATATTTCAAATTTACTCATATTTTCTCCATCTTCATCATATAGAACACCATCACAACTAAAAGTAACTCATTTCTACTTAAGTGTCACAATCAAACAAGCAACAATCACAAGTATTGTAGTAATATCATTAAATTTTCCACTCACATTGGCTTCATCGTTTATGAGTTTAGACTAGTCATTGGCAAGTTGTGAATAGTCAAACTCTCCACCTATAATCAAAGTATAATAAGTTTACTAAAGATCGAAATAACTAAAGTCGCCAAAATTTCTATAAAATCAAACTTACAAATCATTCATCACATAGAACTTCGAAACTAAACGTTTTTACATTTGCTTCAAATTGACTCTTACTCTAAGCTTTATATTTACTTTTCAAGCTCATTCTTCTTGTGAAGTATTCTTTAGAAGGATTACAATGGCGTTTATGATTTGTTATTTGAATGTAGTGTAGAAAAGTTATGACTTTTTGAAAATTGCAAGAGATTTTTTATATTGTAAAATTGTTTATGATTTTGAAGGAAATTTAGGCAATGGATTGTCAAAATGAGGAGAGAGAGAGAGTGGCTTTCCATTTATATTGAGGTACTCCTTTAACTTAAAGTAAATTTGAATGATGGTTGGAATTATCTAATTACAGGTTTAACTAGCATAAGTTCTAACAATCTTATTAAATTATCTAAATTATAATATTTTATATGAAAACTTACATATAAACTAAACAAAATGCCCTGACTTAGAAACTCTATTTAACTATCTTAAACCTATAATGTTAATTTCATTTATCTATTTATTATAATTTATCTAATGTTTCCATAATATACCTATTTCTCATATTTTAAATTTTATTAGGGTTCAAAATGAGACTTTAATCTTAATTAATATAATTGATAACTAGGGCTAATCTAAAGGATAAAATTAGAAAACTAAAATAAAATATAGAGTTTATGAAAAAAAAAAACTTGAAATAGTGCAAAATAGTTAACATAGGTTGGGAACATAGCCGTGTACTTGAACCATGTTCTCCAACACGCCCACAAGATAAACATGCCCATGCATTTATTGTGAAAAAGGATTCTCAACCTGAGAGATATACAGCTCCAAAACACACGTGTTACCGTTGTGTTCTTTACTCTAAACACACCAAGATTTACCTAAGTTCAAACACGCTCGTGTTCTTTATGCTTCAACTTGTGCACATGCTAGATTCTAACTTAACATCCTTAACTTGCTCGTACTCACATAATAGGACTAATGGGCTTCTAATTCCCATCAACAATGCTAGTTATTAAAAAAATTGTGGGTTTCATATTTATATACAAATAATCCAATTAGACAAGTAGGTTTGACTGTACAAATATCATTCTTCCTAATAAAAAAGAAAAAAAAAATCAGCACAATATAATTAACTCCTCTAGCCTTTTTTTTTTTCAACTACATTTTTGTGCACTAAGAATTTTAGATTTCAAAGGTGAAGCAAATCAATCCTAAAATGTGAAAAAATAAAAAACAAAAAAAAAAGAATCTTATGATTAGTTGAATTCTGATTGCATGTACAATTAATTGAGGAATAGCTATTAGCACTTGAAAGAGTCTCATTGTCTATCCAAAAAGAAAATAAGCAAGAAAGAAGCAAAAAACACTAAATTGCTCTCTTACCAATATAATTAACAATTTTATGCAATTTTAAAGAAGGATAAACTCTACTTATTAGATTTATTCAAGCATCTACATCAAGGTGCCATTAGATTCATGGTAAGTGGAGTTAAATGAAGAATGAAATGAAGAATATAGAGTTAATAATAGATGGTAGAACTTAATTCTATCTTTTATTTATTTATTTTGATAAGTTTAATTGCATCTCTCCTAACATTCTACTCCAATCCCTCAAACTTCCTCTATCTCTCTCAACCAAAAAAAAAAAAAAAATCATAGGTAAATTTTATTCACATCCTCCAAGCTCTTGCAATTCTTCTTTCATTTTTTTTTTTTTTGCTTTTATTCTTACAAGGAAAAAATAGAAAGAAAAAAAAAAAGCTATCTTGCTACTTCATAAAAAAGTATTATGGGTTAATTCTATCTTTTTATTATAACAATTTCATATATATATATATATATATATATATTGGTAATTAACAATCAATTTATCTATATTTTACGTTCAAAATTCAATATCTTTCATGAAATTACTACATTCTTGATTGACTATTGAACCCCATTTGCTATACAAATACAGCAACAGTCAAAGTCGCAAAGAAACTAATTGCCATAAATCAAAATTACTCAACAAAAGAAGGGAAATTCAAGTCAATGGGGTAACCAAGAGCTATAAAACTATCACCAACCACACCAATCACCACAACTTAATCACCTACCATGCCTCCACCAAGAACACACCCACTAACCACACCCTAATCAAGAAATTAGATTTACAGCTTTTCTACAAACAGTAGCATCAACCCAATCACCATCCACACCCTTAGGAACTGCGATCAATAAGGAAATCAGATTTGTAGGTTTCCTAATGCAGTGAGTCAAATGGTGCGATCAACGATGTGCTACTCATGTTTTGGCACGTGTCAATAAGTTTGTTTAAATGCAATTATTTATAATATTTGATATTTCTCTCAATTAAATTTGTATTATAACTCAAATTTGAAAGAATTTGAAACATACTTAAACTTGATATGAACTTAATTAGGTATACAAGCTCATTAAGCCAAATATGCTCAAGTTTAAGCTTGACTTTATGAATTACTCAAATATCGTTTAAAAATGTCTTGTAAACTCAAGTTTATATCTATGTTCAATGTGTTTTGTAGTTGTCGTTGGCACAAACAGAATAAAAAAAAGGACAAACATACCTAAATTGAGGAGCATTGGGTAAAGAGCCTAGATGAACAAAATTGAAGAAAAAAATTGAAAGTGGCCTAAAAGGTCAACTCTAGTAAGAGGAAATTACACTTCATTCCATCACAGTTACCCTTAAAGAATTAATCAATTTACTACTTAACTTCACTCTTGGCTTCAACCATAAAAGCTAGCCTACTAAAAAGCACACTTTACCAAGTAACTTCTATGGAACAAAGGTAATTTTGTCCGATTAAAGTCTAATTTTTGCAAATATAGTTTTGGATTAAAATACCTGCTTGCTCAATTAAAACTTGCTTTTAGCCTCTTATTTTTCCTAGTTATAGTAACATTAGACTTTACTCGATGCAAATACGCCTTCTAAACGTATAAATTGTGTTTTAACACCTCTTAAACTCTAGTAAATTAGCAAACGATCCCCAAAGATTGTAAATGACTCATTAGACTTTGATCTTGATGTGAAAATGCCCTCTTAAACTTATAAAAGTATAATTAGACACCGCTTAAAATTTGAAAGCAATGCACCTTTTTTCGTCTAAAAAAGCAAACATCCTTTAATGTTGCCAATTTATAAGAATCTAGAGGGTATTAAAGTCCACTTTATAAGCTTGAGGGTGCATCTGCACCAATGTCATAGATTATGAGAATTATTTGCAATTTGCCCTTAATGATTTGAATCCTTATTTAAGCTTAGATTTTGTTAATCAATGTTTGTTATGTTTAGCCGCTATTCTTAGTGTTGTTTCTACTTCTCTCTTTGGAATTTTATTGATTCTTGATTAATGTGAAGTTTTTTGTTTTATTATGTTATTTGTGTTTGTTTGTCGAGTAATATGAGTATTTAGGCTTTTGTTATTCATGATAAAGCTATAATTAGGTTTAGTTATGGAGAAATCAATTTTATGCAAATGGTGCTTAAAAATATTCTTTACTTCTTTTACTATTGTTAATGCCCCAAATTAAATTTGTTGATGGTGGTTAATAGACTTTAGTTTTTCAACAAGATTCAATTGTTAAGTTGGCATAAAATCATTTTCAAAACTTGATGCTTAATCTCATTAACCAATTTAACTTGGAGCAATTCATTGTCTATAGCATGATACAATGGCTAAGTTGTGATAGCATTGCATTACCATCATAACACATAATACAATTACAAGGAAGTACTAATTGGTTTTGTGTGGTTTTGAAATTTGTGAGCTCGTAATGGATTCTATCTATTTACTAATTATCGCATTATTAAATGGTTAAATTGACAGGATAGTTTCACTATATCCCAAAAAGGAATAGAAGAGTACATAAGAATGATCAAAACCTATTTTTGAAAACATTTGCAAATCCATTGGTATCAATAATCAACTTAGTCGAGGCTATCTCATTAATCACACTTTTATTAGTTGATAGAATAATGTCATAGTTTATCATTCAATTTAAATTTAGATAATAAAAATCTAATTCGTTCTAACCAAATAAACACTCACTAGATAAAACTTTTATTAGTTGATAGAATAGTGTCATAGTTTATCATTCAATTTAAATTTAGATAATAAAAATCTAATTTTTTCTAACCAAATAAACACTCACTAGATAGAACTTGGTACTTATTTTGACACTTTGGTTCATAAGTTGAAACCATCTTATTGAAACCTGTTGTATTGATCCAAGTGTGCTGATTCAGTTAATCATATATTACTTAAGCTTGAGCTTTGTTTAACCATAACCAAGTCCAACATGAAAAAATATTGAATCAAGCTCAAAGGCTAGTATGATTTATCTATATATCTATGGGAACCATTTCTTTTTAAACTTCTTAAAAAGTATCTCGAGCACATGTTAACATACTCCACATTAAATTTTGATTTAGCCCATATTTCAATCCAGAACCACCTTCAGTTTTGAAGAGTCTTAATGTGCCTCTAGGAAAGGAAAGGACAAAAAAAAATCTCAAACCAAGATCTCATTGAAAAGTTCACTTGCCATAGTTCGTTGATATAGACATCTAGCCTTTCTGATAAAAAAAATACTACTAGAGTCTTGTTTTTATAAATCACAGTTCTGGCAGGATGGGTTTAATGATTCCAAATAGACGCGAATCACAGCTAAAAATGAAGAAGAAACAAAAGGTAGAAGTAAGGGGCCTTGTTAAATCCTAAATAAGTAAACGAAACATTGATTTGACGCAAACAAAGTCTACTAACATTCAGTAAGGTGGGGTCGAGCAGATGTGGAGACAAGCATTCATTGTAGAAAAGCTACTCAACATAAGATTTGCTACGCAACAATGGCATGGTGAATTTTCACATTCTTTGTATGAATATGTAGAGTTACCCATCACTATAATGCTTTCACGCTTTGTAAAACCCACAAAATTTAATTAAGTATAATAGTAGAATAATTAAAAGATTATATTAAAATCCTTAAAACACTCTTTGAATAGAGTCATAATAAAATAAATAAGCATATTAAAAGCAAACCATAAGAAATTTTTTGGTAAACGATGGAATAGATTAAAATCATGGATTTATGATTGTTAAATAGGAATTTTGAATGGATATTCGCGCTCGGAATAATTAAATTAGCTTAAGCGTAAAAATTCGTAATAAAATATTAAAATCTTAAATTTTATCGAGACTTCACACGAGTAAAAATACACTAGTATTTTCTTAAAACTCTAATATAATAAAGTATTAAATAATAATAATATATAGTATATATATATATATATATATAATATATATATATATATATATGGGTGAGTCCGTAGAGGACCCACGGACGCCATAACCCTAAACAAGAGAGAGAGAGAGAGAGAGAGAAAGGAGGGACAAAAGGGACAAAACAGAGGTGGGGCAGCAGGACGACGAGAACGAGAAAAAGGAAACAAAAGGGAATCGAACAAAAAAAAAAATCATAACTCACATGTACGACCTCCAATCGTCGATCTGAGACCACTCATATTTTCCTTGAGTTGAGTGTAACTCAACTAGACTAACTTTTCGTGAAATGGAGTTTGTTTCTAAAAGTTATGTACAAATGATAAATAAGTGTAAAAATTAGTATTTTACTTAAAATTGGTTGTAATAGCTAAGGAAACACTAGATAAAGCAATATAGACTATGTATTTAGTATATTAATGTATTTTTCCCCAATTTTCTAGGTGAAGAAGGTTTTTATTCGAAGATACTCGAAGACTACTTTGAGTAAACCTCAACAAAATGAGATCGAGGTAAATAGGACTCCGTGATGTGTTGTATTATGTGTGTATGTACTATGTTGTGGTGTCTCAATGTAAAACGTTGTCGTGTAAATATTATATATATATATACATGTGCTTGGCGTGGCTGCTAGACTGTTGCTGTATAGGGTGACATCTTGACTCAAGCAAAAGTTATATTCCTTATTTCCTCTCCACGATATAGGAAGAGATGTGGAATATGCCAACCTAACTCTTATATATATATATATGTGTGTGTGTGTGTGTGTGTGTGTGTGTGTGTGTATGTATGGTCTGGCTAAGGCATGAACGACTGCTTTTCTTCTTCTTCTTGGCTGTTCCATGGGTGTGGCGTGATGTGCTGCAGTTCATGATATATATATATATATATGTTACAAGCGTAACAAAATACTTACATTTGATTCCTACGGACAATATTTCCTAAAAAAAAATTCTTTATTCCATATGACAATTTGAAAAATATGGAATATTATGAAAGAATCTTGATTGAAACAGGTTCTGTTTCAATTAAGCATTTTGAAAATGATAGAGTAGTTAGCTACTCAACCACCAGAATCCATAAGGTCATTAACCTTTCGATTGGTCTGGCAGACCCTATGAAAACCAGAAGTTCAAAATTAAGCCTTTGATGCCTCCGGTGCCACACCTAACCATTTATAATTATTTTGATTATAAACAGGCGTGGTTTAATGCTTTTCTCATAATGAACCAAAAAAGATCCCATACCTGGTTAATCTTTTTTTAAAATGTTCTTCAAAAAACCTTCCTAACCGGTTTACACACTGGTGGGATGAATTTGGGGCTATTGAAGAAATAGTCCATGAAAATGCTCGGAAAGGATTCAATCTTTTCCTAAAAAATTATGAGCCCAACACTCATGAGTATATGTTCAACAAAACCATGTTATACTACATGCATATTGGTATATCATGGATAATGACCTGGTTCTTTAGTTATAAACCTGACCAATGTACCCAAACTCCCGTTCTCTCCAGACGATTCAAAGTCAAATGGTGGGACGGATTCAAAATGTGGGATAAGGTGAAAGAGTCAGCAATCGACCAATGGCTGACCAAGCAAAGAAGCCTTGCCTAAGGAAATGCACAGACTCCATTTCTCCATGACAAAGGTTTCTTAATGTCGTCAATGGCCAAGACTTAGAATTCAAAACAAATGAAAGAAGTTCTGGAAGCTACTTTGGCTCAATTAAAGAAATCAAACATTAATGTATTAACAACATCTTGAATTGGTTGATCAAATTCATTAAGTATTTTAATTCCAAATTCATTTTCTTAACAACAGTTAAAATGTTCATTTGCTGTTCTTCAGTGAGATAATTATCCCACCAACCTTTTAATTGACCAGTGAAACCAAAAATTAAAAGTACAGCAATTTGGTAATCAGATATGCCCTGAATACTTCTATTAGTATTCCACATAGGTTTCCACAGATAAAAGGTCAATTCTCCATAAGACAGGTTGTTGTAAGGAATTTCTCCATTGAATTCCTCACGGATTTTGGTTCTAACCTGTTCACCTATCAATTTTGGTAAACCGGCTAGGAATTTCTCTTTCCAGAAGGGTTGATTGCAGTCATCCCGTAGCAATACCCTTTGGAGGAATATGTCTTTATATTGGCGGAATTCGCCTAAAGACTTGCATTTCATATTAGATAGAAGATCCAGATTCTTATCTCTGATGTGAGATGGATCCCCTATGAAATGTTGACTAATACAAAACATTAATGTATTAACAACATCTTGAATTAGTTGATCAAATTCATTAAGTATTTTAAATACGAATTCATTTTTCTTAACGGCAGTTAAAATGTTCATTCGCTGCTCTTCAGCGAGATAATTATTCCACCAACCTTTTAATTGGCTAGTGAAACCGGAAATTAAAAGTACAACAATTTGGTAATCAGATATGCCCTAAATACTTCTATTAGTATTCGCGAACATAATCATCTGATTAAGAACACTTAAAATCATTTATTATGAGGCTCCATCTATGTTTTATTCATAGGTGGTTCCTACAGAATATTTTTTTGATAATTAGTTGGTTTTTCCTCGAACATGATATCAGGAGGAGAAGCTCGCTGATAATATAATTTTTGAGGTTCTTTCCAAGTAATCTTATTAATTTCTTCACCATTGGAATCATTAAGACTTAAGTCTTTTAATGAATCTTCTGGTTCATAATCATTACTGGATTCATTAAGGACATTGAGTTTTTCTCTAAAACATTTTTTGTTGTCTTTGGTATTAGAGCCAAGGAGGGAGTATATAGTTAGGTCGAATAATTTTATTTTAAGTCAAGAATAACAATCCTATGTGGAAACCTAGACATCTATGGTGTCTGCTAAATGATCCTATGTGGAGGGTTGAAGCTGGGAAGTAGCAGGTCTGACCGCTAGAGTAGCGTAAATCCCACCGAGTTAAAGGGTTGCGAAATAGGTTTCGGAGGTGAAACCTAGCATAAGACTCAAAAGTAGTTTAGTAGAACACTGTTTATGAATAGGGAATGTTTTTGTTTTGATTTAAAATGAATTTATTTAATCAAACTATGTCGTCTTCTAGCTCAATTCCAAGTGAGGAACTTGAGGACTCCAATGTAAACAATAGAGATGAAATCATAGTTAGAGACTTTAATGAAGCCATAGATAACTGGAAAATTCCAAAGTTATCTTATGACCAAATCTATCAAATGGCCAAATGGAAAATTTTTGGCAAAAATGATTGTCATATCCACAGAAGGGAGAGACATTCTTGTCTCTGATGGATTGACAACAATTGAGTTAATGAATCGTAATTCCATTCGAAAATATGGACAAGAATGGAATTACATGCACATAGGTCTAATCCAAGTAGGAGCTAAACCTCTTACCAAATTAGGATTAGATACTTCTGTGTTAATGGTCCTTAGGGATGCAAGAGAAATGGAGTATGAACGATCGATTCATGCCTCAATCGAGACTAGTCTCAACACTAGTCCAAACGCTTCTTATTCAAACAGATCTAACTAGATCTAATGTCAACATCCTAAGAATCATCAAATGGGATTAGGTAAGCCTACCTGATCACTGGGAAATAGAAAACCCTATTCCCCAGAAATCGATGAGTGAAGCTCAACCATCTAATGTTATACAACACCAAGATGGTAAAGTCACACTTCAATTCTCTAGGAGATCGTTTGAATATCCTAGAAATTCAATGTCCTTAGGATCATCATCCAGGAGATCAATCGATCTATCTAGGATTGATGAACTAAAGAATGTCCATGATAGTCCTAGAAAGTTTACTCCTTCAATTAGCGGTTTAGTAAAAAAACCCATAGGATTAACCCAATTGGTCTATCACAATGATCCAGAATATGAAGAACTAACTGCCTCAGAATAAGGGGATTCTGAGCTTAATGTTATAGAAAAACCTTTCGAGCTAGATAGGATTTTTCTAAAAAATGATTTTAATTCTCCTAAAAATAGAAAGAAAAGAGAATGGTATTTTAAAACTTTTAATAAGTTTAAAATACAAATTAATGAGGATTATTACAATTTTATGAATAAAATTGGTTCTCAGATCTTATTCTTCGATTGGTTAGAAGAATATTATTTGAAACCTAAAATGATTAATACAGTTAATAAAACTGTACAATGGAGACTAAGTGATGGTAATGTAGTTGAATCTACTCATCCACCACTTAGCAATATCTGGTATTCCCACAAGGATATCGAAATCAAGCTAGCTCCCTTCAAGAATGCTACGGAAGCTGAGGGATCTGGTGTTAAAAAGATTATTGACTAAAACAATTTTACTAATAAAAATCTTCACACGATAGGCCAACAGTTAGACTGAATTGAAGATGTAATTAGTAAACCTCAGGTCAATAACAACGAAAATGTTAGGGTTGAAAAGAAACCACTTTTTAAACCTTTCAAAATGACTAATCCTAGTAATGAATTTCTTCAAGCCTTAAGTGAAAAGAAAAGGTTGCTGAAGAATAAAATGAAAATAAAATCAATGGAATATTTAAAATTAGATACTCCTAAATTTAGGAATCTAATAATTGAAGACACTCCATCTAAAAAACTCAATGTCCTTAATGAATCCAGTAATGATTATGAACCAGAAGATTCATTAAAAGACTTAAGTCTTAATGATTCCAATGGTGAAGAAATTAATAAGATTACTTGGAAAGAACCTCAAAAATTATATTATCAGCGAGCTTCTCTTCCCAATATCATGTTCGAGGAAAAACCAAGTAATTATCAAAACAAATATTCTGTAGGAACCACCTATGAATGGAACATAGATGGAGCCTCTACACAAATGATTTTAAATTTTCTTAATTAGATTATTATGTTCGCGAATACTAATAGAAGTATTCAGGGCATATCTGATTACCAAATTGCTGTACTTTTAATTTCTGGTTTCACTAGTCAATTAAAAGGTTGGTGGGATAATTATCTCGCTAAAGAACAGCGAATGAACATTTTAACTGTCGTTAAGAAAAATGAATTCGGAGTTAAAATACTTAATGAATTTGATCAACCAATTCAAGATGTTGTTAATACATTAATGCTTTGTATTAGTCAACATTTCATAGGGATCCATCTCACATCAGAGATAAGAATCTGGATCTTCTATCCAATATGAAATGCAAGTCTTTAAGTGAATCCTGCCAATACAAAGACATATTCCTCCAAAGGGTATTGCTACGAGATAACTACAATTAACCCTTCTGGAAAGAGAAATTCCTAGCCAATTTATCAAAATTGATAGGTGAACAGGTTATAACCAAAATCCATGAGGAATTCAATGGAGAAATTCCTTACAACAACCTGTCTTATGGAGAATTGACCTCTTATGTCTATAAGATAGGAACCCAAATGTGTAACACAATCAAGTTGCATAAGCAACTTAGAAATGAGAAGAAAATGAAAAGGCAAAGCCTTGGTGAATTTCGTTCGCAGTATGATCCATCCTTTGTCTTTGATTCTAAAAAATGCTCAAATTGTAAGAAAAAATCTAAGAGAAAATCTCATAGGAAGAAAAAGAATTTCTTTAAAAGATTCAACAAACAATCTAATAATGAAGATTCTAAAAAGGGTTATTCTAAGAAAAAAGAAGAAACCTTTTAGAGGAATCAAATGCTATAGATGTAAGAAATATGGTCACACAAGCCAATAATTGTAAAATCGGTAAAAGACTAGACCTCCTAGATCTAGACGAACACCTAATGGA
This sequence comes from Laguncularia racemosa, assembly GCA_037954665.1. Lineage (NCBI taxonomy): Eukaryota > Viridiplantae > Streptophyta > Magnoliopsida > Myrtales > Combretaceae > Laguncularia > Laguncularia racemosa. The sequence continues at coordinate 634,208 of JBBMOL010000239.1, forward strand.
AGATATCCTGCAAATTTTTGCAGAAGAAGGATACTCTTCATATGAACCACCTTCATCCTCAAAAGAAGAAGAAGGGATTCAATGCAATGATATTGAATCATCCTCTAAGGAAGAAATCAATGTTCTAACTAAGGAAGAAGAAGAATTTCTTCTTAAGTTAGATTCAATGTCTGATACTCAGAAATTGAGATGGCTGGAAAATTCCAAACCAACATCTTCAATTTCTAATAATTTAACTTACAACTTAAATGAAGTTCTTAATAGAAATAAGTCCAAAGGTCATAAACCATTTACGGTTAGTGATCTTCATAAAGAAATCAATAATCAAAAGGAAGAGATCAAAGAATTAAAATTGATGCAACAGAAGTTGCAACAAGAATTCTTTGAATTCAAATCCAAAATGAGGACAAAATATTCAGATGACACTGAATATGAAAGTTCTAACAATGAAGATTCTGGAAAAGAAGTCAATCCAGAATACCTAATGCAACTAGTAGAAGTCACTACTAGGAAATGGGTAACGTTACCGTTAGGGTAAATGAGGAATTTATCCTAGAAAACTACTGCTCTATTTGATACAGGCGCAGATCTGAATTGCATTAGAGAAGGGTTAATTCCAACAAAATATTTTGAAAAAACAACCTAATCTCTAAGCTCTGCTTCCGGTAACAAATTAAACATTAGTTTCAAATTACCTAATGCAGAAGTTGTTAAAGGTAAAGTATCCTATAATACTAGCTTCATTCTAGTAAAAAATTTGAAGCAGAATGTCATATTAGGAACACCATTTATCAACTTAATCCAACCTTTTAAGGTTAACAATGATGGGATTGAAACAAATTATCTTGGACAAAAGGTCTATTTTAACTTTGTTTCAAAACCAAAACCCAAAATGATAGATATGCTCAAACAAAACCCGGTTTCTAAGTTAAACTGTTTGATTAAAGCCAAGGAGGACCAACTATCCTTCTTAAATGATGATTTGAATCTTCACAGGATTCAAGATCAAATTAGAAGAAATCTTGTTAAGGAAAGGATTTCTAAATTAGAAAGTGAGATCAGAAAGGAAATCTGTTCCACTTTACCCAATGCTTTCTGGGATAAGAAATCCCACTCAGTCGGATTACCTTATGAAGGTAACTTCGATGAGAAAAATATACCCACGAAGGCAAGACCTTCAAAAATGAATAGCAATGTTTTAAAACATTGCAAAAATGAAATTAATGATCTGTTAGCCAAAAAACTAATTCACAAATCCAAGTCACCTTGGAGTTGTTTAGCTTTTTACGTTAACAAAAATGCAGGAATTAAAAGAGGTGTACCAAGATTGGTAATAAATTATAAGCCTCTTAATAATGTCTTAAAATGGATTAGGTATCCCATACCTAATAAGAAAGATCTGCTTGGTAGAATACACAATGTTAAAGTATTCTCCAAGTTCGACATGAAATCTGGATTTTGGAAAATCCAGATAAAAGAATCTGGTCGGTATAAGACAACATTCATTGTCCCATTTGGACAATACGAATGGAATGTTATGCCCTTCGGATTAAAAATGCACCCTCTGAATTTCAAAGGATAATGAATGAAATCTTTAACGATTACTCAGAATTTGTAATCGTTTATATTGGCGATGTGTTGATCTTTTCCCCTAATATAGATCAACATTTCAGACATGTAAAAGCTTTTATTAAGAAAGCTAAATATAATGGTCTCATAGTATCTCCTTTTGAGATTTCCTTATTCCAAACTCGGATTAGGTTCTTAAGATTTGATATCCATAACGGGACAATTACTCCAATCAAGAGATCCATTGAATTTGCTTCTAAGTTTCCTAACAGAATCTTGGATAAAACTTAGCTCCAAAGATTCTTAGGAAGTTTGAATTATGTAGCAGATTTCTTTAGGAATCTCAATGTCTTATGCAAGCCTCTTCATAATAGGTTGAAGAAGCATCCTCTAAAATGGTTTGATGAACATACCAATGTGGTCAGACAAATCAAACAAAGGATTAAGGAAATTCCTTGCATCCATATAATAGATCCATCCTTACCAAAGATAGTAGAGACTGATGCATTTGATATAGGTTTCGGAGGAATCCTTAAGCAGAGATCCAATGGCAATGAATGTATAGTCCAATTTTGTCAAAACACCAGAACCAATGTCAACTTAATTATTCCACAATTAAGAAAGAAATTTTAGCAATTGTTTTAACGATTTCCAAATTTCAAGGAGATTTATTAAATCAAAATTTTCTTTTAAGAATTGACTGTAAAGCAACCAAAAATGTTTTAGAGAAAGATGTTCAAATTTTGGCTTCAAAACAGATTTTTGCCAGATGGCAATCAATTTTGTCTTGTTTTGATTTCGATATCGAGCATATCAATGGAACATCCAATTCTCTTCTTGATTTCCTTACCCGTGAATTCCTACAGGGAGATGCCTCCCAAAAGGGATAAAGGAAAGGAAAAGGAAGTCCCCCGGAAGGGACTTACAAATGTCCGGTCATTGCTTGCCACCACAGCCCCCAAAACCAATGCACCTCTCGTAATCAAGGATGAGCAATCATGCGCCTCATCCAAACCAATGAAATGTCCTGAAAAGGATAATGTGAGTTTAAACACCAATGTGGTAATTACGCCTGAATTAATCAAGGCAATTACCAGTGCGTTAGGTTTACGATCACCTAAGAAAGGCCGTAATGAGATGGTTTCTAAGAAATCATCACAGAAGGTTCACATAACCGAGGTGGCGTCTTCTTCCGAGAAGGCATTAGTCCCTCAAAATGTTTTACCAAAATCAAAATTTTACGTCAAGGATATTTTCAAGTATGTCTTCTCTGTAGAGAAATGGATACATGAAAAAGATCCTTTCGAATTTGCCAGGAAAATATTTCCTGAAAATGTTTTCTTTATTCCATATGACAATTTGAAAAATATGGAATATTATGAAAGAATCTTGATTGAAACAGGTTCTGTTTCAATTAAGCATTTTGAAAATGATGGAGTAGTTAGCTACTCAACCGCTAGAATCCATAAGGTCATTAACCTTTTGGATTGGCTTGGCAAACCCTATGAAAACCAGAAGTTCAAATTTAAACCTTTGATGCCTCTAGTGCCACACCTAACCAGTTATAATTATTTTGATTATAAACAGGCGTGGTTTAATGCTTTTCTCATAATGAACCAAAAAAGATCCCATACCTGGTTAATCTTTTCTGAAAAATGTCCTTAAAAAAACCTTCCTAACCGGTTTACACACTGGTGGGATGAATTTGGGGCTATTGAAGAAATAGTCCATGAAAATGCTTGGAAAGGACTCAATCTTTTCCTAAAAAATTATGAGCCCAACACTCATGAGTATATGTTCAACAAAACCATGTTATACTACGTGCATATTGGTATATCGTGGGTAATGACCTGGTTTTTCGATTACAAACCTAACCGATGTACCCAGACTCCCGTTTTCTCCAAACGATTCAAAGTCAAATGGTGGGACGGATTCAAAATGTGGGATAAGGTGAAAGAGTCAGCAATGGACCAATGGCTGACCAAGCAAAGAAGCCTTGCCCAAAGAAATGCACAGACTCCATTTCTCCATGACATGGGTTTCTTAATGTTATCAATGGCCAAGAGTCAGAATTCATAACAAATGAAAGAAGTTCTGGAAGCAGCTTTGGCTCAATTAAAGAAATCCGATGAAGAAATGAAGACCAATATTGAAGACTCCACTACATCAACATACAGTGGACAAAGCAATGAGGACAATTGCTACGACATCAACTTAGGTAGTTCGTAGGAATTAAATGTAAGTATTTTGTTATGCTTGTAACAAAGTACATAGAAATGCAATATAGTATTAGATACTATACTATTTTTTGTATTTTCTCTGTATCCATATGAAACAATGTTGTATGTATCTTTCCTTGTCATCTACGGAACAATGTCCCATGGTGTCATCACCAAAGCCATTTTTTATTTAACAAATCTCCTTGAAATTTGGAAATCGTTAAAACAATTGCTAAAATTTCTTTCTTAATTATGGAATAATTAAGTTGACATTGGTTCCAGTGTTTTGACACAAATTGGACTATACATTCATTGCCATTGGATCTCTGCTTAAAGATTCCTCTGAAACCTATATCAGATGCATCAATCTCTACTATCTTTAGTAGGGATGGATCTGCTATATGGATGCAAGGAATTTCATTAGTCCTTTGTTTGATTTGTCTGACCACATTGGTATGTTCGTCAGACCATTCTAGAGGATGCTTCTTCAACCTATTGTGAAGAGGCTTACATAAGACATTGAGATTCCTAAAGAAATCTGCTACATAATTCAAACTTCCTAAGAATCTTTGGAGCTGAGTTTTATCCAAGATTCTGTCAGGAAACTTAGAAGCAAATTCTATGGATCTCTTGTTGGAGTAATTGTCCCGTTATGGATATCAAATCCTAAGAACCTAATCCAAGTTTGGAATAAGGAAATCTTAGAAGAAGATACTACGAGACCATTATATTTAGCTTTCTTAATAAAAGCTTTTACATGTCTGAAATGTTGATCTATATTAGGGGAAAGATCAACACATCGTCAATATAAACGATTACAAATTCTGAGTAATCGTTAAAGATTTCATTCATTATCCTCTGAAATTTAGAGGGTGCATTTTTTAATCCGAAGGGCATAACATTCCATTCGTATTGTCCAAATGGGACAGTGAATGCTGTTTTATACCAATCAGATTCTTTTATCTGGATTTGCCAAAATCCATATTTCATGTCGAACTTGGAGAATACTTTAGCATTGTGTATTCTACCAAGAAGATCTTTCTTATTAGGTATGGGATACCTAATCCATTTTAAGACATTATTAAGAGGCTTATAATTTATTACCAATCTTGGTACACCTCTTTCAATTTCTGCATTCTTGTTAACGTAAAAAGCTGAACAACTCCAAGGTGACTTGGATTTGCGAATTAGCTTTTTAGCTAACAGATCATTAATTTCATTTTTGCAATGTTTTAAAACATCGCTATTCATTTGTGAAGGTCTTGCCTTCGTGGGTATATTTTTCTCATCGAAGTTACCTTCATAAGGAAATCCGACTGAGTGGGATTTCCTATCCCAGAAAGCATTGGGTAAAGTGGAACAGATTTCCTTTCTGATCTCACTTTCTAATTTAGAAATCCTTTCCTTAACAGGATTTCTTCTTATTTGATCTTAAATCCTGTGAAGATTCACAGGTTAAACTGTTTGATTCTCAGAACTCAGTTTCTGAGTTAAACTGTTTGATTAAAGCCAAGGAAGACCAACTATCCTTCTTAAATGACGATTTGAATCTTCACAAGATTCAAGATCAAATCAGAAGAAATCTTATTAAGAAAAGGATTTCTAAATTAGAAAGTGAGATCAGAAAGGAAATCTGTTCCACTTTACCTAATGCTTTCTGGGATAAGAAATCCCACTCAGTCAGATTACCTTATGAAGGTAACTTCGATGAGAAAAATATACCCACGAAGGCAAGACCTTCAAAAATGAATAGTATATATATATATATATATATATATATATATATATATATATATGTATACATAGTTATCACAGCTGGGATGTTGGATGTTGCTGTTGTGTCCTTAACATGTCCTTATCCCCTACTACATCCTTGATGTGTTTGGTGTGAAGTTATTGCTATAGGTGTTCATATATACATGTATATATATATATATGTGTGTATCTTAGCTAGAATGTTGTGTAGTCTATCCTCCTTAAGCCTTCACCGATGCCTGTCGTTGGCATAGTCCCCTCCCATATTGCAAGTAGTGTGTAGGTGTGAATATACATACATGTATCTTTGTAAGATTGTTGACTAAATTTAGAGGATACACTCCCATCTGCGAGCTATGGTTAAACTTGAGTGTGTACGTAAGATTACAACGGAATAGCATGTTTGTTTTCCTCCGTTGCTAGTGAAGGTTAACAACTCTATATATGCTTATGTCTGTAAGTAAATGATAGAAGTGGAGTTGGAAGGCTCGCTTGAGGACGTAGACTTTAGGTGGAATAGAGTTGGAAGCTGGGATTATATGGGCATTAGTTCTTATGGGTTTATGTGTTGAAGAATGGGAAGAAGGGAGAAAACCCATAAGCAAGATTATAGGACAACATGTGGGGGTTTGTAAACATGGAGTTTATTCCCTTAATGTGAGTAGGTGTGAATTTATAAGTGGTAGGAAAGGAAATCACTATGTCTTGTATGTTGTTGCGAGGAGTAATAATTGATGTGAAGATTGTAGACAAGCCTTAACGCGCATCACGAATTGTGGGGAAGGAATTCTAGGCTCCAATGATCTAAGTCCTTACACATCTATGTACATGTGTGGTGCACAAGTGAGATAGAAAGATAAAATGGTGCATGTGACATATGTTATGGTTATATAGTAATAAGGTAGGAAGAGTGGTATTACATGAACACAAATACAATATGCATAGATCCACATGAGGTGTATATGATCAAGGTGGTATGGGAACCAAATTCAACGTCTATGCGCTATAGGTACATATGTAGGCATATCCAAGGATAAGACATGTAGTTATAAGTTATGAACGTAAGGCATAGAGAGTGAGCGAAGAAAGAGGAGTGCAACGATGGAAGTGGTATTAGTACTCCCTTGCTTAACAATCTATCCTGTCAACCGCATGTATGTTGTCTTCTTGTTTGCGTTAAGTTATGCCTTGCTCCTGGAATGATTTCGTGTGTTATGATTAGTTGTCTACATGATTGACGATTGCACATATACTTGACTTTGTATGATCACCCTCAAAACTTTAACTAATTATGCAGTTTAATTAATAACTTAGCATGCATTGCACGAGACATTGCATGAGATTGAAGGCCATCACTACTACAAGATGCGCTGGAAGTGATCAGAGGATCGTTATTCCGCCAAGTATGAACTAAGTGATTAGGAGATTGTCATGTTTTGACAGTTCCGAGTCTGGCCTGTCTCTTACTTGGTGATTATTCATGCATAGCACTTGTTTGATAACTTACTTGAATTTTGTTTGTGTTTGTTGCAACACTGAGATATTGCACCCTATCTCACTAAGCTTTGGCTTACCCTCCTATAGATTTTGTCTTGCAAGTTGAGACTACCTAAACTTCATGATGAACCGATAAACCAAGATAAGTACTTATTGCATCATTGGTGGGCATTGTTGTGGAAAGGATGTGAGGCCTAGATTAAAGTAGACATCTTTAGGATGGATTTTTTTTTTTTTTTGTAATTGATGAAATTGTAATTGAGTGACCCGATATGGTCTTGGGTGTACCTGTAGTGGTGTAACGAGACCCATCCGAGGGCCAGTAATACTTTATGTAATTAATTATCTTGTGAGTAAGGAATATTATTATTGTAATTAACAAGTCAATGTTAAAGATAAAACGCTTCGCGGTTGCTTAACGAGGGGTTAAGCGATCATGGCGGGTTGTCACGAAGGGCCCTTAGAGTGGGGCGTGACATGCTTGACTTTAATGGCTCCATCACCTGCATACATAATTTACATTTAAAAGCATCTTAAAGCTTTAATACTTCATGTGAAAATCTCAAATTTTTGCTTCATGAAAGGAGTAAAGCAATGGGCCAATATTTGTATTGATGGTGAGAAGGCTTTGATTCTCTTCTCTTTTGTCCTCCTATGTAAAATAAATGAATGAATGAATGAATGAATAAACCAATTAAAAGGTAATTGCAATTGATTTTTTGTTTCTTTTTCTTTTTTTACTTGCTCTCATAGAGACTCAAGGGAAAAAAGAGGGAAAAAAAACACAAAATAGAAAGTTCCATAGGACAATTCTACTATAAAGTGAGAGTGACTCAAAAGTGACTATATAGTCACTTTTTACCATTAACAGCATTTCTTTGTAAGTGAGTGATTTACTATTGATAACTATCATGAAGGTTGTTGACAATTTTCCTAAGGTTATTGATGGGTTCTTTACTGTTAATAGGTTTTATTTTTATTGTAATTAAGGAGATCTTACTGTAATCCAGAAAGTCACTATATCAAATAATGTTTTTAATTAATCACATCTTAAAATTTTCTTATAGGAAATAAATCATCTAAAACTACTTTTCTCTAAAGTTTCTTGTAGTTACAAATCAATAATTAAAATTGTTTAGATTCTAAACTTATCTTATAACGTTATTATATTGTGTCATCTTTTTTTTTTTTTTACGATCTCAATCCTTAATTACTTATGATAACATCTTAAGGAAATTAATTTTGGGAAATGAAATATATGGTCCACATGGTGAAGAGACTTAAAAAAAGTGTTTATAGAACAAACCAACAAGTCATACTCTTAATCATCTATGACAAACCCAATCGGACTGCTTCTGTTTACTTTTGGTTGATGTATGTAATTGATGAATTTGTATACATGCTATCCTCACCTTACGTGTGAGCTATTAATTATATTGATCAAATCTACATGCTATCCTCATCTTTTACTCTGATAACAGGTCTTAATATAAATCCAACTTGAAGATTTATATGGATTTTAATGTTATAAATGAGATGGGTATTTATAGAGATTGTTTAGTCATTTTGCTCATTACTTTGAATTTTTAAACAAATGTTCTCCGACTTTTCCATGACACTAAATCTAAACGATATATGCGAATCAATTAAAATGACAAAGATATATGAAGAGGCATCCGCCATTTCTTTTTTCCCATTATCCAATTCTTGCCTTTGAGTAAGTATCTTTCAATTTATTTTTTTTTTCGTTTAATTATTCTTGGATATTTATAATTTTGGGTGAAACTTATTGAACTGAAAATTAAGTAAAGTCATTTCTTTTGATTTTTATATAATTTGTTTTTTCACTTTTTCTTCTCGGAGCATAAAAAAACATGGAAACTCTTCCAATGAAAATTATTTTACATGTTTTCTGAATTTCTTACATGGAAAAAGAAAATTACAAATGAAGCAAAACAATTTGCCATAATTAAATCATCATTAGTAGGCATGCGAATTGCAAGCTCGTCAGGTCTTATACGATACGAATCAACCGAACCTCATTATTAATTTAATAAAAAAGAAAAAGAAAAAACCTGATTAATTAAAACAAAATAAGAGATAATCGTGTGGCTGATTCATACATTAATACAATTGTCTCTCTAAGTAATAAAATCTAATACCGCAATTAATTACCCCCTCAAGCTTGTCATTTCTACTGCCTCAGAGGTGTAATACTTGTATTGCATAAAAAAATGAATGAATAATAACCGAACAAAAATGATAACAAAATATTTATAGATTTATAAAAGGTGTCAAAATAAATCTTTTAACAGATATACAATAACATATTTATATCGAAAAAACTTTACCTAAACTTCCAAACTATAATCCCAAGCACATAATTTTTCAAAAAAAAAAAAAGGAATATGGAGCTCCAAAAGTAAAAATTCATGCATACATCACATAATAATAATAATAATGTGATTGTTCTACACAGAGTTTACTCTTTCTGAAGGTAATGTAATGTAACAATACACAACATTAAATGAACAACGTTAATCGCATGCCTGCCCCTCAATCGTATCCATGCAACAGTATTTCACGATCTCTTGGCCTCGGGACCTAAAATCCCATTCACCACCGCCGTCGCCACCACAACACCCACCACTTCAGCTCCCGCCACTACCCCTGCCTGAGCTAATCCACCAAAACTCACGGCCCCCTCCACTTCTCTCTCCACAACCTCAATCTCTCTCTCTGCCGCCTCCACTCCTTTCTCTGCGGCCACAATTCCCTTCTCGGCGGCCTCGAAGCCTTCACGGACAATCTCCTCCGTTTCCTGCTCGGCCTTCTTGAGGGTCCTACGGAAGCCGAAGAGGGGAATGTCTTCAGCTCTGGATATGGCCGGTTGCTTTGGGGTGAGAAAAGGGGTGGTGGCCGTTGTGGATAGAGTTAGGAGGAAGAGGAGGTGGCGTCGTGTGGGGAGGGAAATGTGATGGGGACGGGGCTTGGTGGTGCTGAGAGAGGTGGTGGTGGTGGTGGTGGTGATGGACAGAGTTTGAAGTGGATTGGTGGAGGTTGTGGTGGCCATTAGAGTTTTTGTTATGGACTCTCTACTCTCTACAGTTAGTGATGATGAGGTGCAAGGCTTTTGAGTGAACACAGTTTTCATGTTTTTGTGTGGTCGGCAATCGACGTAGGGGGGAATAGGTGAATTTCCAATTTTAACCCTTGGATTTTTGTAGCCATAGACTATCGAATATGAGCTGTGTGGAGAGAAACAGCGAGTTTCCTCCTTTATATATATATAGAAGTCTGAAGGGTCGCTTCATCGTAAAGTAGGATTGGAGCGAATACCCTTATTACTTACATAACCTGTTAAAAAAACCAAGGAAGAAGAAGTAGGTTTTAAACTGTAAATTAACCTGTAAAACGAATACATGTAATTTAAAGAATAGCATCCCACATTTTTCGGTATTATCACTTTAATTTTTAAATTAGTGTTGATTTGAAAAAAGTACAGAAAAATCAATACAATAATTAGATAATTGGTTGTAAATGGAGTATACGAGAAATCAATACCCCTTGTCCCTTGGGTGGCTACGGGCCATTAAGTATTTAATGCTAAGGGCACATTACACATGTAAGTGCTCCTTCAAGTAACTAAAAGTAAATCTTGAAGTACTAAATTGTACTGCATGTAACACATGTAACCCTTCAAGTCTATCGTCCTAGTCTGTCTCTATAGGTGAGTGAATCCGATCACAATATGGTCACGTGTGCACTATGTGATCCTCACATTACATGTGAAACTAGAAGAGTGACAAGTAATGGCATGTAGAAGGATGAGTAAGATAGGAGGTGTAGACAGTCTTGATTAGACTCAAATGATTCACGACGGGCAAATATTTTTTGCTATATTCTCAATTTGATATTTTGATAGAGTAGTCCGACAGAATAATGACCTTTTTCTCCCCTAAAAGAAGTTTTCCTTTAAATGTGGATGCATTGGTATTTGTATGGTTTAGTTATGTCTCGTTTGTCATATGGTGATGGAGATTGACGGTCATGAGTAAATGAGCTCTTATATGGGCCTCTCATGAATCTAAGCCTATTAAAAGCTTTTAATGCACGGTCTTATTGAGAAAATTTGAATCGGACCAACTAATCCAATGGGGCCCTACTCTATACCTACCATGCCAAATCTCCCCTAATCATCTCAAAAGTTATAAACTTAGCTCTTTAAGCCCCATCACCTTAGCTCAAAAAGTCAAATCCAATTAATTAATGAACACATAGCCCTAGATCACGTTTAACTCTCTGCATTTTGTCCCTTAACTAAAGTCCTTCAGATGAAGTCAAAAAGGTTTGGGTATTAGATAAGCCTTTCTAATGGTTAAGGGATTGCTTGGCGCATGTGTGCTCATGGAATAGTTGCACTATCATTGTACACGTGTTTACACAATTTATATTACAAGAGCCTAACGCCTATAATGTATATAATTTAGAATTTTTTTTTCTCAATGCATAAGTTTGTGGCACTATTTAATTGCACATGTCACTTTTAGCTAATCAAGAATAAATATTTTCTCCATGATATCAAATAACATCTACGATAAGAATTTGATAACTTAGAGATTTTAATCATCTTTCCCTTTGTGAGAAGAGATTTTTCCATGTTATCGATGAGTACATGAAGGACTCGAAAGAATGATATAATTTAACTAAGTTCTCGATATATGGCTTTATTTCAATAGAAGAGTTATATTTAGCTCTTATATATAGTAGTAAGTAGGGCAAATCTCGCTGTAGAGTGAGAGCGAAGTGGGGTATATTGAGGTAGCTTAGGAGTGTGGAGGCAATGCCCCCATAGCACGATATAGTTTTTTTTTTTTTTTAAGAATGGCCAATTTTCGATGTAGAACCATCCGAATAGAGGTGATAGGAATCAAACTCCTACAGAACCTATCACCTAGGGCCCAAGCTAAGGGTCTCCATAACTTAGTTTTGAGAATCTTGCATGAGAAACCTAATCTTGAGGAAGCTAATCTATTTTCTACATTTCTACATTATAATTGTAGTGCATTCCAGCAGGCTCACTTATCAGTCCTACAGAATACCAAATCACCTATACTCTTGAGCGAGTCGGGATTCTTATTGGGGCTTAATTCAAAAGTACCTTGAAGACCAGCATCATGAAGACTTATTTCTTTTACATATTTCTCATTTGTATGGACTATTTTATGTTGTATTTTCTTTTAGGACACTTTCATTTTGATTGTAATTTCCATTTAGGACCAGCATTTTTTAGAATAGAACTTCACTTTTACGTGAGAGGGTTAGGGCTTATTCCTAATTCAATTGCTCTTATCAATTTCAAATCCCAATTTGAGCTTGTGGCAAGTGGCATCAAGGTTAATTTGTGAGTAATATCAAATTTACTTTGTTGCAATTTCCTTTCATCTCTAGTGAGTAGTATCTAGGGTTGAATTGAATGTTTTATTGATCAAATTTGATTGCATTTGTAATCAAATTCTTGTTGCTTAATTGATTGGTTTTAGCCTTAGTTTTAACCTTCAATTTAGCATCATTTTAAACCATGGATCATGTTGTTGGGAAAGTGAATCACAGAATTGGATCTTGTTGTTTTTTGTGTATAATTCACATGGAATTACTTGTGATTATTGTTTATTGGAGAAGATTATCATTGTTGGATTGTTAATTGCTACTTTAAGCATTCGGATTTCATTAAATCTCCATTAGGGTTCACGCAATTCTTGATTCCATTGGACCAGTTTTTAATTGTGAATCGAAGTTTTTTCTTTGATTCATTTGCATATGCTTAATCTTGGTTTTGAGCACATCAAGAGGACTGTTAACGGTTTAGGTAAAGGATCGTACAATCTTGGAGAGCAATCAAGAAGCATTCTTAATGCCTATTATCCTCCTAGGACATAGCAATCCAAATCCTAATACTTCATAACCCATTTGCCATAGGTCAAGCCTACATGCTTACTTAGGTTATCACTTTTTTTATTTGTCTAAAGGAAATAAACCTGAAAAAAAAAAAAAAAAAGAGTGATAATTATGAATTAGCTACAAGCTTCCACTAGTCCTCTCCTACATATCCGAAGGGGTTGAAGAACAATATAATGTCTTATTTCCTAAATCAACACAATCGACTTTGCTGATTCCACTTCTTTAATGGCAAATCCACATGAAGGCAAGTTGTTTTTGCTTTTTCTCTTCTTATTGTCATGCTTTCCATATGTGTTTTTGGTATTATTGAGTTCTCTGAAATAAGTTTTAATGATAACAAAAAGGTCATAAGATATCTAATGAATTTGTTTTAAATGTGTCAAACAAAAATATTCATTCTCACAGACACTTAAGCATACAGTGGTTCACAAATACTTCATCAAATAGTTAACAAGACAATCTATTAGACATTTCAGTAAACATTCAAAGAAACAGTTTGATACTTCGATTCACAGAATGCATGCTCATACGGTTCTTATCTATTTTCAATACAAGTTTGATTTATTTGAAGCTCCAATTTAACTAATTAAGTGTATTTGGGTAATGCAATTAATTCATTTTACATAAGGAGGATTAATAATCCATGAGAATTTTCTTTGAAGTCTATCAAATGAGCTTTCAAGGAAGTTTTTAATAGTTGCAGCAAAATATTATTTTTTGTTTTATCAAGATATTAGAAAGATGTCGGATAAAGATATTTTTCAACATAAAATGAAGAACAAGATAAGGATAACAAATATGGTTTATCAGCTAAAGCTTATCTGCATAAAAAGAGATATTTGATTTTTAAACCGAAGCTTATCTATACATGGTTTTTAAAGATTCGAATGAAGATAAATATAATAATATCTAAAGATTACAAGCAAAACCAAGAGTTCAAAATTTTGAATTTTTAGATAAGTTTTTCAAATCCCACAAATATGGGATATTAATCTTATTCATGTAAGAAAAAAGTCGATTAAAAGATTTTATAAAATTTTTGAAGCTATCTGTTAAGAAGGTGATGCATGAAACCGTTGGTATATTAAACTTAGAACCCCGATGACGTTATTTGAATCGATTACCCCGAGGACCGTCTCGAACAAGTATTGCATAACTAGACCCCAATCACACCTATTGACTGAAACCTAAGTTATCAAAAGGTATTCCTAGTAATTTGGTTAAGAATTCTATGGAAAAGTTCTTTTGCAAAAGAACAAAAAGAGGTTTCGTTGTTTCCCATGAAAAGGATGTGTTATTCATGTCAAATTTAAGTCCCCTTTGGCCGGCCCCCTTGCACGGCATATATAGCATGCATACAATATGGAAAAAAAAAACCTACAACATGGAAATCCTAAGTTGCCTATTCTATCTTTATCCTTGTGTCACCAAGTAGGCAACTATGATATGAACCATGCCAACCCGTGACGAAACCCAATACCAATACGTTCGGAATTCGTTACCTAAGACGCCCAAACACCTAAAGTGGAAACCGCGACCCGTTGTCTATAAGCAAGACAAGAACCTTGGTATAATGTAAGACGCCACAATCGGGATGAAAGACCGATTGATAAGTCGGGATGAACGCCACGGAAATTAATCCGATAAGTTTGATTTAGTTCTTGAAGAACCAGGAGAGGTGCCTCTCAAAAGTGTTTAATGTTCAAAGATGTAAATTCTAAGTTGTTCTAAACCTTAGGAGCTTTTATACTAGGGTTACAATTCATGAAAAACAAGTCCAAAACGACGTAGCTTAGATAAGTTGCGTAAAAACACGAAAACAGAACAAGCTGGCCAGCAGGGGATACACGGCCGTGTACATGACCGTGTACTTTGGCCGTGTACTTTTCTGTGCACATTCCGGTCACATACAAGACCACGTACTTCTGGTCGTGTATCTTTCTGTGGATTTGCTTGTCTCCATACACGGCCGTGCCTTTTAGCCGTGTGTCTAACCGTGTATGATTCTGTGCAATCTTGGAATTCCTACATGGCCGTGCCTTGAAAGTACACGCCCTCTTCAACCCGTGTCCGGTGTGACTTGTATAAGAGCAAGGGTCTCCCCATGGTTGTTCCAATCCGTTCCAACTTCATGATTGCTCCAATCCTTTCCGGCTTCATGGACAACCTTTATCAACCCGTTAAGTGCTTCCTTGAATCATTTCGCTTGATTTCTTGTGATCGGTCCAGGCGACACTTCAAGAGGATCCACATTTCTTCTTCTGGATTGGCTCTCATCATGGATCTCATCATTCCCCTCCTCTTGAAAAGGATTTGTCCTCAAATCATTGCCTGCATCAAATGGACTCAGATCAGTAACATAAAATGTGACACTTAGTGGATACTCACCTGGTAAATTTTTCTTGTAGGCATTATCATTGATTTTCTCAAGCATCGGAAATGGACCGTCTCCCCTAGGGTTCAACTTGGATCTCCTCTACAATGGAAAACTCTCCTTGCGAAAATGCACCCAAACCCAATCTCCAGGCTGAAAAATCTTGGGTCTCCTGTCCTTGTTCACCCTTGAAGCGACCCTGGCATTTTGTTTTACAATCCTAATCTTTACCTATGCATGTAGCTTTCTCACGAAATCTTCCTTAGAATCAACATCAAAACTCACAGACTTGTTAAGTGGCAATGGCAATAAATAAATAGGAACCAATGGGTTAAAACCATACACAATCTCAAATGGTGAACAATGAGTAGTGCTATATAAAGCCCTGTTATATGCAAACTCCACAAATGATAGACAATCCTTCCAAGTCCTAATGTTCTTCTCTATAATTGCCCCTAACAATTAAATTAAAGTCCTATTAACCACATCAATTTGCCCATCAATTTGTAGGTGACAGATAGTTGAAAACATCTGTTTAGTTCCCAACTTTTCCCACAATACTCTCCAAAAATGACTCAAAAATTTCTCATCTCGATCACTAACAATGCTTCTAGGTATACCATGCAGACGCACTACCTTTCTAAAGAACAAATCAACAATGTGTATAGCATCATCAGTTTTATGACAAGGAATGAAATGAACCGTTTTAAAAATCTTATCCACAACCACAAAATTAGAATCTCGACCATGCCTAGGCCTAAATAATCCTAACACAAAATCTATGAAATGTCTATCCAAGGCTCATGAGGAATGACACTATACTTATATAACCAATCTAAGAAGTCATCTAAACAAGGAATGGGATGACGATACTTTACCGTAATGTTGTTGATGGCGCGGCAGTCAACACACATTCTCCATGTCCCATCCTTCTTAGGCACCAAAATCACTGGCACTGCACATGGACTCATGCCTTCTCTCACGTATCCCTTCTCCATTAACTCATCTACCTGCCTTTGGAGTTCCTTCGGAAAGACATTTTCAAAATCCTGCACAATAGACACAACCACATTAGGCAAAGCATTAGATAATTCGTTAGTAGTCAAACATGTTTTTTAAAAACCAGAAACAACATAGGTTGCCTCATTACTAACACTCTCCTTACTACACTCGCTCTTGCCACACAACTCTCCTTTTGCAAGGCTGCCCTCTCCTTTTCACTCACCACCAAAGTTGATCCCCCTTCAACTTGGCCTCTCACACTCTTTCCAGCCTTTCTCTCCTTTTCCTTTTGATCTTGACTTTTATATTCCTTTTTCTTCTCATTGTCTTTTGCTCTCTCACTCTCACTCTACTTTTCACTCACCTTGTGTTTTGCAAACGACTGTTGTAGCTGCAACTAATCCTCCTACACTTGTTTAGGTGTTAACGGTTTAAGATTAAAGCTTTTCCCTTGGTGAATAAGCGTATACTTGTTAGAAAAGCCATCATGAACAACCTTCCTATCAATTTGCCATGGCCTCCCCAACAACACATGACATGCTTGCATTGGCACTACATCGCATAACACCTCATCCTCATATCTACCAATGCGAAAACCAATCAATGCTTGCTTACTCACCTTAGTCTCTCCACTATCATTCAACCACTGCAATTTATATGGACTAGGGTGTCTAACAGTTTTGAGCCCCAGCCTCTCAACAATAAAATTACTCACTACATTGGTGCAACTCCCTCCATCAATGATCAAACTACAAATGTGATCTCCTAGATAACATCTAGTATGAAATATATTCTCTCTTTACACCTCTTCTTCTTCCTTCACCTGCACATTCAACGCTCGCTTCACTACTGCCACTAACCTTCCCATTGCAGGCTCCTCATCATCACTAGCATCCTCTAATGGAGGCATATCATCTTCTTCACTATCCCCCTCAATCTCATACTCTCCATCATCAAGCAAAATCATCACACGCCTATTTGGACATTGACTAGCAATATGGCCTCTACCTTGACATTTAAAACATCTAATGTCACGATTTCTAGAAGTAGAAGAATCAGGGTTACCTTGGTTACCAGGAGTAGAACCCGCTTGACTCAGCTCCCCTTTTGGTTTGGTGGGTAAAGGCTTTTCTTCCTTCTTCCATTGATTAGTCTTCCAAGTGGATGAACCATTACCCTATTGAAACCGTGCATTACTACTACCTCTCCTCTTGTGCTAGTTCTCAACCTTTATAGCCATGTGAACCATATCCTCCAATTCTACATAATGCTGTAATTTAACCACATTTTGGATTTCTCTATTCAACCCCGTAAGAAACCTAGCCATTGTGGCCTCTCTATCCTCCTCTACATTCGCCCTAATCATAGTGACTTCCATCTCCTTGAAATACTCATCTACACTTCGGCTTCCCTGCCTCAGAGTTTGCAACTTGTTATGCAATTCACGATAGTAATATGCAGGCACAAACCGCTTCTTCATCACTCTTCATCTCTTCCCAAGACTTAATAGGTGGCTCGCCACTCTTTCTCCTATTCAACATTAGTTGATCCCACTACACTATAGCATAATCCGAAAACTCAATGGCAGCAAGTTTTACTTTCTTTCTCCCACTATAGTTGTGACAATCAAACACCATCTCTACCTTTTTCTCCCACTCTAAGTACGCCTCGGGATCATTCTTCCCTTGGAAAGGAGGAATCTTCATCTTTATGCTACTCAATTGATCATCCTCTCTATTCCTATCTCCTCTATCTTCCCAATCTCTAGTTCCTCTATTTCGACCACTATAACCTCTATAACTCCCGACAGAAAGCTCATCAAAGTCATCATCCGACATTTCATCTCCACCCCTCAGTACTCTCCTAGAACGACTCTCCCTCTTACGCCCTTGGAATACGTTTATGGATTGCTCTAGTATTTGCTCTACCGTCTCATGAATTTGTTCCATTCCTTCTTGGAACATCCTCTTCATTTCTCCCCTCAATGCCTCAATTACTAACCTAGCATCAAACCTTCCCCTCTCACCTTCAGGAGAATGTTGTCTCGACATAGTTCCTACAGAAAAGATTAGTACTAACACAAATATATATATGATTAAACCTCACGATATACTCCCTTACGTGTTTCGCTCAAATGATGATATCACACAGTCACTCGTGTATTCTCACAAACAACAATGATATCAACTCGCCAATTTCCTCGTCTCAATTCTCTTGGAACTAATCCAAACTACACCAATTTCCTTCCGTAGAATTTAAAACAACTCTAGGGTTCGTAAATTTACCTCTATTTTTCTATCCGAATTTTTTTTTTTGTCTTGGTTGTTGCTCTTGATCACGTTTTTCTTTTCTTTTCTTTTCTCTTCTTTTTTTTTGTCGTGATTTTTACTTCTTTTTTTTTAACAATCGCCTAGTCGATATTACACTATCAAAAGACAATCAATACTACAAAATTGAATACATAATTGACATGAACGATTGGAGTTAGGGTTTTTGATATTACCTTCCTCAACCGAACTTGATGTTTTGACAAACCTAAGCTCCGATACCAAACTGATATGAACCACGCCAACCCGTGACGAAACCCAATACTAATACGTTCGGAATTCGTTACCTAAGGCGCCCAAACACCTAAAGTGGAAACTGCGACCCGTTGTCTATAAGCGAGACAAGAACCTTGGTATAATGTGAAGACGCCACAATCAGGATGAAAGACCGATTGATAAGTTGGGATGAACGCCACGGAAATTAATCCGATAAGTTCGATTTTGTTCTTGAAGAACCAAGAGAGTGTGCCTCTCAAAAGTGTTTAATGTTCAAAGATGTAAATTCTAAATTGTTCTAAACCCTAGGAGCTTTTATACTAGGGTTACAATTCATGAAAAACAAGTCCAAAACGACGTAGCTTAGATAAGTTGCGTAAAAACACGAAAACAGAATAAGCTGGCCGGCAGGGGATACACAGTCGTGTACACGACCGTGTACTTTGGCCGTGTACTTTTCTGTGTACATTCCGGTCACATATACGACCGTGTACTTCTGGTCGTGTATCTTTCTATGGATTTGCTTGTCTCCATACACGGCCGTGCCTTTTAGCCGTGTGTCTAGCCGTATATGATTCTGTGCAATCTTGGAATTCCTACACGGCGTGCCTTGAAAGTACACGCCCTCTTCAACCCATGTCCGGTGTGACTTGTATAAGAGCAAGGGTCTTCCCATGGTTGTTCCAATCCGTTCCAACTTCATGATTCCTCCAATCCTTTCCGGCTTCATGGACAACCTTTATCAACCCGTTAAGTGCTTCCTTGAATCGTTTCGCTTGATTTCTTGTGATCAGTCCAGGCGGCACTTCAAGAGGATCCACATTTCTTCTTCCGGCTTGGCTCTCATCATGGATCTCATCAAACTAAATAACATAAATAACAAACCAACAAATAAAATAAACATTAACAAAACCGAATGTATTATCTAGTGTAGCGGTCCACACAAATTTTTAATGTCCCTAAATTATTTCATCCTTCCATGGTCACGTGAACCAAGTTAACATATGTATGTTTTTATTCTGTGTAACTTGATTCCTTAGCTTGCAAGTCCATAACTAGTCCTTGTAAAGCTTCATTCATCCTTTTAGATCTAACTCGAGTCATCGGGCCTCCAATACCATGTAATGGATCATGAGGTTTCGACTCCTTCCTTTGTGATGCTAGCTGATCCTCATCATTCCCTTCTTCCTCGAAAAGATTTGTCCTCGAATCACCTGCATCATAAAGAGTAAGGTCAGAAACGTTAAAGGTAGTACTGAGGTTACCATAGTGACTTAGTAGATCTATCTTGTAAGCATTGTCATTTATGTGCTCCACCACTTGGAAAGGTCCATTGCCCCTAGGATGCAACTTGGATTTGCATTGCTCAGCAAAACGTTCCTTCCTTATATGTACCAAACCCAATCATCAGGCTAAAATATAGCTTTAACATGTCCTTTGTTTACTTGTCAGGCACTGTGTTCATTCTTTTTTTCAATGCTTAACCCATACCTGCATATGTAAATCCCTAACAAATTCTGCCTTCTTTGTGCCATCAAGATCAACAAACTCGTTAATAAGTAAAGGCAATATATCTAATGGAGTTAAGGGATTAAAACCATACACAACCTCAAATGGGGAGTAAGATGTAGTAGAATGTATAGTCCTATTATATGCAAACTCTACATGAGGCAAACATGTTTCCCATTGCTTCAAATTTTTATCAAGCACAACGCGTAGCAATGTGGAAAGTGTCCTATTAACAACTTCTGTTATCATCTAATTAGAGATGTGGCATGGTGGAAAACAGTAGTTTAGTGCCTAGCATATTCCATAAGGTGCACCAAAAGTGGCCAAAAATTTTCATATCTCTACCACCGACGATAGAGTTAGGTAAACCATGCAATCTAACGATCTCCCTAAAGAATAAATCAACTATATGTCGAGCATCATTAGTTTTAGAACAGGTAATGAAGTGAGTCATTTTACTAAACCTATCGACAACAACAAATATGTTATCTTTACCATTCTAAGATCTAGGCAAACCTAATATGAAATCCATGAAATGTCAATCCAAGGCTGACTAGGCACAGGTAAAGGAAGATACTCCCCATGGGGCATAACTTTGGACTTAGCCTTCCTACATGCAATGCACTTGTCACACACAAGTTGTACATCATGTCTCATCTTAGGCTAGTAAAAATGTTCACGCAAAACATCCAAAGTTTTGTTTACTCCAAAATGTCCCATAAGACCACCCCCATGCATTTCCCTCACTAGTAATTCTCGTATAGAACTCCTAGGCACACACAACTTATCTTTCTTAAACAAATGTCCCCTATGCCTATAGTAGTCGCCATACCCACTTTCAAAACAAGTAGACCAAATCTGATTAAAATCAACATCATGTTCATATAGTTCTTTCATACTTTCAAACCCAAGCAATTTAGTATGTAAAGAGGTTAGCAAGAATACCTCTTGGAAAGGGCGTCAGCCAGTACGTTTTCCTTGCCTTACTTGTATTTGATGACGTATGGAAAGGTTTCAATGAACTCCAACCACTTGTGTGCCTCTTGTTTAGTTTTCCTTGCGTCTTCAAGTACTTCAAATTTTTGTGATCAAAATGGATGATGAACTCCTTGGGCCATAGATAATGCTACCATGTCTGTAACATTCTCACTAGAGCATACAACTCCTTATCATATACTGGATAGTTCAGCGCAGCACCATGGAGTTTCTCATTGAAGTAGGCTATTGGCTTGGAATCTTGCATTAAAACACCACCAATACCCTTCCTGGAAGCATCACATTCGATCTCAAAAACCTTATCAAAATTTGGTAATACTAACAAATGAGAGTTTGTTAACTTACCTTTCAACGTTTAGAATGTTTGCTCATGTATTTCGGTCCACTTGAATTTGACATTCTTCTTCACAAGATCATTTAGTGGAGCAGCAATGGTGCTGAAATCTCTCACAAATCACCTGTAGAAACTGGCTAGACCATGGAAGCTCCTAACATCATTGGCATTCTGAGTTGTTGGCTAATCTCGGATTACCTTCACTTTTTCCTCATCTACAACTATTCCATCTGCTCCTACAACAAAACCAAGGAAAACCACAGATTCCATATAAAACGTGCACTTTTTCAAGTTGGCATACAATTGGTTTTCCCTTAATACAATAAAAACACTTTGTAGATATTGTACATGATCATCCAATGTTCTGCTATATATCAAGATATCATCAAAATAAACTACAACAAATTTTCCTAGGAATTGACACAATACATGATTCATTAACCTCATGAAGGTACTAAGTGCATTAGTAAACCCAAAAGGCATTACCATCCATTCATATAAGTCATGTTTAGTTTTAAAGGCAATTTTCCACTCATTACCCTCTTTCATACGAATTTGGTAATAACCGTTTTTAAGGTCAATTTTCGAGAACAAGCATGCACCATGTAACTCATCAAGCATGTCATCTAATCTAGGAATGGGATGTTTGTGTTTAACTATAATTTTGTTAATCACCCTACAATCCACGCACATACGGCACGTCCCATCCTTCTTGGGCACTAAAATCACCGGAACTGAGCATGGGCTCAGACTCTCTCGCACAAACCCTTTCTCCATCAACCCATCCACTTGTTTCTAAATTTCCTTGGCCTCCTCTGGATTGGTTCTATATGCTGGCCAGTTTGGAATGGAAGCACCCGGCATGAATTCAATTTAATGCTCTATCCCTCGTAGAGTGGGTAATCCTTACGGCACTTCTTCAGGGAACAAGTCTTCAAATTCCTGCAATAAAGAGACAATAACACTAGGCATAGAAGAGTTAATGTCAGTATTAGAAAAATATAAATCCTTATACATAAGTACAAGTAACTGTTGTTTGGCCATCACTACACTCTTAACCTCACTTTTCCTCACCATGCCCTCTACTCTCGGTGTTTGTGTGTATTTTCCCTCTTTGCTCACCAGTGTTTGTTTATCACTCATTTTATTTTTCTTACATGCACTCGAGTGTTTTTCCCTGAATTCCTTTGCAATTTTCATCTGATCTTCACTAGCTTCCCATGGTTTCTAAGGTGTAAAAACCACTTTCCTTTTGTTTAGAACATAAGAATATTGGTTCTTGTACCCATCGTACATAACCTTCCTATCAAGCTGCTATGGTCGCCCTAACAATATGTGACTAGCCTGCATAGGTACCACATCACACATAACCTCGTCTTTGTAGCTCCCTATGGAAAAGGCTATAAGAACCTGCTTGGTCACCTTAACCTCCCCACAATCACTCAGTCAGTGTAATCGATATGGTCTAGGATGTTCAATAGCTTTCAACTGCATCTTTTCTACTAGCAAGGTGCTAGCAACATTAGTGCAGCTACCACTATCGATTATTAAGCTACAGACTCTACCCTGCACATGACACCGTGTATGAAAAATATCTTCACGCTAGATCCCCTCACCATCCTCCTGGGGTTATACACTACGTACTCTCCTTATGACATATAACTCGCTACTCACGGGTCCCTCTAAGTCAACATCCTCATACTCCCGTGATGGTAACTCCTCCTCCACCTTAGAGCTCACACTCCCTACATCCCCACTATCACTAATATCATAGGTCTCTGATTTGGACATTAGGATGCAATATGCCCAAATCCCTAATACTTAAAACATTTAATATCTCTCGTCCTGGAAGGGGGTTTAGTGTCAGTCTTTCCCTTAGGTGCAGCAATTGGATTCTTAGCCCTCACGTCCTCGTTAAGCTTTGAATCGGTGGAGTTTTTCTTCTACGTGAACTTCCATGAAGATTTGGAAGTCGAACTAGTCTCTTGCTCACTCCTATACTTTAGTTGCTGCTCTACTTTAATAGCTCTATGCAGCAACTCTTCCATATCTAAGTAATGGTGAAGATCTACTACATCAGCTATTTCCCTATTCAACCCGTTGATGAATCTAGCCATAGTGGCCTCATCATCCTCCTCAATTCTCGCCCTAATCACGGCTATCTCCAACTCTTTGTAGTAATCCTCTGCACTGTTATTTCCTTGAGTAAACCCTTAGACTTTCCTAAGTAAGTCCCTATGGTAGTGACTAAGAATAAAATGCTTTACATAATAGTTTTCATCTCCTCCCAAGTGCTAACAAGTCACTCTCTGTACCTACGCCTATTATGCACCAACTGATCCCACCATACACTGGTGTAATCTGAAAACTTTACTGTAGCCAGTTTTATCTTTTTTTCCTTAGTGTAGTTATGGCATTCAAACACATAATCCATCTTCCTCTCCCACTCTAAATACAGCTTTGGATCATTCTTTCCCTGAAATGTTGGGATTTTCAACTTAATACTTCCCATATTACTATCATGCCTCTAGATACTTCCCCTATCCCTCATGTGTTGATAATCTCCAAAATCAAATTCCTCACCTTCATCTATCCTAATACCTCCCCTATTATGTCTACCTACTCCTCACCTGATAGTAGTACTGCTAGACGGTTCCCTACTCCTTTCCATCTTATCCATCCTTTCATGAATCTGCTCTAGTTCACCCGTTAGGATCCTCTTCATCTCCCCCATCAATTCCTCCAACATCACCCGACTTTCTCCTCCATTGTTGTTCTATCCCAACATAATTCTAAAATTTGCAACAAGATAAGATCAAAATTACAAGAAATATTATATATATATATTATATATGTTCCTCACACCCACTCATGTATTACTCACAAATGATATGCTCATAATTTCACTCATGTATAGCTCTCACAAAATATGATCTCATAACCCGCTTTTTGTAATTCTTTTGCTAGAAACTCAAATTACTAAGTTAACACTAATGATTACTAATCAGTCCTAAGTCACGTGAATGATGGAATATTAACTACACAACCCTAATTGATATGGAAAAGATTCACCAATGAATGGATATGCAATCAAAGATTACTTCTAACACAAAAGGAAACAATCACTATTGCACCAATTGCTCAAGGGATGTGTACAATTCAGATACCAAACATAGACAATCAAGGATATGTTACGGTAGGAAATTGGAAATAATTGATATGGAAAGTAAATTGAATCAATAAGCTATCTTGTGATTTTAGCAATTATAATCTTTCACAGCTAAATCCTTTTTTTCTTTTTTTTTGAATGTCAGTTCTTGATTCTTTCTTTTGCAACCAAATTGATATATATATATATATATAT
The DNA here is from genome assembly GCA_037954665.1 of Laguncularia racemosa. Lineage (NCBI taxonomy): Eukaryota > Viridiplantae > Streptophyta > Magnoliopsida > Myrtales > Combretaceae > Laguncularia > Laguncularia racemosa. Next base: position 659,331 of record JBBMOL010000239.1, read on the forward strand.
TATTAATATATATATATACAGAAGAACTATAAATTGAACACAATTGATTGTTCAATGGAAACCTTAGATGTCGTCGGCCCTAATAGATTGTAATGACCGCATAATAATGAATTTTTTTTTCTTTTTTTTTTATACGACTTCTATCTATGAATATGGAAAAGAATAACAGACGAATTAAAGAAAATGATAGAATTTACTTGATTCAAGAAGCCAAAGCTCTTATACCAAATAATGCATGAAACCCTAGCTATATTCAACCTAGAAACCCAACGACGTTATTTGAATTGATTACCCCGAGGACCGTCTCAAACAAGTATTGCATAACTAGACCCCAGTCACACCTGTTGACTAAAACCTAAGTTATCAAAAGGTATTCCTAGTAATTCGGTTAAGAATTCTTTGAAAAAGTTCTTTTGCAAAAGAACAACAAGAGGTTTCGCTATTTCCCACGAAAAGGATGTGTTATTTATCAAATTTAAGTCCCCTTTGGCCGGCCTCCTTGCATGGCATATATAGCACACATACAATATGGAAAAAAAAAAAACTACAACATGAAAATCCTAAGTTGTCTATTCTATCCTTATTCTTGTGTCACCAAGTAAGCAACTAAATAACATAAATAACAAGCTAACAAATAAAATAAACATTAACAAAACCGAAATGTATCCTCTAGTGTAGTGGTCCACACAAATTTTTAATGTCCCTAAATTATTTCATCCTCCCATGGTCACGTGAATCAAGTTAACATATGTATGTTTTTCTTCTATGTAACTTAATTCCCTGACTTGCAAGTCCATGACTAGTCCTTGTAAAGCTTCATTCATCCTTTTAACTCTAGTTCGGGTCATTGGGCCTCCAATACCATGTAATGGATCTTGAGGTTTCGGACTCCTTCCTTTATGATGCTAGCTGATCCTCATCAAAAGGACAATACAAGAAGCAAATATATAAACTCCAGATTTCAAGTTCAATATACAATAGGAGAGAATAAAATCATTCTTACATTTCTTTGTTTTCCTCAAGCTTAAATTAGAGAATTTATATTTTCTCAATCTTGTACAAATTTTCTTTACTTTTCGTGTAAATATTAGCCTTGAAACTAAGATTATAAAAGTCTTATAGCCTGTGTTTAGTTGAGTCATAGGCTAGAAAGATAGAGCAAGAGCTATTGGTGTTTATGACTTTTCTTTGCTATTAGATTAGTGAAACAATTGATGTAGAAGACCAAATCCCCAATAATAAAGCTGTAAGAGAGGATTGACACACTAGGAGGAACCTTTATATATCGTTGTCTTTTTTATTTTATTGCAAATTAATTTCTGTCATTTTCTTTTTGCCAATCATGTGCATTCTTCATCAAAAAAAGAAAACTAAAAAGGTTTTCATTCAGGACCTACATTTAGTATCAGAGTAGTGGCTCTTCTATTTGCAGGAGTTGATCAATGGCTAACAATACAATCACTATTGCATCTAATCATATGCCATTCTTTGATGGCACTAATTTTCTTTATTGGAAATGCAGGATGAAAACTTATATTAAAACAATTGACTTTACTTCGTAGGAAACCATACGTTATGAGGATCAACAAATCATTATCACTAATAGTCCCATCTTAGAAAATGAAGAAAAGAAAAGGCTGGAGTGAAAAGCACAACAAAGAATCTGCTTATGATAAGCATTTCTCGGACTGTATTCACTATTGTTTCATCATGCAAAACTGCCAAGGAAATATGGGACAAATTGTGTGAAACCTATGAAGGTACTACAATGATCAAAGACATTAGGAGAGGAGCACTCACGCAAGACTATGAATTGTTCAGATTTCAATCCGATGAAACTATATCCGATGGATTTAATAGATTTACTTTGATTACTAATGAACTTGCTTTGCTTGGTAAAAAGTTTGATGATAGTGAGCTTGTAAGGAAAATCTTGTGAATTTTACCAAGTTCATGGGATTTAAAGACAAATGCAATTGAAGAAGCTCATGACTTAGACAAACTAACCTTGAGTTAACTTCATGAAAAGCTTTAAGCATATGAATCAAAACCAAAGTATATGAATGATCAAGAGAAAGTTAAAAAATCTATAGCATTAAGGCTATTGCGCAAGACACTGAGCAAAGCGAAGAATTAGACAGTGAGGAAGACAATGATGATCTGACGATGCTAGTTGGAAGGTTTACAAAGGCATTCAAGAAAAATGGTAAGCATTCTAAATGGTCTAAACGTTTTTCTACTAATTAATCTAAGTCTGGCATAGGAAAGGTTTTCAAAGAAAAAGAAGATAAGAAAGAAATAGTTTTGCTTCAAATGCAAGAAGTTAGGACATTTTAAATATGAATGCCCTATGTTGATCAAAAGATGGAGAAATATAAGAAGAAACAAAAAGCCTTAATGGCAACATAGAGTAATCTTGATGAGCCGGACAATACATCAGACAATGAAGAAGAAGCAAATCTTTGCTTCATGGCTTTATCTGAGGTATCTTCTGAATCTAAGAGTAATATGCCTATTAGCTTTAGAAAATAAGTGAAACAACTATTAAAGGTCTATCTAAGGTGAATGAAAAAAATTGAATCTCTAAAAAATGAAAAAGAAGCCACATGTTAGACTAATATGTTGTTGTTTAATGAAAATCATATTCTTCAAAATGACATAGAAGTTTTACATAGAGATAATAAAAGCTTACGAGAAGCACAAGATATGTTGACAAATGAAAATAATACCTTAAGAAAAGAAATTGAAGAGCTTAATGCAAGAAACGATGAAGTTTCAAAAAATTTGAGTTCTATGTTTACTAAGTTTTCTAAAAGTGATGAAAAAACTAGAAAAGTTAATATTATCTCAAAGAATAAGTAACTCAAAAGAAAGATTAGGATATAATAAGGCTGAGTTCCCAAAGCAAGCTAAGAAAACCGTTTTTGTTAAAGAAAAGGATCTAATCACTAACGATGATGTTAATACAAGTAAAAAGGAAATTAAAAGTGAAAATATGAAGAAAAAAAAGTTTGTTACACAAAAATGAAAAGAATATTAGAAAGTATCCTAGATGGAACTACAGACAAATGTACAGACATAACTACAGAAGCAATTATAGAAGGTATTGTGGAGGCTATATGGATTATATGATTATCATCCGAGAATGGTAAGCTCATATCAATTTCAATAGAGATCATATCAATATCAGAGAAGGCTGATACGATCTAACACTTATACGTGTTACTTTTGCAACAAGTATGGACATATAAAAAAACTCTGTTATTACAAAAATAATAAGCTTAGCCAACAAAAAGTAAAAAATTAAAATAACATTAGCCTAAATTATGGTGAACCTAAGCTAGTCTAGGTTCCAAAAAAGGTTTAATCATTTCTTTTGTAAATATAATAACACAAAACAAAGCTAAAAGGATTATGGTACCTAGATAGTGAGTGCTCACAATACATGTCAGGAGATGTTTCATTGTTCACAAATCTAGAATGGAAAAATGAAGGTTATGTCAAGTTCGGTAATGATAGTAAAGGAAAAATAATAGCAACTAGTACAATAGGCTTTCCCTTAAGTATAATTGAAAATGTCTTTCTAATAAGAGATCTGAAACACAATCTCTTAAGTATTAGTCAACTCTATAACAAAGATTACAAAATAATTTTTGGAAAAGACAAAGTAAAAGCTTTTGATCAAAATGGAGAAAGATTATTTGAAGGTTTTCGAAAAAGAAATATTTACATGGTTGAACCATCAAGAGTAGATATTGAAAGATGTTCTTAACAATAAATGATAACTACTTTGTTTAGCATAAAAAACTTGGACATATTAATTTTTCAAAACTAAAAAAACTTTCGAAAAAAAAACTTATTATTGTTTACTAAAAATTTCTTCTATTAAAGATATTAAATGTGATACTAGTTTGAAAAATAAAATGGCTTCGGTTTCTCACAAGTCTAAAAATGTTATTTCTACAAAAGACCTTTAGAACTTCTACATCTTGATCTTTTTGGTCCGCTAAGAACCTTAAGCGTAAAAGGTAATAAATACGGTTTAGTAATAGTCGATAACTTTTCACGCTTTACATGGGTTTTATTTCTTAGAAACAAGAGTGATACTTTTGATAATTTTGAAAATTTTTCAAAACAAGTTCAAAATAAAAAGGGTTTTTCAATCATAAGTTTAAGAACTAATCATGGTAAAGAATTTGAAAATGAAAATTTTATCAAGTTTTATGAGAAAAGTGAAATGAAACATAATTTTTCTACTTCATATACTCCATGGAAAAATGGAGTAGTAAAAAGAAAAAAAAAAAGAGTTTTACAATAAATGGCAAGAAGTATATTGAATGAAAGTAATGCACCTAAATATTTATGGGTAGAAGCAATATCTACATCTTGTTATATTTCCAATTGTGTTTATATGAGACATTTGACACCAAAAACTGCTTATGAAATGTATAAAGGTAGGAAGTCGAATGTGTCATATTTTTACATATTTAGGACTAAATGTTTCATCAAGATCTCTTAACAGAATCTTGATAAATTTGATGACAGAGTTGATGAGGGAACCTTTCTTGGTTATTTGATGACTAGTAAAGCTTTCCGTATTTTTAGTCAAGTAACTGAATTAGTAGAAGAATCTATAAATGTCAAGTCCCAGTCACAGATAATAATGATGATGTTATAAATAAAAAGAATAAGGATTAATATTTAATTTAAATCATCAACAAGGTTTACAAGATACAATTAGAGTACTTATGGAAACTAAAATAAAAGGTTCAATCAAGCCTAAAGAAGAAAGTTGGTTAAATAGTCGAGTAGAGAGTCCAATAGAAACTTCAATAGAAGGTATGTTAGACAATCACTTAGACAGTTTGCCTAAAGGTACTACCGAACCTAAACAGGTTGTAATCGAATCTTGTAAACCTTGGATATTTAAGTTATATCATCCACCAAAACAGGTGCTTAGCAAAATAGATTCTGGAGTCAAAACTATATTAAAGTTATAAGATATTGAAAGCCAATTTGCTTTATTATCTGAAATTTAACCTAAAAATGTAAATGAGACTTTGATAGACAATAACTGAATTAATGCCATGCAAGAGGAATTAGCACAATTCTAAAGAAGCCAGGTGTGGACATTAGTTCCAAGACCAAAGGACAATCTAATATTGGAACAAAATGGGTTTTCAAAAATAAACTTGATGAACAAAGTAAGGTAGTTAGAAATAAAGTAAAGCTTGTAGCGAAAAGATATTCACAAAAAGAAGATATTGATTTCAATGAAACTTATACTCTTGTTGCTATATTAGAAGCTATTAGAGCTTATGCTTATTACAAAGACTTCAAATTGTTTCAAATGGATATAAAAAGTGTTTTTTTTTAAATGGATATATCAATGAAGAAGTATTTGTAGAACAATCCCTAAAATTTGAAGATCCATCAAAAGAATACTATGTTTTTAAATTACAAAAAGCTCTTTATGGTTTAAAACAAACTCCTCAAGTTTGGTATGAAAGGTTAAGTGATTTTCTAATCAAAAACAATTTTTCAAGAGGAAGTCGACACAACTCTTTTTATTAAACATTTCGATAAAGATATTTTGGTAGTACAAATTTGTATTGATGATATTATTTTTTGTTCTACTAATGAAGTATATTGTAAGGAATTTTCAAAGTTAATGCAGGCTGAATTCGAGATATTCTTAATGGGAGAGCTAAACTTCTTTCTTAGATTTCAAATTAAGCAAACTTCTCAAGGAATAGTTATTCACCAAGAAAAGTATACTAAGCAAATGTTTAAAAAAATTGGATTTGAAAATGTTAAAGAAGTCTCTACTCCTATGTCAACTTCAAATAAGGCTAAATCTTGACATCTCTGGTAAAAAGGTACATGAAAAACTTTTTAGAAATTTAATTGGATCTTTGTTATATTTAACTGCATCTAGATCTGACATATCGTTTGCCATTTATGTGTGTGATAGATTTCAAATAACTCTAACCGAAACGCATTTAACAATTTTCAAAAGAATTTTCAAATATATATCTTGCACTATAAAATTAGGAATTTGGTATCCTAAAAATTAGAATATTGATTTAATAGGATATTCAGATACTAATTATGCAAGTTGTAAGATTAACAGAAAAAGTACTTTAGGTACTTGTCAATTTTTAGGGAATAAGGTCATATCTTGGTCATCCAAGAAACAAAATTCTATTACCATATCAATAGCTAAAGTAGAATATATTTCAATTAGGAATTGTTGTGCTCAAGTTCTATGGATTAAACAATAATTATGTAACTATGGTTTTGTATGTAAAAATATTCCAATAAAATGTGATAATATAAGTGCTATTAATCTAACTAAAAATCCAATTTATTGAAGTAAGGCATTACTTTATAAAAGATCATGTTAATAATGGAGATATTAATCTTAATTTTGTTAATACTAAATTTTAATTAGCTGATGTATTTACAAAAGCATTGGATAAAAATATATTTAAATTTATTAGAAATGAAATAGGTGTGTGCTTTCCTTTATCATAATAAAAAATTTAAAACAAATCTGTTGTTTTAGATAAACTAAAATAAAAGAAAGAGGCTTCATATCTTCATGTTATTTTAACCTACACGTGCAGCAAATCCTTCTTTAAAACACTTTTTCAAAAATTAAATATTCAAAACTCCCTCCTTTCTCTCTATTATTCTAAACACTCTCTCTCTCTCTTAAACCCTAACTTCTATCTAAGACCATAGCACCGTGAAAATCCACCAAAACTTCCACAATGCTTTCTAAAGCCAAAAAGAAAGATAAAACCACCATCAAGATTCAAGATGATGAATCATCCATGTTGTTACACCCTAGTTAAGAAAAATCTCAAGAAACCATACGTAGCAAGGAACAAGGAAAACATGACAACAACAGTTTGGAGGAAATTGTTGTAGATAGTGATTTTAAGAGTGAACAAGAATTTTCTCTAGACACTTTGGAAAAAAGAAAAAGGTAAACCCTAGAAATCAGTCCTCTTGGAAGTTTATACCATTGAAAGGGAAAATTATAGATCGCATGTCTTTAGACTCTGATTTTTTTATTAAATACGATTTCTATGTTGATGAGATGCTAGATAAAATTAGTTGATGAAAACTGTGTAACTTGAGGTATATTGTGTTTGGAGAAGTGATTGCAAATTTTTATGAAATTTTTTCAAGAAGGAAAGATAGGTTAAAGTCAAGTGTGTGTAGTCAAAATGTTAAAATTACTAAGAATGACTTAATTCATTGTTTAGAACTCAAGAATGACGAGGATGTACTAAACATGAGTAGGTTAAATTTGTTTCAATATTTGAATAGTAGTTTTGAGATTGAATCGTGAAGAGATATGCATGTTATTCAATTCTCTTTACTAATTTGGATGTTACACAAAGTAGCTAGTTCATGTCTTTTGCTAAGAATTGGAAGTAGAACATATATCTCTGTAGATGAAGCAAAAATTAGATTAGGAATAACTAAAGGAAAGAGTGTAGATGTGGAAAATTAAATATTGAAAATTTTGTTTAAAAACAAAGGAAAAAGACCATATGAAAATTTGATTATGTTTCTCTTAAAAGAGAAGAGGATAAGGTTTTCTAAGGAGTATTATACTAGAATTCTTGTTAAGAAAATTGCTGAAGGGATCCTTCATCATATGAATATACATGTTCAAAAAAAGGTTTGGTTCTCTAAAGATTGTGCTGTATATATGGATCAAAGGTATTCAAGAAGAGATATTCCCGAATGAATGTCTATTGTATAAAGAGGAGCAACCCGTAAAGAGAAAAAGAAAAATGATGAGAAGGAACTTCTAAAAAAGAGTAGGAAAAGAGAAAGTTACTCGAAAAGAAAGGTTGGCAAGGGAAATTTGCAGATAAGGAATGAACCTATAGTTAGATCAGAAACTTCTATAGACAGTTTAGTAGAAGCTATTCTAAAATCCCCTACTCCTAAGAAAAATGATTTTGAAGTTAAGACTAGTAATGAGGTTATAAATCTAAAAAAGAAGGATTTCAAATTTGGAGAATTTTGTAAAGTAAAGTTTTATGGAGATGAAATCCATGATGGATTCAGTTACTGCCAAACCTAGTGAAGAAAAGTCTAATGAACAACTCCACCATCTCCCACTAGGACTAAACATGTTCTCCAAAAACTCCCATTCAAGAAAATCAACAAAATCTTAATAATGAAACTAGAGATACTATTCTAGTGCATGAAAAAAACATAGATACTCCATATGCACAATAACATGTTCCTCAAAGTGGTGGGACTGAAATTTTGGATCAAGCTGAGTAAGAAACTATTGCAAACACTTGAAGTCGTTCAAGTAGTTAATCCTAAACCCATTTTTAAACCAATCCAAACCACTCAATCTGAACCTCTTGCTGAACCATCAAAACCACAACTAGCTCCTACTCCTACTAAAACCAATCCTGACCCCGTCGAAAAGCAATCTAGAGAAGAACTGGTTCCAAAATGACCAAGGAAAAGGGCCAAGACAACTACTAGAAAAGTTGTCAAGCCTCTAAAGAAAAAGAAAAATTGATTCTTTTTGCACTAGTTTTTGTTAATTGTTTTAGTTTTAAAAGACTCATGCTAATCATTGTTTCTAATTACCGATCTATATAGTTTATCTTTTCGATGATGTTTATGCTTTTGTTAATTATATTCCTCAATGCTTATCAATTTATATCATATATTAAGAGGGAGTCATATGTACTTCTTAGTTGATAACAAAAAGGGGAAGAAGGAAAAGTTAGTGATAAACCCGTTTCACAAATGTTATCATTAGAGAAAGGTTTTGTCATCATCAAAAAGGAGGAGAATGTTGAGTTCTTTGAAATAATTTTTAATGATAACAAAAAGGTCATAAGATATCTAACGCATTTGTTTTAAGTGTGTCGAATAAAAGTATTTGTTCTCATAGACACTTAAGCAGACAGTGGTTCACAGACACTTCATCTAATAGTTAATAAGATAATTTATCAAACGTTTCAATAGACACTTAAACAGACAATTTGATACTTTGGTTCGCAGAATGCATGCTCATATAGTTCTTATCTATCTTCAATACAAGTTTGATTTATTTGAAGTTTCAATTCAAGTAATTAAGTGTATTTAGGTAATTCACTTAATTTGTTCCACACAAAGAGGATTAATAATCCATGAGAATTTTCTTTAAAGTCTATTAAATGAGCTTTCAAGGAAGTTTTTAATAGTTGTAGCAAAGTACTATTTTTCATTCTATCAAGATATTGGAAAGATGTTGAATCAAAATATTTTTGGACATAAAATGAAGAACAAGATAAGGATAACAAATATGGTTTATTAGCTGAAGCTTATTTGCACGAAGAGGGATATTTGATTTTCAAACTAAAACTTATCTATACAACATTGTTAAAGATTTAAATGAAGATAAATATCAACAATATTGGAAGATCATAAGCAAAACTAGGAGTTCCAAATTTAAAATTTTTAGATAAGATTTTCAAATCCCACAAATATAGAATATTAATCTTATTCATGTAACAAAGAAGCTGTTAAAAGAATTGATGAATGTTTTGAAGCTATCTATCAAGAAGGACAGTACAAGAAGAAAATATATAAACTTCAGATTTCAAGTTCAATACGTAACAAGAGAGAACGAAAACATTTTTACAATTCTTTGTTTTCCTTAAGCTTAAACTAGAGAATTTATATTTTCTCATTCTTGTACAAATTTTCTTTACTTTTTGTGTAAAGATTAGCTTAGAAAGTGAGGTTACAAAAGTCTTGTAGGCTATGTTTAGTCAAGTTGTAGGCTAGAAAGACAAAGCAAGAGCTATTGGTGTTTGTAACTTTTCTTTGCTATTAGATTAATAGAACGACTGGTGTGGAAGATCGAATCCCTAGCAATGAAGTTGGAAGAGAATACTAACTCACTAGGAGGAACCTCTATATATCGTCGTCTTCTTTATTTTATTTCACATTAATTTCTGTCATTTTCTTTTTACCAATCACATGCATTCTTCATTAGAAAAAGAAAGTTAAAAAAGTTTTCATTTAATTGAAATTTGGTAAAAAATTTGGACAAATAATTTAACACACCCCCGGGACCTACAGTTATTTTGTAATTCTGAGTCAATTTCGATCTCGCAAGAGAATGATCAAGCTAGTTTAAGAGGAAAAATCAGAGGATAGGGAGAGAACTAGAGGGGTTTTCTATGACAAAGTATAGTCCTTTTTTGTCTAAAAATTTTCAATTTACATGAATGATGAGTTTAGATGTTGAGACTATTTACATTAACATCTTGCCATATTGAGATTATGAAGGACTCAATAAGTATGTTGTCATTGAGGATGAGAGGGGAGTTCATGTATTTTAAAAAAAAAACGAGAATTTCTTGATTGATTTTAACACTACAACAGGGTTGCCAATCATGGCCATGGTGCCGTACATGTCAATGTACAAAAATGAGAATATGGTGTTTATGGGGCATTAAAATGGTGCAATCTCATTACACAAGGTCTAAGAGGGATCTAATGGCAAAGAGTAGAGCTCATCATATGTCTTACCAAGTTTGTTTGAAACCTCATTGTCATTGCATTTGGAGTCTTTAATCTAAATAGGGTTATGAAGTTACAAGTAACACCATTTAACTTTCCTAGTCCCTCCTCCTTTTGGTGATTATCGTCCCCCCTTTTCCTAACATTTCCAACTTCATTTCTTCTTTTATTGATCGAGTTTCTCACTTCATTAATACCCTTTTTGCAAGTTCTATCTCGAATTTGGAAGCCGTAGATAATTGTCCATTCCACACTACTTATCTCTAGTGGAGACCTCTTGCTTATGCTCATGAACTGTCTTCTAGTACATCTCTCCAACCTTACTTCTTGTTTTGATTTGAAGTGAAGTGTAGAAATCACTTAAGTGTGACATCGGTTTTTCATGCTTTAGACATTAGCTTTATTTTTATGGTTTATGGTGCCATTTACCTTTCTTTTCTTTTTTTTCTTTCCTTAACATAACACATGTTCCTTTTTCTCATAATATGTCACTTTCTATGGCTCATTTTTTGTCCCTACATATTCATGAGCCTTACATGATCCAGCTATTTTCATTTATAGCACACTTAGTTTGCAATTCTCCAATGCTGTGAATTCTTCGTGCAAGTTAAGCTTTAATAATTGTCTAGTTGCATTTGATGGAGAAACAAATGAAAGCTTTGGCTTCTCGCTTGTAGATTTTCCTAGTTGAAAATGTCTTCTTCAAAAGTTTAGCCATATCCCTTTTAGGATGAATCTCCCACATGCCTGAACTATGTCTTGTAATATGTGTTTCTCTTTTGCTCATCTTTATTCTTTATTGTTTGCCTGGATTGAGATATGGGAATTCTTGTGTGTGATTTGTTTCCTTTTCTCCTTCTTTATTTCATCTTCTATAAATCAAGAAACATCTAAGCTATAAAATTCTATACATATGCTGCCATACTACGTGATTTACTTTATCCCACACTTGTTGTTCCTTTTTTTATTATTATTTTTGCTATTTTGTGGTTTTCATGCTTGGTGAAATGAGATGTAAACCCCCATATCCAATCTTGTAATTGCTAGATATGGCAAAACTTGCATGATTGTCTTCTATCATGACTTATATTAATTCATCCTTTTTAAATGCAATTGTCTTGTTGTTATAAGCTTTGCCCAACATCATAGGATGAATGCACATTCATGTTTTAAAGGCCTCCATTTAATTAAATACCATCTTTATATTACTAACACCATCATTCTTCATATATGTATTGATGAAGGAAGTCCCAAGACAAGCATCTATATTCCAAGACTACTCAAAATTAGATTAACTAAAAGCTATAATCATTGCTTGTATTTCACCATACTACTTGTGGTTATATTTCAATAAATTTTTTAAAATCCAATCTACAAATGCTTTTGAGTTCTTATTATTTCACTTAACTTTCTCCCCTTTTTTTTCCTTTTGAACTATTAACTTTACTGCCATTTCTTTGTTGCACATGTTGTTTCTTAGCTTCACATTTGCAATTAAGAAGTGTCGTCTACTTGTGTTTATTTCCATACACATTATGATATCATAACACTTCATGGTGCTTCCATATTGCTCAAGTTCTATTCTTCTTTTCCTGTATTTGTAGATAGGAATCTAGTATATAAGGAACTTGTGATAGTGATAAGAGCTAAACATCAACTAACTCAACTTGCACTTGTAACAAGTATTGGGGGCATAACAATTTTAAGAGGTCCAACTCTTTATCGTTTTGTCTTTAGTTGTCTTGAGTTTGTATGACCACGCAATTTTAAGGGGTCTAACTCTTTGTTATGCCGTGCTCTATAACTCACAAGCCCACAACTTAGTTTAGGATTGAAGTGGTGGCAACTAGAATTGCAATCGTGATGAGCGAGGCACCCATTAAGTGAGCTATTTACTCAAGTTAGCTCTCCTTCTCTTCTCATGCTATCTGACATCTACCATAATGAGCTAAGCTTACTTATTTGATTTTTTTTCTTTCAGGGTTAAGGGAAGACCTCCTTTTGTAAGATAAATTTGGCCCAATAGTTGTTAGACGTCATTAATCCCCTATAAACATTAAAAGGTGGCTTTTAAACTTAAGAACTTCATATGCTCACTAGGCTACTTATATCCTACCATTAGTCCAATTGCACATTTATCCCTTTCACACACACTTAAAAAAAATAGATAGATAAAAGTGGAAGATAAGCAATTTTGTTAGTCTGATCAAACCTAAACACATCATTGCATAAGGAACTCAACTCGAACGTTGAATTGGATGCTCAAGATTTGTAGGCTCCAATAGGATGGGAACCAACAAACATAATTGGCCTTAAATCTTTTAATAGAGAACATAACATTGGAATAAGTTTAACATGGCTCAAATGTCTTACTTGAAATCCACGACAAATTGCTCTACCATTAATTGGTATAAAACATTACTATACTACATAGAAATGACCTTATATGTATTAAACCAAGTCTTGCGCAGTTATGTTTATGTTGCTTCGGATCTTAAAAAGGAACCTTATCGCTAAAGCCTAGGTTACCATCTTCACCCTAAAATGATGGGCTTATAAGGAAGGCACAACATGCATTAACAGAATAATTCAATCATTTGATTTATGATAAGCTTAATTCACCATTTCCATATCTTACACATTGTAACCAACTATCAAAGACCTTCACACCCTAAGTCAATGAGCATGAGATAGTACTCGATCAAACATTTAACCACATAAGAACAACTAATAATTGCAAGTAAATACTATTTTAGCTTCCATAAGGGCATATACTATAATATTATAAATGAGGCTACTTCCCTTTTTCTCTATACTCAATATCCAATTATTGTGCTATTCATTACATGTAAACTTCCAACATCTTTCATAATTGGGTGTTGATCATTAAGTGTTGAATACTATATGAATATTGAGTAACATATAGGTTAAAATTTTTGCCTCCCTCACATATTGGCTTGACAAAATTAACGTAATGTAATCTTGTATATTAACTTGTGAAAGTGATGTAGTGTACTCTTGTGTATTGGCTTGATGGAAGTGATGTAGTGTATGCTTGTGTATTACCTTGATGGAAGTGATGTAGTTTAGTCATGGGTTCAATTCATTTTTCTCTCATGCATGTACTTGCACATTCAATGTTTGATTGACCAATACTACATATGTGAGCTTCCCTGTTACACATGCACTCGACATTTAATCAACTGACCTTGTATACATGAACTCCTCACTATACCCCTCCAGTTATAATGTATATAACTTATAGATATGCATATCACCTCTACCGTATGTACCTCACTTCATTTCATAGATGGGTTTTCACACTTAATTACTTTACTTCCTTGTACATCTATCATATTAACCTTACTTCACTTGTGTATCTTTGTTCACTCCGTTTCCCTTGTGCACCCACACACCATATTATCTACTTCTTTTTATATGATTCTCTAATTTTCAAGGTGTAATGACACTTCGTTTTGTTAATAACATATCATCTCCTCATTTTACTAATAATACTCCCTTGTTTTTTTTGCAAGTGGCATAGTATCAAGTGATCAAGTTAATCTTTATTCTTTCTCTCCTCCCTCAAGTGGTAGGAAGCGTACTTAGTCATTGCTACCACTTCAACAACTAGTAGGATCGTGAGTAACATCATTCACAATGTCACGTTGATTATTGTAAACACCCCATTTTTGCCCTAATGATCAATAATAATCAACAATAATTAATTTCCAATTTTTTCCATTTTTTTCACATTTTTTTAAATTTAGCAAAAATAGGAAAAATATTCAAAAAATAAAATAAATAGGAAAAATACATCAATTTTGGAAAATAATTGCAGAAATGGCAATAAAAAGGGTTAAAAAAATTTTACAAATTTTTCAAATTTCAAAAAATAACAAAAAAAAAAATCGCATTACATATATGCAAATTGCGAAAATAATAAAATTGCGAAAGTGGGCTAGCCCAGCTGGTCCGAACCTTGGTCTGGTGCACGCGCGGGAGGGCTCGGTCAGGGGTTCGAAACGCGGGGGAAGCAGAATCCGCGTTTTGCAAAATTTTTCTCTGCTTGGGACACGTGTCAGCAGCCGATTGGCTGGAGTGAACGCACGCGCCAAGCACGTGATCGTCTTCAACCTCCGTCCGAGATCGCCGGCGAGGAGAAAAATCCGAATTTCGGCCGTTTTGATTCGATTTTTTGCACAAATCCAACAGATCTTCAACGGAAATGAGATAAACATCATCCAATTGGAATCAAATCACAACAAATCAATGGATTTGCACAAATCGGAGATGGATTTTTAACCACAAATCCGATTTGCTTCAATCGGTGGAAATCCGAGCTTATCCAACTCAATTTCTTGCACCTATAAATAGAGGATGAAGTGGAGAGGCAGAAGCACAGATTAAAAGTGAGGAAAAGAGAGAAAAAAGAGAGAATCGAAGCCTTGCCGGAGTTCTTCAACCCGCAACCACTGATCAAGCGTCGAGCAGCCCCCAGGAGGCGTTTTTTGAGAAATCCACCACCACAGTTGAGTTCCCCACCCCGAAAACCTAGGAATCGACACCTCAACCACTTCAAAAGGCCGTGGAACGCTGTCAACGAGCATCCCCAATCGCCGTGTCCGATCGACCCGACCCGCGCACCGACTTGGATCCAAGTAAGTCGGATTTTCTGATTTTTATTTATTTATCTATTTTAGTTATTTCGAATTTATTTATTTACTTATTTGTTATTTATAATTCAAAAAAAATAGAAAAATGTTAGAAATTAGATTTCTTTTTAGGGTTTGATTTAGTATGAATAATAAAAATAAAAATAATAATTATAATAATAAATAATAAAATGTGAAAATCTATAAAGAAAATAATAAAAATATGAGAAAAGAATAATAATAAAAATCTAGATTTTAGAATAGGATAAATGAAAATTTTTCAATAAAAATTATAAAAATTAAAAAAATTAATAAAAAAATAAATAAAATTTTATAATAGTAGAAATGAGTTGAAAAATAGAAAAATGAAATTTTTATCACTTAGAAAAATCATTTTCTTAAATAAATCCAAAGTTGGTTTTTCCTTAAAATATCATTTTCAAAAATCAAATTATTAAGCCTAGGCTTAAATTTTTTTTAAGAAAAATACTAAAATGGTAAAAACATAAATCAAAAGAAATTTCATAATTAAAATTCACAAACACAATAAAGTTTTTCAGGAAAAGCGAACTACCGCATGTTTGATCCTGAATAGCAAGTACATAGGCACCCATTTAGGATAACCCTAAAAAGGAATAAAAATCATCTTCTCATAATAGGTTATTCAAGAATAAAATAAAAAGACAACAAAAATAAATAAAAGACATTTAGGATAAGGTTTAGATTTTAGGAGATTAGGGTGGTAACCTTAAGGTTTTAATAGGTTAGCCTCCAAAATCAGAAACTCTGGTTTTCCCTTTCCTCTTTTCACAAAAACGAAAAGAGGAAATCACGCTGACTAGTGGTCTAAATTAGGATTGATCTGCTCAATTAATCCTAATTCAATCTTTCCCAACTACAGTTGGGTGGTGACTCCAAAACAAAATTAAATTTCTAACTCAAGTCGAGGATCTACATTAGATGAGCATAGAGTCTAATATAGATCGGATTAGGAATGGGAAATTAAAAATTAGACTAGACAATTATTATAGGCTAAGAGAGGATTGTGCCTAACATCATTGTTTTCTATGATAAGCTCCCCACTTTGAACCCTTTCATTGAAAATCTTCTTCAAGGTGAAGCAATCCTTAGTAGAATACCCTACTACTCTATGAAACCAGCAAAATCTAAGATCATTGTTTTTTTCTACAGTAGGGAGGAATTTAACTCTTAGGATTTTGATATTCCCATCTCTCAACCATATGTTAAGCATTGCATGTACCTTCCCTATCGAGCATGGATATTTCAATATTGGTGTAGAGCCCCTTCTAGTCTCGATTTCAATTTTCTCAATCCTATGCTTCTTTCCTTCTTTAGATTCTTCTCCTTAGGCCAAGATTACAAATGGTGCCCATTAGTTAAACTTGGGGCTTTTTCCCTTTTACTTTGCAATGGAAATGTTAGTTCTTTTCACATTTTCAAACAATGTAATGAATGACACCAAAGATAGATTGTCTAGATGCACCGTGTATTTAGTGAACACCCATCTGATACAAATCTTTACTAACTCCCTTTCATCACAAATGTCTTAGATGTTTAGTGAGCATTCTCTAAAGCGTTCAATGTACTCCATTAGGTCTTCCCTAGGTTTCTATCGAATCTATCCCATGTTAGTCAAAGTAACTGTCTCTTGAGTAGAGAAGAACTTCTCCAATAATATCTTACTTGTGCTACCCCACAAATCTACTGAACCTGGTAGAAGATTGACATGCGGCATGTATGCCTTCTCTATGAGGGACTTAGAAAATTCTTTAAGTTTTAAATCATCATCTAGCTTATAAACTTCAAGTGTTTCAATAAACTTCAATAGGTGTTCCTTAGCACTTCCTTTCTTCCCATTGAAAAGCATGAACTTATGACTCACATAATCTTTGGGGTAAGGCTTGGTTACAATGTGTTGATTGTATGGAGCTTAAGATCTAGTACTCCTACAGTAGACTTCGTTTGTATTTCCTTCAAATACATGTCTGTGTCCTTCTTCATTACAAATGTGCTCCTAAGAGCAAACATTATAGCCTCTATAGGAGTAATAGGAGTGAGATTATGATAAGCTATAAATCCTCCAGTAACACCTTGTGACACAGGTACAATGTGTGAGGATAAAGTGCCCCTGATGTAGATTCCTTAGCCAATCACCTCAAGTGTGGGATGATGTGCAGTTACAAGCTTAAGTGTAGAAGCCCACTCCTTAACCTTAAGAGCAGCTTCTTGATTGATAAGAGCTGGGTTAGAGCAATAAGGTACCTAGGGGCAGGTTGTTGTGCAGCATTCCGCAAAGCCACTTCTTATTGCATAGTAGCAAACCCGCCATACCAGACATACATTAGGCGAACATCATCATAGATTAATTCATCATCCTAGTGTTTTCCTAAATGGCACGCACTACATAGGCATTGTTAAGATGAGACTCCTAAGTATTATTAGTAAGATTAATATTTTAAAGCGGGGGTAGTTGCTCGGTAACTTTAGGGTTAACTTTATGGTCTTGATTGATGCTATCATTTGGATCATGCATCCTTCTGCTTAGGGTGCCATCGCAAGGTTGTCAACTTCCCATCCTCCAATGGAGTTACCAAAAATGTAGGTGATTAGGTTTGATCGCAACGTAGTCACATGTGTGCTATGTGATCTTCACACTACACATGAACCTAGAGGAGTGACGTGTAATAATACATAGAAGGATGTTTAAGGATGAGTAAGATGGGGATGAAAAGTAGGCAGTCTCGGTTAGGCTTAAGCACTTCATGAGAGGCAAATATTATTCACTAAATTCTCAATTTGATTTTTTAAGAGAGTAGTTCAACAAAGTAACAACCTTTTTCTCTCCAAAAAAAAAGTCCCCTTTTGAATATGGATGCCTTAGGTTTTTATAGGGTCAAGTTATGAATCTCTTCTATCAAATGGTAATAGCGATCGACAATCATAAGTGAATAAGCCCTCATATAGGCCTTTCATGAATCTAGGCTTATTAAGGCCTTTAATGCACAAGCCTTATTGTGAAAGGTTAGATCAGACTAACTAATTCAATAGGTTCTACTCTAAGCCTACCATGTCAAATCTCCTCTAATCATCCCAAAGGTTATGGACTTAGCTCTCTAGACCTTATCACCTTAATCCAAAGAGTCAAATCCAATTAATTAATGGGCACAAGGCCTTAAATTGCATTTACCCTCTACAATCTTCTTATAGGACAGTGGGTGAGCTATCCTTAGGCTTAGAGACTCATTACTAAAAAAGCCATCAATAGTAGGGATAATGCAAAAATCACCATTGGAACTTTATATATTTTTTAAAAAGAAAAGTACAAATTCAGTTCTCTACATTTATTGTATTTTTATTTCAGTTCTAAACATTTTTTTTTTGCATTTCAGTCCTTAATGTTTACAAATATTTGCAAAAAGTCCTTTTAACAAGTGTTAACTATTCCATTAGGAATTGAAACATGACACAAGTCAATTGATCTATCTAATTATATAAAATAAATAATACAATAAAATTAATTAAAAATGAAAAAATTTGGAAAAAATAAAAATGCAAAAACAAATCATGAATAAATAAACAAATATGTATGTATGTATATATGTATGAGTAAATTAATTAAAAAAAGTGGAAGAATAAATAAAGAAAGAAAAAAAATTGGGGTGGCCAAAACTTTTTTTCTAGATTTTTTCTTTTTTTTCTAAAGTTTTTATTAATTTACTCAAATGTTAATATATATTATATTTTTTTCTACATTTTTTCCTTTTTTACCTTTTTCCATATTTTTTAATTTTTATTTAATTTATGTAATTTTACTATATTATTTATTTAATAAAAGTATATGGACTAATAAGATTGTGTCACATGTAATTCCTAATAGCATAATTGCTTGAATGTTTGCAAATATTGATAATTGAAATAGAAAAAATTAAACATTTATGAATAAAATAGAAAAAGTGACAAACATTGAAACTAAGTTTGTACTTTTCCTCTTTTTTAATTTTATAATTAAATTCAATTGTTGCTAATTATGACATACAATCAAATTTAAAACCTAAAGTTTAATTTACTAATTATCATACTTAATTAAACCTTTACACATTAAATTATTACCTCCATTATTTTTAACAAAATAAAAAATAAAAACAAGATGAAATAGAAAACAACGATTGGTCAAATAGAATATGGAATAACCAAAATCAATCAATTTTATATTTAAAAATAATAATTAATAGTAAACTAGGGGTAAATTTTAAAAATTTTAAAATCAAGTTATGAATTTAACCTCAAGGGTATAATTAACATCAAGGATAAGTAGGAAACTAGAGTAACCTAAATATTTATCAAGGAGGATTACAAAAATGTCCTAAAGTATTAAGTGAGTAAGGAGGGTTATAAAGGTAATTAACCTTTACTTTAAATTAGAAGGCTAGTATAAGCTAGAAATTAGTCTAGAACTCTCTCAATTCTTCCATCTCAAACTGTCATCCTCTCTCCCACTTTCCCTCTCTCATGTTTCCTCTTTATCTAGCTTGTCTCCCTCCATTTCCCTTTCTCACAAGCTCAACAATAGTGAGCTAAGTAGGTTTCAACCTATCTTAGTTAATTAAGCTCCATTTAAAGGTCAATTACATATTAAGAGCTTAGAAAATTCAAGAGATAAGCTTAAAATGGTGATTTATCTATTCAATCACACTTTTAAGAATTGAATGTTATCAAATTCAATCAAGGAACTTCAAGTTTTGTGTGGATCAAGGAATTGGGAATTGAGAACTTAGAGAAAGAAATTCATCCTAGCCATGACATCTATTCACATGTGAGTAAGTATATTAATCCAATTTGAGTTTTAGACTTTGGAATCTCGATATATTGATTAAGATACATCAATCTATAGTTTAATGTATTAATTTAAGTATTGAATTCTATAAATGCAAGGTAGAGAGTTTTGGAGTGGTGTGGAGCTTGAGATTAAGTTAGCAAGGTAAGTTGATTTGATAATTGAAGTTGGATTTCATGTATTTAATACAACTTTGAGCGATCTATAAGTTTCATATGGTGACTAGATGTTAATTTTATCATTTGGAAGGTGGTTTGGGTATTTGAAGGTAGAATCAAGTATTTAGAAGTTTATTTGGGTATTAAATGATCACTTGTGGATTAAGTATTGCTTTAAGGGAAAAGGAAGTGTAAATCCTTATATAATTGAGGTTGATAGTTTGTAAAAATGTGGATTTGAGATTGTTAAATATGTTTAAAAGCTAAATTAAACTTGAAATGGGCATTTAGATATATATTGGTGGCGTAATGGATGTATGAGGGTATGGATGATTTGACTTGGTTATGGTTATGTTTAAGGGTTAATTTGATGTTTGGTTTATGTTTATTTGATATATATTTGAGTTATTATGAAAAGAAGTGTTAGAGTATCATAGCTAAATGATGTCCTTGGTATGGGTATGTGATATGAGTAGTTTTTTTTTTTGTTTGATTCATGCGCTTGAATGTATTGGATTTAATAAGTGTTAGTTTATGATGTTAAGTGAATGATTGGAAGCATTTTTTATAATTGAAACTTAAAGAATCATTACTTTCTGTTGAGCTTACCTTTCAGTTTTATTTTTTTCAATTTGATTAGCATCGATCCCCAACCTGTTTAATACTAATCTTCAATTAAAGATTAAGGAAAACCAAGTTTTTCTATAATGTTTAAAAGCTTTGGAATTGCCACCCAATTGGGAAAGGATTAGGTTGAAATCAATTCTAACATAGCCACTAATTTGCTAGAAAACTAATTTGGAAAAAGATTTTCAAAAACTAGAGTTTTTGGATTCGGAGACTAATTCTATTAAAACATAAACAATTACCATTTATATCTTCCAAATTTAGAGTTTAATTATTGAGGTACTCCTTTTATTTAAAAATATTTATCATCTAATTGGAAATTTGAATGAAGTTTATTTATTTATTTTACAAAAGGAATTTAATATTTTTTTTTCCTAATTGAGGTCACCTATATGTGTCTATATACACGCTAATCAAGATCAAACTTGCTATAAATAAGTTATTTTTATAAAATTATAAGTTAGTTTATTTTAATTTTGAAAATAGTTGACTTTAAGTAATTATTTGTTTATTTTTTTAAAAGAAAATCTTAGAAAAAAGGTCATTATTTTTTGTATGAAAGTTTGAGAAGAAATTCTAATTTATCCTAATTCGGAAAAAAAATGGATTAGGTTTTTTCTTTTTCACATGTTGAATCTAAATGATGAAATTTTTTTTTTATTATTATTATATTTAAAATTTTAATTTTCTATAATTTTAACCTTTCTATTTTTATTTGGTTTTTTAATTTTTCCTTTATTTTTTCCTTAATTTTCAATAAATTTTAGAAAATCATAAGGAGTATAACAACTACTTATCGTTATTTATCAATTTTTTATTTTTCATTTATTCTTATGTTTTCTATTTTTTATTTTCTCGATTTTATTAATTTTATAAAAACAAATAAATAAGATAAGATAAATAACTGAAATTAAAAAATAAACCTAGGTTAAGGGATTGAGTTAGATTCAGGTTTCGAAGCAAGTCAATGGGTCGTCAAGTCGGGTCGCTTTCGAAGCTCCACGAGTCATCAACAGCGGAAATGAAAAGTAGAAGCTACAGTGATTGTGTGGCTTCGTCCAATGCTCGTCAACAGCTGAAAGTGTGTCGAAGGAGAGGTTTCCAATGGTGACGAGCATAATAGTAGCGGTGGCTTAGCTCTAAGTGCAACAGCGAAGTCAGTTCATGGAGCTAGCAATCCTGGGTGGCCGAACTCGGAGATTTTGATTTAAGTAACCGGTGACTAATTGAAGCAAAAGAAAGAGTTTTTCTGAAACTGGAACTCACCATGAGTCGACCAATTCGAAGCTTCGATGTTGTGTGTAGGTGAAGAACTTTTAGAGAGAAGTTGTGGTCACGGGTTTTGAAGTTTAGAGAGAGAAAACATCGTTTTAGGCTTAAAAGGGAGCGTTGGAGTGTTGCTTGATACCTAGAAGTGTTGATCGAGGTCCTATTTATCGTGAGGATGGTCAAATCGAGGTTGGAAGTCAAAAACGCCATAATTGTAGATATTGAAGTAAATGGATATTTGACGGAAAAAATGATTTTTTTTATTTTTTTTTAACCAATTTTTGACCCACTTAATGAATGAATTAGGACATGTTACCAGTATTTATTTATAGTACCTTATGCCTACCATATGATTTCACTATTAATTTAGTGAAATCTTATGTCAAAATTGGTAAAAAATAAGTAAAAATTAGTCTTACCAAAAGAAAAACGTACCCTTACTACTATAAGAAGTAGAGGGTGGGAGGTAGAAGATGAGATATGTATGAGTTTACCGTCTCCAAATGAAATTATATGTAAAAAATGGTTTTGAGAAAACTATTTTTCCAAATACCATAGCAAAATTGTAAGTTGAGACTGCGATTTCTTTACATTTTGAAATTGTATGTTGAACATGCGGTTTTCAATTTGAAATTTCCTTTAAGCCTCACTTCTTTTGTCCCTTCAAAAGCAAGAGCCACAGCAACCAGAACCCTCTCTTCTCTCATGTTTCATCAACAGATAGCAATTAGAACCTTCTTAAGTAACTTCAATTTCCAAAATTCCCTTGTCTTTTTTGGTTCCTGCAATTTTTGACAAGTCTTTCTTTAGAACAAGAATCAATCTCTCCCTTTTTAGGGAGAGCAGAGTAGTTAAAGAATGAGCCAAAATAAATGATCATTCTAGAATGGTGGTTATTCCTCATAATAGCTCCTTGTGATGTAGTGGAACCATGGCAATTAGGATCTCAAGACGCAACAACATCTACGATGCAAGGAATAATCGATGTGTGAGTTAGGGGACCGTCCGTTGAGCTATGATGAAATATTGAAGAAGTCGCATGTTAGACATGCAATTTGAAAATTGAAAATCATATGTTCAACAAGTGATTTCTTCCTATGTTGAAATCACGATTCCAACTTGTGATTTCGAAACTGTATTCTATAAATTGGTTTTTCTCGAACCCTTTTTTATGAATAAGTTTGCTGGAGACAGCAAACCAACACATATCTCAGAAGATGATGATGTCCACCATAAGCGTTGGCATGGTGCCACATGGTGATGACATGGCAACAATGATCCTTATGATTGTTGCTTTAAGTTGAAATGTGGTAATGATGTAATGCCACATGTCATAGATGTGACAATCATTTAAACCACTTACCATTGTCACGTGTCCATGACATGGCACACTTTAGCCAATCGTTCGCTATCATGTGGAACTTCTAAGTAAAGGAAATGAAAATGTATTTAAGTGCATAATTCCAAGCTCAAACCTTTAACCTCTTAACCTTTCATACATGCCTCTAACTAGTTGAGCTATTGCTTTTTCCTTAAAATATATTGCAATTCAATTGCACTTAAGTTGCAATTTAGCTTGAACTAATGTTAAACCTAAGCCCAGTTTAAACCAAATTGAAGGTCTAAGTGATTTATTCTCAAGAAATTGAAAGCACAATATTCTCAAAGATAAAGTTTAGTACACATATGTTAAAATAATTTTTCAATTTAAGTCTAATTTGATGGTTTTACAAGTCACAATTTGTTGCACATCTAGTTAATTTAAAAATTAATTTTCTTATTAATTAGCCAATTTAAGTCCAATTAAAGCAACATTTGAAATTATGATTAACTTAAATTAGTCTCATTTTTATGATATAACAATAATTTAATTGGATTATGATTAAATCATTGCGTTGACTTATATTATTAAGTTCTTCTATATAAATATATGCATTTCAATTTGAATGATTAATTTGATTCAATATATGTGTCAAGCCTAAATTTTTGTTGTCATTTTCCTTAATCCAATTAGTATTAAACCCTAACCCATTTAATACTAATCATTGACTAAAGGTTAAGGAAATTTTGGTTTTTCTAATAAATATGAAAATTTTAGAATCGTCACTTGATCAAAGTAAAAAAAAGGGTTAGGTTGTAATCAATTGGGCAAATTGATTCTAACCTAACAACTGATCTATGAGAAAATCCTTTTGAAAAACTAGAGATCTTAAATTTGGGGTCTAACTTATTAAAATCTAAAAAGTTATCACGTAAACCTTTCAAATTAGAGTATATTTCTTGAAATATCCATTTTTATTTGGAAAATTCTAAGTTAGAGTAAATATAAGATGAAATTAATTTAATATTTTACAAGGAAAAAATTATAATATTTAAAGTTGCCCTTTAAATGCCTATGTATCTATCAGGTAAAATCAAATTTGTTGTAGTTCACTTAATGTTATAAAATCTTCAGTGGATTGGTTTATTTTATTTAAAATACAATTGGATTTAAGTAACTATTCCTTTATTTTTATTTAAAGAAAATAATAGAAAAAAAGATCCTAATTTTTTGTGTGAAAGTTTGAGAAAATTTCTAATTTATTTGGAAAAAAGGTCAATTAAATTTTTATTCTTTTTTGAAAAAATTTCATATGATTGATAATTTTTTTTATTTTTGGCTATTACTTATTTTCTATTTTTATTTTTTTTTACTTTGTCTTTATTTTTTTTGAAATTTTTTTCTTTTTTTTTAAATTTTTCACTATTTATCCTTAATTTTCAACAACTTTTGAAAAATCTTTATAAAAACTACACTTGCTTCACAAATTATTTCCATTTCTTATTATGATTTTTTTTGTACTTTTTTTTTTACATTTCATTTATTATATTTTATGGATTTTATTTGTAGAAAACTAAGATAAATAAAATAAAATAAAAATCTAAGTCAAAGCGATCAAGTTAGGCATAGGTTAGTTACTACATTCATGTTGGGTTACGGGTTGTGAATGGGCAAGAATAACAATAGTGAATGCTTAGACTTGCTCAGCTCATTGTGGTGGTCATTGGAGGATAAAACTCCTATCAACTAGGGGTTTTAAGTGCTTGTGAGCATGATGGCGATGTTGGTTTTACATCATAAATGGCAGTGGTGGAGGTTTGGCAATGTTGGTTAGCGGTTGGAAGTAGGTTTAACAATGAAGTGACTAAGGACAAAATTGAAGTGTAAGAATGGACATTTATGAAACTAGAGGCTGCCAAGGATCAAAGATAAGTGATTTCGTGCTTTGAAGTTGTGTGGAGTGATAAAAGCAAGAGAGAGAGTAAGGTAGGTTAGGTGGTGACGTTGAAGAGAGAAAGCTTCAAATTTGATATTTGGTTAAAGCTTGCTTAATGATGGAAATGCATCATCAAGTCTCTTTTATAGTGTTTGACTCTCAAATGAGCTTGGAAAGTCAAGAATTGAAGCAATTCAAGCTTTTATGGTTAATGGGTTTTTGCTAGTGAGATGATTTTTTTGTTGAATTTGAACTTGATTTTATTAATGTATTTGAATGGGTTTAGAAGAAATTTGGGACCTAATGCAAAGTAGACCATGTGCTTCACATGATTATACCATTAATTTTTGTGAAATCATGTGAAAAACATGATCCAAACACATGCTTAAAGCAAGTTTGCTCAGTTGGAAAGCATGTAAAAGGAAGGGGAAAGTGGGGTAGAAGTGATGACAATGGTGGTTGATGGCTGCAAGTGGGTTTGATGATGGAGTGACTTAAAGACAAAATTGAAGTTCAAGAATAGACTTCTATGAAACTAGAGGTTGCTAGGAATCAAAGGGAAGTGATTTTGTGCTTTGAAGTTGTGTATGGAGTGGGGAAAGCTAGAGAAGGAGTGAGGTGGGTTAGGTAGTGATGCTTGTCGAGTCTAATTTTTGAATTTTCCATTCCTAATCCGATCTAGACTAGACCCTATGCTCATCTAATATAGATCCTCGACTTAAGTTAGGAATTTCGTTTAATTTTCGAGTCGCCACCCAACTGCTGTTGGGAAAGATTGAATTAAGACTAAAGGAGCGGATTAGTCTTAATTTGGACCACTAGTCGTCGTGATTTCCTCTTCTCGTTTTTGGTGAAAAGAGGAAAAGGAAAACCAGAGTTTCTAAGTTCGGAGGCTAAACTATTAAAACCTTACGGTTACCACCTAATCTCCTAACATTATCTCTATCTAGAAATGTCTTTTATTTTGTTTATGTTGCCTTTTTTTGTGTTTTTGAATGAGTTATTTGAAAAAATGATTTTTTATTTCATTTTATGGGTTGACCAAAACGGGTGCCTACGTACCTGCTATTTAGGATCAAACAAGTCGTAGTTCACTTTTCCTGAAAAGATTTAGTGGGTTTGTAGATTTTAATTTTGAAAATCTCTTTTGATTTATGTTTTTAACATTTTTGGGATTTTTCTAAAAAAATCTAAGCCTAAGCTTAACAATTTGATTTTTGAAAATAATTTTTGGGGAAAACATCAATTTTGGATTTATTTGAGAAAATGATTTTTCTAAATGATAAAACTCATTTTTATAATTTTTTTGAATTTTTTGTAATTTTTATGATTTTTATTATTTTTTTCTCATTCTTCTACATTTTTATAATTTTTATGAGTTTTCATGATTTTTATAGCTTTTATTATTTTTTATGATTTTTTATTAATTTTTCATAATTTTTGTGAATTTCTGTTAAAAATTTTTGTTAAAAATTTTATCCTAAGTTATTATCTATCCTATTTTAAAATCTAAAGTTTTATTATTATTTTCCTAATATTTTTATTATTATTCTCTACATTTTTATTATTTTTTTATTTTTATTTTTATTATTTTTTAAATTATTAAATCCTAAAAAAATCTAATTTCTAACATTTTCCTATTTATGAAAATATAAATAAAACATAAATAAATAAATACATAAATAACAAATTAATAAATCAAATAACAAAATAATAAATCAAATAAAAACAAATAAAATAAATAAACAAAATTCGAAAAAATCCGGAAAATCCGACTTACCTGGATCCGGGTCGGTGCGCGGGTCGGGTCGAAGCGGTCGAACACGGCGGCGGGGAGTGCTCGTTGACGGCGTTCCGGCGGCCTTTTGCAGCGGGTGAGGTGTCGAATCCTAGGTTATTGAGGGTGAGGAATCCAATGGTGGCGGTGGTTTGCTCCAGAAATGCCTCCCGGTGGTTGCTTAGCTCCTGATCGGCGATCGCGACTTCGATTTCCTCCGGTGGTCTCCGATTCACTCTTTTCTCTCGCTTTTGATCTGTGTTTTGGCTTCCTCACTTCATCCTCTATTTATAGGCATTCGAAATCGAGTTAGATAAGCTCGGATTTCCACCGATCGAGGCAAATCGGACCGACGGTTAAATGAACCAACTCTGATTCGTGTAAATCCTTCGATTTGTTGAGATTTGATTCCAATTGGATGATGTTTATCTCAGTTCTGTTGAAGATCTGTTGGATTTATGCAAAAAATCGAATCGAAACGGCCGGAATTCGAATTTTTCCCCTTGCCGGTGATCTCGGACCGAGGTTGAAGACAATCACACGCCCGGCGCGTGCGTTCCCTCCAGCCAATCAGATGCTGCCACGTGTCCTGGGTAAATGAAAAAATCACAAAATGCGGAAACTGCTTCCCCCGCGTCCACTTAACCACGGCTCAGACCAGCTGAGCTAGCCCATTTTCCTGATTTTGTTTATTTCGCAAATTGCATATATGCAATGCGATTTTTTTATTTTTTTGTATTTTTTGAAATTTCAAAAATTTGTAAAAATTATTTATTCCTTATTATTGCCATTTCTAAAATCATTTTTCAAAATTGATATGTTTTCCTATTTATTTTTATTTTTATTATTTTTGCCAAATTAGAGAAAAATTGGAAAAAATTTGAAAATTGATTATTATTAATTATTATTGATTCCTAGGGCAAAAATGGGGTGTTTACAACTGCCCCTCTTTATAGTAAAGTTTGAAAAACTTAACTACAAAGATAAGAAAGACGCCATTTTTGGCATCTTAAATAGATAACGCCTTAGTTTGGCTGGTTATCTAGAATTTGGTTTTTTGGTAGGAAAATGCTCCATGAGCTAATAAATCCCACGACTTAAACTGGTCCTAACAATTTAGAGTAATGTTCCCTCCCCAAAAAGTGCTTTTATGGGCTAACTGATTGGCAATAGGAAACATCTCAAGCATTGTTTAGGAGTGTAGAAGAAATGATGATAGGAAGTGTCTTATCAGACTAGCAACCTTGAAAAGAAGATTATCTTAGGAAGCGCCTTTATGAGTTGGCTACCTGTCAACAGAAGCGCCTGGTTAGACTAGCAACTGTTTGGAAAAATACCTCCGAAAAGTGCTCCTATGAGCTGACTAATCGAGGGAGTCTAGGAAAGTGCCCCTCTTGGGCTAACTAACCTTTGATAAAATGTCTTAAAAAGTGCCCCTTACGGGCTGACCTTGAGAACAAATGCTTTAGGAAAGTGCCCCCTATGGGCTGACTAACCTATGATAGAATGTCTCAAAAAGTGCCTCCTATGGGCTGACCGTGAGAACAGATATTTAGGAAAGTGCCCCCTATGGGCTAACTAACCTATGATAGAATGTCTCAAAAAGTGCCCCCTATGGGCTGACCTTGAGAACAGATATTTAAGAAAGTGCCCCCTATAGGCTGACTAACCTATGATAGAAATGTCTCAAAAAGTGCCCCCTATGGGCTGACCTTGAGAACAGATGTTTTAGGAAAGTGCCCCCTATGGGCTGACTAACCTATGATAGAATGTCTCAAAAAGTGCCCCCTATGGGCTGACCTTGAGAACATATGTTTTAGGAAAGTGTCCCCTATGGGCTGACTAACTTATGATAGAAATGTCTCAAAAAGTGCCCCCTATAGGCTGACCTTGAGAACAGATGTTTTAGGAAAGTGCTCCCTATGGGCTAACTAACCTATGATAGAATGTCTCAAAAAGTGCCCCGTATGGGCTGACCTTGAGAACAGACATTTAAGAAAGTGCCCCCTATGGGCTGACTAACCTATGATAGAAATGTCTCAAAAAGTGCCCCCTATGGGCTGATCTTAAGAACATATGTTTTAGGAAAGTGCCCCCTATGGGTTGATTAACCTATGATAGAATGTCTCAAAAAGTGCCCCCTATGGGCTGATCTTGAGAACAGATATTTAGGAAAGTGCCCCTCTTGGGCTGACTAACCTATGATGGAATGTCTCAAAAAGTGCCCCCTATGGGCTGACCTTGAGAACAGATATTTAGGAAAGTGTCCCCTATGGGCTGACTAACCTATGATGGAATGTCTCAAAAAGTGCCCCCTATGGGCTGACCTTAAGAATATAGATGTTTAAGAAAGTGGCCTCCTATGGGCTGACTAACCTATGATAGAATGTCTCAAAAAGTGCCCCCTATGGGCTGACTAACCTATGATGGAATTTCTCAAAAAGTGTCCCCTATGGGCTGACCTTGAGAACAGATATTTAGGAAAGTGCCCCCTATGGGCTGACTAACCTATGATAGAATGTCTCAAAAAGTGCCCCCTATGGGTTAACCTTGAGAACAGATATTTAGGAAAGTGCCCCTTATGGGCTGACTAACCTATGATAGAATGTCTCAAAAAGTGCCCCCTATGGGCTATGGGCTGACCTTGAGAACAGATATTTAGGAAAGTGCCCCTCTTGGGCTGACTAACCTATTAAAGGGAATGTTTAGACAAGTGCCCCACTATGGGCTGACCTTAAGAACAAATATTTAGGAAAGTGCCTCTCTTGGGCTGACTAACCTATTAAAGGGAATGTTTAGACAAGTGCCCCACTATGGGCTGACTCATCTTATGCTTCTGAATATGCTTTCTACTAACTGAGCTAAATGATGTGATGCCTTTCATGATATGATGATAGTTATTTATTTTAATATGCTTGCCAGTTTATCGTGGATAGCAACCAAACAATCGAACCTTCGTGCTGGTTTGCTTCTGCTTCACTTCTTCTTATCTTGACACGGGGTTGAAAATCTTGATTTGCTTCCTTTCTTTGTGCACACAGCTCTTTTGACGGTAGTGTTATCCTATTAATGCACTAGGTTCTAATGCTCAAAAGTAGATAGAATTATATTACCAAATATATTGAGATTCATTATCATTTTAGTTTTTATCTTTCATTAGCGAAGTGGTGGGTAATGTGTTTAGGAGTATTTGTTGTGGTGCGAATTGATTTGGATTATTGATCATTCAGAGATATAAACTTTGCTTGTAAAAAATAAAAACTCGACTCAACAAAATTTGTATCGAACATTGGCTTTCATAAACATTGGCAAAATTTCAATTCCCTTACCTAAGGATAGTACATCTTTACAGCATCTGTGTTAATGGAATCTCTCAATTCTGGACCATCCATTTGAGTCAGTATCAAAGCACCTCCTGACAAAACCTTTTTTCACCACATAGGGGCCTTCATAGTTTGGGGTGAATTTTCCTCTAGAGTCTTAGGCATTCGGGAAAACCTTCCTTAGCACCAGATCCCCCTCTTTAAAGTATCGGGGCCTCATTTTCTTGTTAAATGCTCGGGCCATCCTTTGTTGGTAACATTGGCCATGACATAGTGCGGTAAGTCTCTTTTCATCAATCAAATTCAGCTGATCAAGTCTCTTATTTACCCAGTCGGATTCGGTTAGCTGAGTTTCTGACAGAATTCTAAATGATGGTATTTCGACTTCAATCGGTAGCACTGCTTCAGTACCATATACCAGTGAATATGAGGTAGCTCCAGTAGATGTTCTCATTGAAGTCCTATAAGCCATGAGAGCAAATGGTAACATTTCATGCCAATCTTTGTAAGTGGTTGTCATTTTCTTGATGATCTTCTTGATATTCTTGTTAGCTGCTTCTACTGCCCCATTCATCTGAGGTCGGTAGGGAGTTGAATTTATATGGTTTATGCAGAATTGTTGACATAAACCTGTCATCGATCTGTTATTAAGATTGGTACCGTTGTCGGTGATGATGGACTCAGGAACTCCGTATCAGGCTATTATGTCCCTTTTCAAGAAGCGGACTATTACTCCTTTTGTGACATTGGCATATGACGAAGCTTCTACCCATTTGGTGAAGTAATCAATCGCTACCAATATGAATCTGTGGCCGTTGGACGCTGTCGGAGTGATTGAGCCAATTATGTCGATTCCCCACATGGAGAAAGGCCATGGTGCTGATAACAAGTGTAGCTCGTTGGGTGGAGCATTTATCCGGTTTGCGTATACTTGACACAGATGACAGTGCTTAACATATTTTATGCAATCCGATTCCATGGTCGACCAATAATATCCTAACCTCATGATTTTTTGGGCCAACATGTAGCCATTCATATGAGGTCCACATACTCCTTCATGTACTTCCTTCATCAGTTCGCATGCTTCATTTTTGTCCACACATCTCAACAAGGTGGTATTAGATGATCTTTTGTAGAGTATAGACCCACTTAATAGGAAATGGCTTGCTAACCTCCTGAGTGTTCTTTGGTCATTCTTGCTAGCCATTTCAAGGTATTTACTTTCTTGGAGGAAGGTCTTGATGTCGTGATACCAGGGCTTGTCATCTTGTATTTTTTCAATGGTTAAACAATAGGCGGGCCGACTTTCGATGTCTATTTGCATCGGTTGAACTTTGACTCCCCCTGTTATCTAGATCATAGATGCTAGTGTGGCTAGTGCATCTGCAAACTGATTCTGAGTTCTCGGGATGTATGTGAAAGAGATTGCCTTGAATTCTTCGATTAGCTCTGTCAAGTGTTGATGATACGGTACCAGTTTAGGGTCTTTAGTCTTGTACTCCCCTCTTGTCTGTAGTATGATGAGCGACGAATCTCCGTATACTTCTAATTCGCGGATTTCCATCTGGCAGGCCATTTTAAGGCCAAGAATGCATGCCTCATATTCCGCGATATTATTGGTATAGGGAAATGTAAGTCGTGTCGCTGCAGGGAATTGAGTACCATCTGGGGATATCAATACTGCCCCAACTCCGCAACCAAATACGTTGGTGGCTCCATCGAAAAACAGTTTCCATTTCGGGTTCTACTCTATCCCAAAGTCTTCTACCGGTATATCTTCCACTATTAATATATTTTCGTCCGGGAATTGGGCTTGTAGTTCTTGGGAATCTGTCTCGACGGGGTGTTCTGCCAATTGGTCGGCTAAGGCTTTCCCTTTCATCGAGTTCTGATTTATGTATGTGATGTCAAACTCGGATAGGAGCATTTGCCATTTAGAGATTCTCCCTATCAAAGCTAGTTTCTCTGCCAAGTATTTCAAGGGATCATGTCTTGTCAGCAGCTCAATATGATAGTAAAGGGTGTATTGCCTTAGTCGATGCATGACCTAAATTAGAGCACAACAAGTCTTCTCCACCTCTTAGTACCTCTGTTCCCCATCTGTGAACTTCTTGCTCAGGTAATATATGGAACGCTCCCTTCCCTCGTCATCTTTCTGCCCCAATACGCATCCCATGGATTTAGGGAGTATAGTAAGGTATAAGAATAAGGGTTTCCCTTGCTTCGGGACTATCAAAACCGGAGGTTTTATAAGATAGTCTTTGATCATCCTGAATACTTCTTCACATTCGTCGTCCCATTCTATTGTGGCGTTCTTCTTCAACAGACGGAAAAGTGGCCGGCATTTGTCAATGAGTTGTGAGATAAAACGAGCTATATAATTTAATCTTCCCAACAAGCTTCTTACTTCTTTAACGGAGCGTGGGGAAGGTAACTCTAATATAGACTTTAACTTGTCAGGGTCGATTTTAATGCCTTCCTGGCTTATGACAAACCCTAATAATTTCCCCGTTGTGACCCCGAAAGTACATTTCTCTAGGTTTAACTTGAGCTGGAATTTTCTCAGTCGTTTAAACAATTTTCTCAGGATATCTATATGGCTTTCTCCTTCTTTAGATTTGGCTATCATGTCGTCAACATATACTTCAACCTCTCGATGCATCATGTCGTGAAGTATTGCGACCATGGCTCTCTGATACGTTGCCCCAGCGTTCTTCAAACCGAAGGGCATGACTTTGTAACAGAAAGCTCCCCATGTTGTGATGAAAGTCGTTTTGGTTTTATCTTCTTCAGCCATTTTTATTTGATTATATCCTGAGAAACCGTCCATGAATGAGAAAAGATGGTTTCCCGCAGTGTTGTCTACTAGAACGTCAATGTGAGGTAGGGGAAGTTATCCTTTGGTGTAGCTTGGTTTAAGTCCCGGAAGTCTACGCATTCGCGTACTTTTCCGTTCTTTTTCATAACGGGGACTATATTTGCTACCCATTCTGGGTAGTCGGATACTTCGATGAACCATACTTCTAGCAGTTTCTTGACTTCCTCCTTAATCTTTAGTAAGATGTCAGGCCTAAATCTTCTCAGTTTTTGTTTTTTAGGTTTGACATCTTCCCTTGTGGGAAGCCTATGAACCACTATTGATTGGTCTACTCCTGGCATGTCACCATATGACCAAGTAAACACATTCGCGTATTCTATTAATAGCTCGGTTATCTCACATTTTTGCTCGGCACTTAAACTGGCCCCAATTTTGAGGTTTTTAGGGTTTTCCATGCTTCCTAGATTTACTGTCTCCACCGGCTCATCGATCGAAATTCCGCTTTGTTCATGTTTTTGCCAATTTTCTTGTATTATTTCGTGGTCAAGGATATCGCCTTCAACAACTGACCCAACAGTGTTGGAAACGATATCAGCGTTTTTATTTTCTACCTGCGCAAAATATCCCTGATGTTCGATGGTAGGAGATCTGGGTAAAGTAAAAATGAAAGCATATATATAAGAAGAAAAACAGACTGTAATTGAATTGATAAAGAGTCTCAAAAGTTTGTTCAATAACTATTCTCTACTTTTGAGCTAACCTAGAGCTATTGATAGGATAACAAAACCAATTGTTCAGAGCCAGATGCTAGTTGGACGTGCGGGGGGTTGGTTTCCCTTTGCTGGCATCACCTTCGTTTATCCGAAGCTCTTGAACGATATTTGCCTTTCGGAAAGATTGTTGGAGAGGTGGGATGCACATCTGGGTGTCGATCGGCTTCCCCTTCATTCTACCTTTGACACCTCTTGCTTGTGCTTCTTCTTCGGCTATGGGAACGTACCCTAGTCCAAACGTCCCTTGCGGCCCCTCTTAAAATTGAAGGCCCTCCTTGTTGGTCACTACGTTCACTTCATTGAAAATTTGTAGTCCCAGGTCTTCTGAACCTTCCTCCCCGATATATGGTATGGCAGTCTCTTTGTATATGGCGTAATCCTGCTCGCCAAGTACAGTGACTATCTGCCCGTTTGCAATGAATTTGACCCTTTGGTGGAGACTAGTGGGGATGGCTCCAGCAGCATGTATCCAGGGTCTTCCCAATAGTAGGTTGAAAGATCTTGGGATATCGAGGACCTGGAAAGATATATGGAATACTTGTGGACCAATCTCCACCGGTAGGTTTATCTCCCCTACTATATCTCTTTTTGACCCATCAAAAGCTCTGACCACCGTTGAGCTAGGTGTTATATTGCTTAGATCAACCCCTAATAAGTCGAGAGTTGCCAAAGGGCAAACGTTGAGGGACAATCCGTTGTCGATGAGTACCCGGGAGACAATGGTGTCATTGCACCTGACCACTATGAATAGCGGTTTAGTATGTTGGTCTCCCTCTTCTCCTAGCTCTTCCGGAGAGAAAGATATCTGGTCCATTGTAAAAATAGAGTCCGCCACGTGACTTATCTTGTCTGTAGCGATGCCTTCTGGGACTTGAATCTGTTTGAGCACTTTAAAGAGTGCTTCCCTGTGGGGCTCGGATGCTGTAAAAAGGCCCATGAGTGATATTTGTGCTGGAACTTTATTTAGTTGTTCCATTATCTTGTATTCACTCACCTTAACCATCTTTGTAAATGTAGCGAGTCCCTCTTCCTCTTCCTCTCCTTTCTCCACGTTGGGCTCTTCGGTCGGGGTTCTATACTTTGGGTCGTATATTCTCCCAGAGCGGGTGATTCCTCCCACCATAAGAGGTCGCTCTTGTTTGAGGGCCCGATAGTCGAAAGGTGCAGCCATGTAACTTTCTGCCGGTATCGGGACATTAAATACATATCTTTTCCTTGGGATCTGTATCCCAGCTGGTTATCCCTCATAGCACTTTACAACCCTGGGCTTCTGATGAAAATTGATCATGTTTATAATCTTTTCCTCTTCCTTTAGAGGGTTGTCTTCCTTCTCAAATTCCGACCCCCATCCGCTAGGCGGCCCATACTCAGTTGGGGTGTAAGAATAGCTTACCAAGTATTCGAACCTCCCGTGTGATTCTCCCAAAGTGCCGACTGTTGGGTCTCCGGCTAACCACCTTCTTTTAATGTGTGCTTTTGGTGCTTCTTCTGGCGCTTGATGGGGTTGCTTCTTCTGTTGGTCGGTTGTCTTCTGTGTAGGGGCTTCCTTGGGAGTTGACTCCTCAGATGTGATCATGTTAATGGTGGGCTTATGATTGGGCAGCGGGTTGGTGTTGACATTGGGTGCTGGGGTGTTCACAAAATCCAGCTATATGATTCCTGCATCGATTAAGTCTTGGATCTTGTGTCGGAGCCTCCAGCACCTATATGTAGAATGCCCCTCCTGACCCATACGGTAGTCACACTTGAGGCTTGAGTCGAAATTCTTGGGCTTGTACCGATCGTTAGGGATCTCGAAGCTGATCAAGTTGTCTGCCCTCAATCGAGCAAAGACCTGACTGAGCGGTATGGGGATTGGAGTGAATTGCCTTGGGACCCTAGCGGCCTGGGTATGACCTGTCGTGGATTGTTGGGCTGGGGTACTCATGGTCTGGAATGTCACATGAGTCCCAGCTTTTTCTGCCTTACCAAAATGGACTGTGCTGACGGTAGACTCCTTAGCTCTATTTCCTCCTAAGGGCCTTTGTGTTGGTGTAACCCTGGGAGGATCCATTGTTTGGAGTCTGCCGATAGTGATGGCATTTTCAATCCGACATCCTGCAACTACCACCTCTGCAAAGCTGGATAAGGTCTGGCCTACCAAATGTGAAAAGTAGGTCTTGTCCAGGGTGTTGACAAATATGGATGTCAACTCCTTCTCATAGATTGGGATTGCTACTCTAGCGGCTTGGGCTCTCCAGCGTTGGGCATATTCCCTAAACGGCTCAGTATGTCTTTTCCGTAGACTTCCCAGATCAATCACAAATGGGGCGACTTCAATATTGAACTTGTACTGGTCATAGAACGTCCGGGCTAGCTTTTCCCAGGTGTTAACACTGTTGAAGTCCAGGTGGGCGTACCAGACTAATGCAGAGCCTGTGAGGCTGTCTTGGAAGGTCTGGATCATGAGTTGGTCATATTGAGCATACTTGCTCATCTTTCGGGCATATAGCTTGGTATGCATTTTGGGGCACCCGGTCCCATCGTATTTTTCAAACTCCGGGGTTTTGAACTTCTCAGGATATACCTCTTCCCTGTACACTAGCAGACTGGTGATCCCGGCCTGCTCGAAACCATCAAGACCCTCAATTGTTTTCATCTTATCATGGATCTGCTGGAAGAGTCTCTTCTCCATTTCCTTCTGTCTCTCTTCCATCTCTCTCTTCAGGTCATCAGAGGTTGGCCCTTGGTTGATCTTCGGCTCATATTCAAAAGCCGGGTTAAGGTGAGAATTGATTTCTTCATACTCCGGAGGCTGTCCCTCCACTGCTTTCCCTTTCCTGGCCCTTGAATGTTCTTCCTGGGTTGGCTGAGTGGTGCGAAGGAGGCCGATGCTTTCAGTTAGGAGGTGGACCTGGGCAGCCAATTGTTGGACTGTTTGTTCTAGAGATACAATCCTGGAGTCTGAGGCAGCTTCAGCATTTGTGTTGTTGCGGTTGTCACTACTGTTGGCCATTTTTGTTCTTGAACATGTGCGAATTGGGCTTCTAGGAGGGTTCGGTTGCTTGGGAGCTATCTTGATACCTGGCGCGCATTTTGTTTTTTTCTTTAGTGTAATGTATGCAAAATGCTATGCATGTGTCACACAGATGCTAAAAATAAAAAGGGTTGACAATTGATTGATGATGTAATATTGAAACTTTCACTTTTATTAATATTGGAAATTTTTGAGTTCAAAAGAAAAATAAAAGATTACAAATGATGATCTATTTCCTAGCTCTTTTGGTCTTCTGCTGTGGAGGCTCAGGCTTCCCGTTGATGACTACTTCCAGTTCTTCAACTCTAGCCTTAGTCTTTTCTAACTGAGCTTCCAAGGCTTTGTTCCTTTGGTCGTATTTCTTGAATCGTCCTTTCCAGATGTCTTTGTTATAATCTGCAGCTTCAAAGTATACCTCCATCCGGGCCTTGACCTGCTCTAAGTAGATTTCTAGCTCTAGATTTACTTTGTCTGGCCTCGGTCGAGTGACATTTGGAACCCGGTATGCTCTCTCCCCTGTTTGGTACAGCTGGCGGATTACAAACTCTCTGGTGGCTCGGTGCTTTCCCACTTCGCCATCTAGCTCCTCGAGGTCTACATTCGGGCTTTCAATTCTTGCTTCCCAAAGTGCTTTGACCTCTGCCAGCTTAGCAAACTTTTCAGCCACCAGCAGGTTCGGATCTTGGTACTCGAAGGTGACTGCTTCCAACAAAGGCCGATAAACTATGTCTTGGATAGTACCAAACTGGCGGACCACCGAATTGGGGTAATATCCAATACATCCATTGATTCCGATCAAAGGCACGGCTTGAAAATTACTGCAGGTCAAAATAATTTTGTCGTAGCAACTCTACCTGGTTGTCCACAGAATATCCTCGGCATTGAGGCTTCTAAGCACTTCTACCCAACTGTAGCTGGTAAGGTCGTCAGGTAGCTTTATCTTTTCTACGCATGAATCCACAAGGTCCACCTGCTGGGCCAAGGTTTTTCGGACCATGTTCAGCCCGAAACACTTAAGGTGGCTTATGAACCATATCAGCATAAGGTTGATGCTTGAGCGGAGGATCCCATAGCCTTTCTTCTTAAGGAAGTTCAAGTTCCGAATCTGTTCAGCCAATAGAGCCAGGATGTAAAATCTTCCTTCCAGGAATTAGGTCACCAGCCCTGCAACTCGATAGTGAACATAGAAACTTCTGGTGGGGAAAAGTATGGTGGCGAAAGCTGTCAAGATGAAAGCATTCACCCTTCTTTGTCTGTAAGTCTTGGGGTCCCTATACAGTATGTCTTTTCTATCCCCATTGTCTTCTCGGGCAATGAACCAGGCTTCCAAATTGTCCATCCGTATGCAGTATCCATTACAGTCTGCTAGGGCTTTGTTGACTGCCGTTTTGCGGATGCTTAGTAGTCTGCTGAAGGTACCGGCTGGCCCGGCCTCGAGATCTGGCATATAGATTTGATCAGTCAGTGCTGGAGCCTGTAGCAGCTGGGTGTACTCTTCCAGGGTAGGGGTGATTTCATGCGGCCCGATAAAGAAAGCTGCGGCTCGATTTCCCATAACTGGAGCATGGCTCGTACCAAAGGCAGATTCACCTCTATTTTTGTTAGTGAGATGATGGGGCCTATCTTTTGCTGGATGAAGGCCTGCTCCTCTAGGTTGTACAAGGTAAACCAATGGTCCAGTACTAACTTTGGGTCCAAAGGTTTGTACACCCGAATTTCTTTGCGGAGTAGACGGTCGACTGCAGTGCTAGCCATCTATTACAACAAGAAATTTTCCTAATTACAACCAGAAATATAACATTACAGGGAAATTGATCTGAACTCCATTGAATAGAACAACAAATATTACATCATCAACAATTGTCAACCCATGATGTTATGTATGCAAATAGGTTGGTTCTAACTGGTCCCCAAGCTCTATAGCCTCCCGCATTCTCGGAGAAATGGATCTCAGGCCATATCGAAGCATTGGGTGGGGTAGCCTAATCGGTCCCGAAAGGTGATCAACTCACTTCGCCCGAAACCTACACAATGGCTCCCCGTCTTAGGGTTCTAGGACGGTCCGGGTTCGACCGCATCTATTCACACGAACACATGCATGCATGCAGACCCCATAGTAAAGAAAGCTAAGCCTAGCTAATCCCTAAAAAGTTAGCAACAGGATAATAATTGAAAGACATTTCTTTAAGAGAACGTTTCGAAGAGATTCAGGTGGCTAGCCTACTGGCACGAGATCCCCAGTGGAGTCGCCATCCTGTCGAGTCTAATTTTTGAATTTTCCATTCCTAATCCGATCTAGACTAGACCCTATGCTCATCTAATATAGATCCTCGACTTGAGTTAGGAATTTCGTTTAATTTTCGAGTCGCCACCCAACTGCTGTTGGGAAAGATTGAATTAAGACTAAAGGAGCGGATTAGTCTTAATTTGGACCACTAGTCGTCGTGATTTCCTCTTCTCGTTTTTGGTGAAAAGAGGAAAAGGAAAACCAGAGTTTCTAAGTTCGAAGGCTAAACTATTAAAACCTTACGGTTACCACCTAATCTCCTAACATTATCTCTATCTAGAAATGTCTTTTATTTTGTTTATGTTGCCTTTTTTTGTGTTTTTGAATGAGTTATTTGAAAAAAATGATTTTTTATTTCATTTTATGGGTTGACCCAAACGGGTGCCTACGTACCTGCTATTCAGGATCAAACAAGTCGTAGTTTGCTTTTCCTGAAAAGATTTAGTGGGTTTGTGGATTCTAATTTTGAAAATCTCTTTTGATTTATGTTTTTAACATTTTTTGGATTTTTCTAAAAAATCTAAGCCTAAGCTTAACAATTTGATTTTTGAAAATAATTTTTGGGGAAAACATCAATTTTGGATTTATTTGAGAAAATGATTTTTCTAAATGATAAAACTCATTTTTATAATTTTTTTGAACTTTTTGTAATTTTTATGATTTTTTTGTAATTTTTATGAGTTTTCATGATTTTTATAGCTTTTATTATTTTTTATGATTTTTTATTAATTTTTCATAATTTTTGTGAATTTCTGTTAAAAGTTTTTGTTAAAAATTTTATCCTAAGTTATTATCTATCCTATTTTAAAATCTAAATTTTTATTATTATTTTCCTAATATTTTTATTATTATTCTCTACATTTTTATTATTTTTATTATTTTTTAAATTATTAAATCCTAAAAAAATCTAATTTCTAACATTTTCCTATTTATGGAAATATAAATAAATAAATACATAAATAACAAATTAATAAATCAAATAACAAAATAATAAATCAAATAAAAACAAATAAAATAAATAAACAAAATTCGAAAAAATCCGGAAAATCCGACTTACTTGGATCCGGGTCGGTGCGCGGGTCGGGTCGAATCGGTCGAAGCGGGTCGGGTCGGATCGGTCGAACACGGCGGCGGGGAGTGCTCGTTGACGGCGTTCCGGCGGCCTTTTGCAGCGGGTGAGGTGTCGAATCCTAGGTTATCGAGGGTGAGGAATCCAATGGTGGTGGTGGTTTGCTCCAGAAACGCCTCCTGGTGGTTGCTTAGCTCCTAATCGGCGATCGCGGCTTTGATTTCCTCCGGTGGTCTCCGATTCACTCTTTTCTCTCGCTTTTGATCTGTGTTTTGGCTTCCTCACTTCATCCTCTATTTATAGGCATTCGAAATCGAGCTAGATAAGCTCGGATTTCCACCGATCGAGGCAAATCGGATCGACGATTAAATGAACCAACTCTGATTCATGTAAATCCTTCGATTTGTTGAGATTTGATTCCAATTGGATGATGTTTATCTCAGTTCTGTTGAAGATCTGTTGGATTTGTGCAAAAAATCGAATCGAAACGGCCGGAATTCAAATTTTTCCCCTCGCCGGCGATCTCGGACCGAGGTTGAAGACAATCACATGCTCAGCGCGTGCGTTCCCTCCAGCCAATCAGATGCTGCCACGTGTCCTGGGTAAATGAAAAAATCGCAAAACGCGGAAACTGCTTCCCCCGCGTCCACTTAACCACGGCTCGGACCAGCTGAGCTAGCCCATTTTCCTGATTTTGTTTATTTCGCAAATTGCATATATGCAATGCGATTTTTTTATTTTTTTTTAAATTTAAAAAATTTGTAAAAATTATTTATTCCTTATTATTGCCATTTCTAAAATCATTTTTCAAAATTGATGCGTTTTCCTATTTATTTTTATTTTTTTGAATATTTTTATTATTTTTTCCAAATTAGAGAAAAATTAGAAAAAATTGAAAAAAAAAATGAAAATTGATTATTATTAATTATTATTGATTCCTAGGGCAAAAATGGGGTGTTTACAATGCTAAAGAGAGAAAGCTTTGAATTTGATATTTGGAGGAGAAGTTGAAACTTGCTTGATGATGGAAATGCATCCCTAGGTCTCCTTTTATAGTGTTCAACTCTCAAATGAGCTTGGAAAGTAAAAAAAATCATAGTATTTTTAGCTTCCATAATTAATGGGTTTTTATGTGTGAGATGATTATTAATTTTTTTTTGTTGAATTTGAGCTCGATTTTATTCATATAATTGAATGAATTTGGATGAAATTTGGGGTCTAATGTGAAGTAGATTGTGTGCTTTGCATAATTTTATCTTTAATTTGGAAAAATGGTGTGGAAAACACAATCCAAAATGTGCTTAAAATTAGCTTGTTAGATTGGAAAATATGTAAAATGAAGGGAAAAGTGAGGTTGAAGATGATGATGTCACGCCACATGGCGCTGACATGGCATCATATGGCAACATTTGAATCTTCTGACCATTGCCATGTGGTGACATGTGGTGATGATGTGGCACCACGTGTTGATGACACGGCATCATCTAACCATTAGAATGTTGCCACATGGCACTCATTGAGAAGAAAAAGGAAAATGCATAATATGCCTAGCCCTAAACTTAAACCTATAACCTCTATTGTCCATGTCAAAGCCTTAACTAGCTATGTTGGTGTTTTTTCTCTACACTTATTGCAAAGCAATTACATCTAAACTTTATTATTGGATTAAATTGATTCTAAACACTGAATTCGGTTTAGTTCAAATTAGAGGCCCAACCAATCGACTTTCCTAATATTGACGATTCAATAATAGAAATAAGTACGTCTAGTATACATATGTGAAAAATTATTTTTCAGATTAAGTTCAATTTGAAAAATTTCTAAGCTTTGGTCAGTCTTCGTCTAGTTAATTCAAAATTGATTTTCTCATAAATTGGCTAATTTAAGTTCAATTGAAGTACTGTTTCAAGTCATAATTAATTTAAATCAACTTCATTTTTATGATATCAAAATAATTAACCTAAATTAAGGTAAAAAATATTAAATTTTAAAGAAATTCAATATTTTCATTTAAAGCTTAAAATTGTCAAATCTCATACGTGTATTATAACTTTGTTTGACCTTGAAAACTGTAAAGGACCTTTGAATGAGATGCAATGATTTGACTCGAAACTTTTATTTTTTCTAGTTTTCTAATTTTTCTAGTTTTACTTTTATTTAATTTTTTTATTATTTATTTGATTTTTAGCTTTTCATTTTTTATTTTTTTTCTAAATTTCTCTTTTTTTGTGTTTTATTATTTTTTTTCATTTTTCATTATTTATTGAAAGACATAATATAAAAAAAGTAAAAATAAAATGTCTGTAGCTTTTAATTCAACTTGGTTTTTTATCCTCATTATGCACTTCCCTTCGTCCTATTTTTGCCCATATGAAGCCTACTACTCGTCCACTATCTTTTTGGACTGCTTTATTTTAATAATTTTTTTCTTTTTTTTTTTGTTTTGTTTTTAATACACTTTGGCCCTGCCCGAGTTTCCACAAAAATAGAGGGAAAATATCAGAATTTCGTTCCAACCGACTAATTTAAGGCGCGTTTCGTTCTTTGCGCCCAAAAACCATTTCATTTTCGAACCCAAATCCTCTTCCCCTCCATATCCCCATTCGACGAACCTCCAAAACCCTAATTCCAAATCCCTAACTCTAAGTTCCATCGATACCACTTGGGTCTCAGATCTCAATGGCAAAGGAAGAAGAAACTCCATCCGCGAACTCAACCTCACTACCAACACCTGCGCCACCACCACCACCTCCCATTCCAATTTCCGACCCTAACCCTACGGAACCCATCGATGCTGCCGAATCGTCCGGCGGTACCTCCGAGCCCATCTCCGAAGCTGAGGCCGAGAAGTCGTTGAAACTCGCCGATGAGTTGATGGAGAAGGGTTCGAAAGCCATCAAAGATGGTGACTTTGCTGAGGCCACGGAATGCTTCAGTCGTTCTCTCGAGATAAGGTAAGAAATAAAGGAACGAATGTAATTTCGGTGTGACAGTAGAAGATTTAGGGTTTTAGTGTTGTGTTCGCATATAGTGGTTACAGTTAGGTTGGGTTTACTGTTCATTGATTACCTTACTTGGCGAGCGCGGAAAATTGGGAATTTTTTTAAATAGTTTTCTTGGCATTACATATGTTAGTTCGACTGTATAAGAGTAAGTTGGGGTTGTTTACATGCCATTATTGATGCTTATTTACGGAAACCCCTAAAATTGTTCTTTTTTTTTAAATCTAATTTTATTGATATGAGATAATATAGAACGAATGAATAACTGGATCGGCAGAAATAAGAAAGAAAGAAACAAATCCGAGAAGTGAATGTTGAGGTATTGGTCCTATTGGATGCTGTTCATCCCTACAAAAAGCATTTCATGTATTTTTTTTTTCCCAAGCAAGTGTATATGTTTTGAGTGTCATGCGAGGTGCTAAATATACGTTGGGACTGGTTCAGTTTCATATGTTAATTTCTTTTCAAGTAAGTGTATGTGTAGTGTGTCATGCAATGTGCTAAATATGAGTTGGGACTGGTTCCGTTTTATACTTTCATCCGAAAAGGAACTGATGGGATAAATTATCCATTCTTTGTTGTACTCAGTTATTGCATCTCATAGGATGGTACTTGGTGTAGTCATTTTGTTTGATTTCTGTTTCTAATTTTTCTTCTGTTTTCAACTTTTCACTTCCTAGCTTCAATATCTTTTTGGTAAAATCAGTGGATAGCTGCTGGAGGTCTCTATAGCATGACCAGGGGCTGTGCCACTGTTGTAGAAGTAATTGATAGCTCTGATTGTGAACATTTTTAAAGCTACAAATAGGTTTGTCCTATAGAAGATATTATAGAAAAGTGATCCGTGTATTATCCCAAATTTTTTTTTTTTAAAAAAAGAACAGGATGTGTGAGGCTTGAAGAAACACATAAACTTTTGAGTAAAAGAAATAAGTATAAATGGGGAAGCGATAAGACTGTTTCAGATCGTTTAGAAATTAAAGTTCTTTTTGAAAGAAAATTGGAAAATGTTATGGCAAGACAAGTGTTTGATGCCTTGATGCTTGTGCTTTTTGCTAATTCATCATATATGGAGGTGTCTGAAAGTTCTTTTGAAATATTGGAGGCATTTTATGCTAACTTGCATGCCATATCAGATCAGATCAATGAGGGCAACTAGGTCAGTAAATGTAAACCAGTTATTGCTGTCATTACCTATGCTATTCTGAACTGCTATAAAT
Source organism: Laguncularia racemosa (assembly GCA_037954665.1). Lineage (NCBI taxonomy): Eukaryota > Viridiplantae > Streptophyta > Magnoliopsida > Myrtales > Combretaceae > Laguncularia > Laguncularia racemosa. The sequence continues at coordinate 704,003 of JBBMOL010000239.1, forward strand.
ATGTTCTGTTTTGGTCATTGTAAAATACATACTTGACATGCACATCTGGTGTGTTTCTGTTTCATTCAACTCTTCAATAGTCTAGCTGTATTTATTATCTGTTTACATTGTCAAGGGTTGCACACTATGGAGAACTTGCTCCTGAATGTGTGAATGCGTACCATAAGTATGGGCGTGCTTTGCTCTATAAAGCTCAAGAGGAGGCTGATCCACTGGGTGCTGTACCTAAGAAGGATTCTGAAAATCAACTAGCCTCTAATCAAGATGGAGATGCTGAGGTTCATCTCAAGGCTGAATCTTCCACAGCTTCTGCTGCTAGTAATACTGAACAGGATGGGAGTTCTGATCAACCAGATGGAACAACAGACCAGGGTAGTCATTCTTTTCATTTGTTATCTTGGCATTTTTCTCTTGCTTATTTTATATAAGCAAGCATGTTTTACGATAATGTTGACTTTCTTCAAAAGCTAGAGAACCTTTTGATGATTTTTAAGTTGTAAGTTCACGTTCTTTTGATCTCAGTTCACCTATCTCCTGCACTTTATTAATCTGTAAGGTATCATGTAAATGGTGCATTCAGGCCAGCTACTTGCTGATGTTGGTACAGTTTGTTATCTACATTTACATCATTGGTAGCTCTTACTATTTATTTGGTTAACTTAAAACTTTTTTTTAATAGTATGTCAAAAGCAGCTTTAATTGATCACGTTGGTATAATTGCAATGCAAAGTGAGCAGTGTAAGATAATGTGCATTTATTTCATTCAAAAGATAAAAAGAAGGTTAATGTGCATCTGTACAGCAGATTAATAAAACTATGATGGTTGCTCAGACTTATAGCTGGAAAACAGGTACATAGATACTGATATGTCATATTACTCTTAGTTAAGGATGATGTATAAGCTGAATGGGGTCAGTAGTTGGGTATTTTATTTTATTTTATTTTATTTTGGTTGCCCACCGGTTGGGGGTTGTGTAGAGGAGGTTTCTACTCATACATCCCACACCTTCAGAATAGATCTTCATAGCTGCCTTTGGCAATGGAAATTTCCAACAATGGTTCTAGACTTCTAGTCATAAGTTAAACCTCATGCTGTGATTGGTATTAGGACTTATCTATGTTTGTTATTGTTGGACATAGTTTTTGAAAGGATTTGGAAAGCTTGTGATAGTGATTAATGGCTTCTTTATTGTGTCAGTTGCTAATGGAAAGGGCCAGGAAGATGGCGCTGGTGATAGTGAAAGTGAGAGTGATGCTGAGGATCTTGTGGAAGATGAAGATGAATCTGATTTGGATCTGGCCTGGAAAATGCTGGATATTGCAAGAGCAATTGTCGAAAAGCATTCTGGTGACACGTTGGAGAAAGTTGACATACTGTCATCATTGGCAGAAGTTGCACTAGAAAGAGGTCAGCGATCTCAGATTTAGTGTATTTTCTCCTGCAACAGTTGGTTTGACTCAACTTAATTCTGTCATGGTTTTCATCTATATGTCAGAGGACATTGATACTTCACTGAGTGACTACAAAAATGCCCTATGCATTCTTGAAAGGCTTGTTGAACCTGATAATCGTCAGGTTGCGGAGCTGTATCCTATTTTATCTTGAGTGTTAAGTTCAATTACATTCTCTTCCTTTTCTTGTAAATTTCAGAAGCAATTGGTAATTTGAGAGACACCATTTTTATTGTTCACTGGTTCCCTGCAAACTCTTAACTATGCACTTTTAGAAACTTTCGGATATGTTTGTGTTTGGAGATTGGTGCAAAACCAGAGGAAGCCATCCCATATTGTGAGAAGGCTCTTTCTATTTGCAAATCTCGGGTTCAGCGACTGAGGGATGAAGCGAAGAGCTCTTCTGAACCAGCACCATCTGCAGCTGCTCCTCTTTTGGAAGAAAGTGTCGATCAATCCTCCCATATGTCGAAATCTGACAGTTACTTGGCAGAGAAGGAAACTGAAATTGAAACGCTTATTGGCCTCTCTAGCGAGCTGGAAAAGAAGGTGGGTTGACCTAATGCATTTTTCCTTTTGGAAAGAAAGGAAAATTGTACAGTTCCAGAGTTCAAATTTTGCATCATTTTATCTTTTTGTTGATCCATGGATCTGTGCAGCTTGAAGATCTGCAACAGCTTGCTGCAAATCCTTCATCCATCCTGAAAGAAATTCTTGGAATGGTTGCAAACAAAGTTAAACAGACGGTGAGTCCTTCACCAGTAGCTATGAGTTCTTCTCAGATGGGTGCTGCATATAGTGGTGGAAACTTTGAGTCACCAACTGTATCTACTGCTCATTCAAATGGAGCTGCTGGAGTTACTCATCTTGGTGTTGTAGGAAGAGGAGTGAAGCGAGTTAACCCAACTGCAGTAGGATCAGATTCGGCAAAAAAGCCCACAATTGAGCCATCTCAAGATAAACAGGAAAGCAATTCTCCTTAAAAGTGATTGATCGTCATGGGATACTGTGAATTCTGACCGGTAGGAACTGGAGACTTATTAAAGGAAGGCGATCCTTTGGAAGTTGATCCTTCTTGATTTGAGTATTCAACTACATTCTGGAGGTGTAGGTATGCTTTGTATTTCTGTTGAGGCCAGTAGCATGTCAAATTCTATGTAGTAAGAATTGAGTGATTTCCAAATATAGCCCTGTATAAATGGTTTTGCTCGGACTTGGATTTACTGTTTGTATTAACTGAGTTAACCAACATGATAGTTAAGATTTTCCTCTTGCGTGGAAACTGAATGCGGTTCTATTCTACGATCAAACAGCGAGTGTTTCAATATCATATTTTATTTTATTTTTAATTACAATATAAAAGGGCAAAAAGTGAAAATTTGGAATTTTATTACATAATATGAACATAAGGTAATATGGGTATTCAACTGCAATGGAGTATATGTTGAGTTTCGTAAATGAGTAGGTTAATCAGTGTATTATATGTTCCGTTAGGGCACTCAAAGGTGAAAGGGAGAGAATTCAAGCATGACTGCTCTGGATTTCCAGAATATTTTGAGCTGCCACCAAGTTGAGCAACTTACTACCATACTGAGCGACAAAACTTGTTATCGGTCGAGAATGTTGCTTCTATGCTCGGACTCAGGACTTTTGTGTTCAAAGTTCTGGAATTAAAAAAGAGAGAAAAAAAAAAGAATAGATTTCTTGTGGCTCGTCTGTTTCTATTGAGAAAAGTACGGATGGTAAACCGCTTTGAAAAATATTTCTAGAACTGGAACGCATGAAATGTTTGGATCTTCACTTCCACCCATATTTGATAAGAAAATGCCACTAAAATAATATCATTTTTTTTTTTAAATTACGAAATAGCGTATTTAGGAAATAGATTTTAAAGTTCCAGATCATTTTTGTATCTTTAAGTGACCTTTAAGCAAATTACTCGAATGAATTACTTTGATAATTTTTTTTTGGCATTATTCTCACCATTCAATAATATTATCTGATACTGTAAATCTATAAAAGTTATTATAAAGTGATATTGTAAATTTGTACGGTATCACATGTAAACATGAATATGTAGAAAAAAAATTTGTATCGATAGTTTGTATTATAAATGCAATTCATCGATTCATTATTTACACATTCCTATTTCTTCTTCTTCCGTAGTTCACACTTTTCATTTTTTTAATTTATTTTTATGTAGGTTTAGTTTATATATCTACAAGTGCATGAATATTAATTGGAGATTTTTCCAAATTTTTCAACGAAAAAGTTTGATTTGGCTATATTTCGGTACGCTTTTTTAGTAAAAAAAATAATTTTCTTTTATTATATTACTTTTCATCAATCAACATAAAATTAAATGCAATTCTTTATAGTTTACTATTTTTATTAAATATTAGTAGTAAATTAATTGTTAATTAGTCATTAATTAGTAGTTAATATTTAATTAATTAATCGTATTAAAATTAATTAGTAAAAATTTTGTATTGATTATAAATGAAATGTCTTGGTTTTTTGTTGTGAAAATGTTCGTAAAATTAAGTTGTTAATTAATTGTTAATTATCAATAATTAGTCGTTAATATATGATTAATTAATCATTAGAAAATTAATTAGTAAACATTTTATATTGATTGTAAATGAAATGTCTTGGTTTGTTGTTGTGAAAATTGTTGTAAAATTAGGTTGTTGCTAATTAATCATTATTTATCATTAATTAGTTAGAAAATTAATTAGTAAAAATTTCCTATTAATTATAAATGAAACATCTTGGTTTGTTGTGAAAATTGTCGTAAAATTAATTTAATTAATTGTTAATTTTTCAGTAATTAGTCATTAATATGTGATTAATTAATTGTTAGAAAATTAATTAGTAAAAATTTCGTATTGATTGTAAATGAAATATCTTGGTTTATTGTTGTGAAAATTATTGTAAAATTAAATTGTTGTTAATTAATCGTTAATTTGTTAGTAATTAGTTATTAATATGTGATTAATTAATCGTTAGAAAATTAATTAGTAAAAAATTTCTATTAATTGTAAATGTAACATCTTGCATTATTATTGTAAAAATTGTCGTAATATTATTTTTTTGTTAATTAATCATTAATTAGTTGTTAATATGTGATTAATTAATGATAAAAAATTAATTAGTAAAAATTTCATATTAATTGTAAATATAATATCTTGGGTTATTTTTTAAACTATCGTAAAATTATTTTGATATTAATGCTGACATTTTTTTTAATGCATAATAGATGGAGCCTAGACCTTTCGATTATTCAGTTTTGACACAATAAGGACATCGATCATAGGCCATCCGGGATGGAGAGATAAACCACATTTAACTTGTTGATTAATTTATGTTTCATTACCAATAGCATAACATTTCACTTCTTAAATTTTAGGATCAATCATAGCTCGCCATTTAATGGTGCGAGTTATCACTTCGTCACGATGAGAACATTATTCCTATTAATCCTCGAATAGAGCCATTCTTGCAGTTAGCGGGATTCCAAAGTGCTATTTATACAGTTGGATTGGCACATGATAATTGCCTTTATTGAGCGATGGAGGCCAGAGATGCACACATTTCACATGCTGATTGCGGAGTTCATTATCACCCTAAAGTATGTTAAGGTCCAGTTAGACCTCTCAGTTGATGGTTAAGTAATTATAGGGAGTAGTTACCTGAATTGGGGTGCAGTATGTGAGAGATTACTGGGGGCAAGGTCGGGGTCTAGCAGTAGGGGGCTACATTAACATGATGTGGCTTTGTGATATGTACTGGGTCCTTCTAACCTACACAGATGGAGAGCAAGTTCAACGCCAAATGTGTGTGTATATATTGCAATTGCTGAGGGGATTTATCTTTGCTAATAAATTTAGCTCCCTCGTCTATGCGATTTTTTTTGCCTCTGCTATAGCATTTTAATGTTGCAGGGACGTGTAGCTGGGGGTCCGCGCGTCTAGCCTGGTTACATGGTTGTCAAAATCACGATTTTACCTGAAATTGAATAGTATAAAATCGGTAGAATCGTATAAATTCGTATAGAATCGGTAGAATCATATAAATTTGTATAGAATTGATAGAATCGTATAACTTGTAGAATCATATATCTAAACTCATAATTATATCAAAAGTTTATACCTAAATTATTTTTCTTTCATTTTGATTATGAAAAACCTCATAAAATTGTAAACTCATAAAATCGTACAATTGACTTGTGATTTTAACAACCATGCCTGGTTGTATCGCTAGCTTTGTGTCGCATCATCCTCATCGGCTCACGAGATTGGAGGGGTTGTAATTCTCCTACAGGTTTGGGCATGAGATAGATTTCCACATATAGCGCTCCTTAGTTGGTATGAACTAATTATAAAAGTTGAAGCTCCCTTGGTTGTATGTTGGAAGACGCAGAAAGACACTTAACATTACCTAACCCATGTAGTTGGCATATATCAGGATGCTCTTGATTGGTAGAACAAGGAGCATGTATTTCAGTAATCGTTTCTTTTTTTTTTTTCCATTTCATCATATATATCGTTAACAATAAATCTTACTTGTTGCTCTTTAGGTCGAGTGGAAGCCGTACGTTAGGAATTTGATTCACATCCTACCACCTTTTTGCAAAAGCGACATACACATTTGGATCACTCGGGTGCCACTCACATGTTTTCACATAGTTGAGTGGCATTACTCCGACTGTGCTGCAAGGCAGTTTAGGAGGCTTCAATATATTTTATAGGATGTGAACACATAGCTAGAGCTCCATTAGATTGACCCGTGTGGGAGGGTTGATGTAGATTGGCTAGTGCAGCATGCAACGTACATATCCTTATGGGAAGAGCGTCTGGCCTGGTTGGTGTCCATGGAGGGCCCTCGTGGTGTGCATGAGGAATACATGAGGTGGTACAGATCTATCAATCGTTGATATATAGGACGCACAGGAGCAATTCTTGGACATTTAGTAAGTACAACATTAACACTAGCTGGGTGATTTGTTGCATATCCATTGCTTATTTAATGTATGATTTGTTCTAACATGCAGGCTGATACATTAAGACAAATCCACTTATCCTCGATTAGGACACAGTTGTTAGTCTAGTTGATCATGGTCTTGAATTCATACATGACCATGAGGGGTAATGCTATGCTTGTAGGTTCACTAACAATTTGGCATGGAGGTTGAGGCTGAGGCTCAACTTGTTGACATATGGCAACAATAGCCGGTTCCTATACACCGTAGGACCACGAGACATTGACAACCTTGAAATCGAGCTGAGGCACATGAATATCCAATATAAGACCAATAGTTCCAACCAGATTTTGATGTGATGTATGACAACTCGACCCTAATGCCTAGCACATATGTCATACCACATCATTGTTCCATTAGTAGTCTCGTCCCTACACCACTTGCTCCGTAGAAGAGATGCTCTGGTAAACAACCAATGTATCAGGTTGAATTTTCGCAATGTGCTATAAAGTGGAGTCTAGTGCCTCCTCAAGACTAATACGATACCCCCAACACCATCCAACACATGAATCACAAGCTCCTTTTTCTTCACATTTAAGGCCGTCAAGAGAGCTCATCAATGCATTTGCTCGATTGATAAGATAGTTCACTAGGAGAAAGAATAATAGGGGATATGATTCTATTTTTTCTTATTTATTTTATATGTAAATCTTTCATTGAAAATTTTTATTAGCTTGTAAATTAATGTTTAAAATTGACAAATTTATTAATATTATCTAATAAATTATTTTTTTCCTATTTTAATATCAATGCTTTCACATTTTTTTAACAATTGTTTTCAAGATTTTTTTTATAGTTTTTTTCATAAAGTTTATTTATGATTTTCTTTACATGATTTTTCATTAAATTTTTTTCCAATAATAACGTTTCTTAAATTCATTTTTTTTAAAATTGAAGATTCACATACAAATAGAAAAAAAAATTTATAATTTTAAAAATTATGAACATTGATTTAAAATTTAAAAAATAAAAATATATCAAAATTGAAGGCACGTTCCAGGTTTGTGACTTCAAAATTTATTTTTGGAATAATTTTTCTTAGTATGCTATTTTGCAAATTTTTTTAAATATAAGATTATTTTAGTGTAAAGCCTTAAGTAGACGTCTTTAGTAATCATAAAAGAAAGTGGATACTGTCCTCAATAATATATCGAAGAAAAAGCGAATGTAACCAACCATTGTCTCTTTATAAAGTCAATCTATTGAAGAAGACATTGACAATTATTTGCATTTTGCTTAGAAAAAAAGTTAACCACTTTTATAGAGTGAATATTATGGCCGCATATATAGAAGTTATGGAGGTTGATGTGTAAGGTAAATGTGGAATTGGGAGAGGAGAGAGGATATTTGAGAAAGCTCAATTCACTTAATCAACAAAGTGGGCTTTCGTTCTCCCTGCTTTCTTCTTTATTGCCTTTTGCTTTGTATGTCATTTGTAAAGGGAGTAATACTCACTTATTTAAGTTTGTATAGGCATAGGTGCTTTGTAAGTTTTTGAGAGGTTAGGCCACATATCATCTTCTCTTCATGTAATCCTTCTTATTATTAATAACATTTTGGCTTATCATCCCCTCACCGGTGAGGGTTGATTTTTGAAAAGGTACCTTTTGTTCTAAAAACACAAGATACACTTATAATTTTATTTGTTTCCTTGGATAAAACACATACAAATTATGTATTCTCTTCAATCATCTATTATGAATTATTGTTATCAAGAAAATAAGGAATCATTTGACTATAAGTGTGTTAATATATAGTTTTAATAATATTTTAGCAGCCCACTTTTCCTACTACCCACCACCAATAGTTAACTTAATTACCTACTTTTCTCCTATTCACTAACCCTTATTCTCCATCACCTAACACAATGCTTTCTCATACAGTTGAGTTACTGTTTAAGTTTTATCCTTTGACTCCTCTCCTCTCCTCATTGTACTTTTACATTTGGAAATCTCTCTTTTTCCTCAATTTTTCCTATGAACTAACTACGCAATCTCCATTTTTAACTACAACAAGGTACGAAATCCCTATTGATCCATTTTCAATAGTGATCAGCACAATCAAACGTGAGTTTTTTTCAAAAATTGCTATGTCCCTTTACCTCTCAATTTTTTATTTTCATTTTATTTTTACTTTTTAGCATTTCTCTCCATTTTTCCATGAATTGTGTGAACCCATTTTTCAAATATGACCAAGTGGAAAATCTTTGATTTTGGCAGCAATTTTACCAAAGTGTTCGAGACGAGATGGTCTTCACAGGTTTTTATGGGGAAATGAAAATTTTTTTTTCTAAAAAAAATTCAAAAAATATGACTCGAAAACTAATAAAAAAAATACAACACATGAAATTGTACCTTCAAGACATAATTTCAATGGGCATATTAACACAAGATAGAACGGACTCTTCATTTTGTCGTAGAAGGAAAAAAAAAATGTAAGGGAGAGCACATAAGTAATTTCCAATGAGATGATAGAAATCCACGCACACATAAGACTTTGTTGTTTAATATTAGTATGTTTAATGTTGTTTTAAGTGAATTATGTCTTTGATTACCTCTTTTTTGTCTAATTTTTTAAAAAGAAAATTCCTAAATCCAAAACCCTAATTTCCCTATAGATAAAATAGCATGTTTTTGGTAACTTTTTGATGTTTTTGTGTAATGTATGTTGCAAATAAGATCCTTACATTACAATATGTAGTTGGAATGCATCATTTCCAAGTGGAAGTTATGTGTTGTGGAAGATTATTATGTTGTTCACAATGTGTTCAATGGAATGTTTGAATGAGCTTTGGCATTTGATTTTTCCTTTCCATTTGCTACTATGGCTAAACCCTGTGTCTTTTTATGGATTGTAGGATGTTCATTAGATTAATTATGTTGTAATATGTTATATTATTTTAGATTTGATTTTTTTGATCATTTTGCATTATGTTCATTATGGAATAATGCTATGCACTTTCCTTTTGCATTATGTTCATTATGCTCATGGGAGCGTTGTGGAAGGAGGTTTTGGAGTGGGCTATGATAAACTCCCATAGGAGTGATTAGGGTTCCAAGTGATGCAAGGAGGTAATTAGGCATTTTACTATTTTTGTATCTATGAATGAAGACTATAATGTGTAGTTGATGCCATCACTAGAAGTACTTTAGGGGGGCGGTGGGGCTTAGTAGATTGTAACTAAAGAAGTTAACACAGAGAGTGAAAGTGAGGATTATTTTGATTATGTAGATCCTCTTGAGGATTGTAATGACTTCACTATTGATGAGGTAATGAGAAAGGGGAAGATTAGTGTAGGCATTGGGTGAGCCTCATGGGTCATGTAGGGAAAATGATTGTTGCCATGGGTTTTCGATTGATATTGATGCTATTGAGAGTGCAAAGCTCATGCTATTCTTTAAAGAGAGAGGGGGTAATGGTTATGTAGCATTTAATGGGGAAGACAATGGTGAGTGGAGTTTAAGTGATTAATTTAAGGTTAGAATGCACTCTAAGACAAAGGATCATTTGACACAGCTATGAAAATGCACCATAACCTTTGCTTCTCTTCCATAAGAGAAGTATCTCCATCAGTCATGATTGTTGATTATATGGAGGAAAGCTTTGCTTTAGCCAGCCTCACTTTTGTGGAGATATTGGGAAAATTAAAGCTATTGAGGCTTTCCTAATCTTGCATACAAAAAGTTTTAGAAGTCCACCATTCCACAACTCATCCTCAAATTAGCCCCTTGGCACTCAAAAGGATTTTTTGTGATGTTAAAGTCACCTAACATTAGCCAAGGTCTATCCAAAAGAGCAAGAGCAAGAAAAAAAAGTTCTCCCTAAAGCCTTCTTTTAGCTAAATAATTATTGGCTCCATACACAAAAGTAACATCAAAGGTTACGCTGGCTTTTTGATTGTGAAGCGAACAATGCACAAATTGCTCATATTCCTTGGTAATTAATACTTTCTAAGTTCTCGGATCACATCCAATCCGGATGCGATTTCTAAGCTCACTATTTAGATGAAAATGCTAGTTAGGTGCCATTTTCTACTTTATTAGAGCTTCATTTGATAGGTTTACCCTTGTTTCCAATAAACCCAAAAGAGTTACCATTCTTAGCATTCGTAGAAAAAAAGAGACAAAAGTACTTAAGTGTAAGTATGTTTGCGATTATAGTGCTTTTTGCTATGATGTCGAAGAGTTGGAGCTTTAACTACTCTGTGAACTGCTACCATTAGCTTGTGGCCATTTATATAAGAGATTGTTAAGAGGGTATTCTCCATGTTAGCAAACGTTTCATCTTCCTTACCCTCATCCTCATGGTCACTTACATGTACATTATTTGTAGCTGGGTGGAGCTTATTGTTCAAAGCTGGCAATTTAGATACGTGAGTAAGTGCACTAGTAGTTTCTTCAATAGGAATAGACCCCTCTTGGTTAGAGATACCTTGATTTCCCACTTCCCTTGCATCATCCTTTCCATCCCTATTTTGATTTTTCTGAATAGGTGAAAGAACTTACTCACTCTCCTTTGTTGCAAGAGGTTGTCTTAGAGTGCAAGGTGGTGGGCTTCTTCTAGAAGTTCCTTCATCTTCACTCATATGTTGCTTACCCTTTGCTTTTCTATTTACTTAAACCCATTCAACATTCTGAGCATGGGAATCCCTTATAGTTGCTTGGTTCTTCCTCACAGCCGATGATTAATATGAGTGTCTAAACACTTTGCAAGAAGGACAACATTATAGAAGCCATTGATATTCTACATGCGTCATAGCTAGAGTGCCATTTGGCCTTTCCACCTCTACTTGAGTTATTCAGTCTTCTCTAGCATCAATTTCAACTAAAACATGGGCTTAATTTGCACGTCCATGAAGGGTAGTAGGGGTGTTAGCCTTTAGTGGGGTTCCAATAGCACTAGCTATGTTGTTAACCCCTTCTAGGTTCAAATATTCACATGGGATACGAGATATTAAAGCCTAAATTGGAGCCACAATAGGTTGTGGTTTTTCTAAGGACATGCCCTTTCTCCACTTTTGGAGAATAAGAAGATGTTGGAAAAACTACCATGTTCTTTCCAAGATGAGAGTGAGATTATATTCTTTGGAAATTTTGAAGTAATAAAACCTATCACTATTACCTAAAGCTCCAATGAAACCAAAGTCTTTGCATAATTGCATAATAGTAGTTTAGACTAGGGAAAAATGGCAATTTATGTCCCAAGAAGAACCTTACAAGAGTGGATTCCCAAACCTTGGCTCCCTCTTCTTTAACTTTAAGTGTTATTCTAACTCTTGCAACCACTCCTTGCTGAATAAAGGTTATTAAATGCAGTTTGAAGTAAGGTGTGATTGAAGAGGAAGGAGCACTTGTCTTTGCATAAGTTTTGGTTACTTGTTTTGGCTGGCCAAAGCTGTTGGATGGTTTAATAGCTAGAGAAGAAGGGCCATCATATGGTTTTTGTGGGTGGTTTCCACCTTCTGCTTTCTATAAAATGTCTTCTAATTCTTCCAAGGCTATATTTCCAAAGGAGGAATTACTTCCATGACTTTTTGTTGCAAATCATATGAGTAAGGTACAAAAAGGATAGTACCCGATCTATGAAAGATAGATTTTGCATTGTCTCTAAGAGCATAAGTTTCCAAAAAGCCATTTTGAGCTAAGTCAACTTACTTTTGGCCAAAGTCTAAAAAGGGGCTTTTACCTTTTTGCTTTTGCAAAGGGGTAGCAGAAACCTCATTGGAAGGTGTGCCCACCTTTCCTACTAGTTGGTTTTAGAGAAAACCAAATGGGAAGTGGCCACCCAAGGTATGCCCTTCGTGGTAGAGCCACCCTTCATCATTGGAGACTAACAATGTGATAGCAAAGAGAGAAACTAAGAAGAAGATAAGGAGAGAAGAGGAAGGAAAAGAGAGAGAAGGAGGCGCACGCGCGCGCGCACACACACACACACAGAAGAAAGGAAAAAAAAAAAAGAGGATTTTATTGTAAGGAAAGTGGTTTCCTAGGGAGGTTTTCTAAAAAGAAGGGAGAGCATTTTCTCTCTTTAAAATTACTTAAGAATTTGTAAAAGTTATTTAGTTAAATATATTTGATAATATTATTTTATTAATTTAATTATTTTTGAACTAATTAGAATTTGACATGTATCCTGTACTAGCTATGACAAGTAATGATAGAACACAAGTATAAAAAGTGTAAAAAACGAGAAGTAGAAAAGTGACAAAGGATGAAAATGAAAACATGTGAAGTGAAATTTACCATTTTATTTCTTATTAGAAACTTTTACTATGTATTGCATATATGTACAATTCTCATACTCTTTTAACTCATTTACATATTTTCATTCGCAAGCAATGATCATGGTTTCAAAAAATTTCATCTGGATAAATTTGAATAATAGTTGCAGTGTCATAACTATGTGTTTAGGTTAGGCAAAGGACTAGGAAAATTTGTTGTTTAGCATACCTCAGGAAAACTTTTTCCTAGAGGAATAAACTATAGAAATTTCTCTCAGTCTTGTATATGAGCATAGAACACAATATATGAATAATTATGTAATGCATAATTGTATTGCTCTAGTCGTTATAAAGTTTTTTATGATTTTTTTTTTTGTTTTACATGACTAGATCTTCTCTCTCTTTCTCAATTAATGGCTTTCAATGGGATTAGTCAATTAGGGTTTTATCGTAATGTAAGGAGTGGAGAGGGGATCTAACCTATTCATAATGATTCAATAAGGTCCTCTTGCTATGGGCTGACTATTAGGCTCACGACCTGCACTAAACTATCCAATAGAATCTTTAAATAAGGTGTAAATGAGCTTTAATACATAAAATGATCAAATAATATTTTTTTTAATGATATTATTCTCATCAAATTATGATTATTCAACCTTAATTTTAGACAATAAATGGAAGCCCAATAAATTGTAAAATTTTCCAATGTAAACATTATTTTTAACTTTACCTAAAATTGGGATGTATAGAAATGGTAAAATCGTAAGGAGGAAGAAATTTTAAGTGGAAAAAAGAGGAAGAAAAAAACGTAGCATTCAAACTAGTATATCTAATCTTCCTCATCTCCAGCATAATATTTGAAGTCTAGGTTTCTAGCTTCCCAACAAAATTTTAGAAAGAACATAAATTTCAATTGTTTTTTTTTTTCTACTTTCAAATAATTGTAGTGTAATTTGCTAAGCCGGTCTATGATGTTTTTGTATAGGGCCTTTTGTACTTGGCTTGTGTTGAGTCAAGCCAATTCTCACATGCTAGGCTAGACTGTAGAATTTTTGACCTTGTGCCTTGCTTACCATTATGCTTGTGTGCTAGCTCACATGCTAATGAAATTATCGCATTAATTTTTTTTTTCCAACTATATCACACATTGAGAGAGAAGGGATTCAAACTTATTCTGTCCCATAAGAATAATAGTGTTCATACCAATTAGATTACAAGACCTCAATAATTATTGCATTAATCATGTGTAGTAATTACGCACGTATAATTTATAGATAATAAAGTAGCAACACTTAATGGTATCATAAGAGAAAGGTATTTTGTAAATAGATTCTTTATATTTGTTTTAGGTGTGCTTAACACCCTCAACCTTCAAAATTAAGCTCTTTAAAAACATATTTTTATATTATATTTCACTATTTGACCCTTTGATATATATTTTGTTTAAGATTTGAAAGTTCAACTCTTAATTTATGGATTCAATGTGCATATGTAGCAAATATAAGGGGGTGCCTATGTAGTACACTCTTAAGAAATCATAAGATATCAATGACTTTCAAATTGATAAATAAACTCCTATATAATAGTATGATATTGTCAAATTCTTACACCTTAAATATGTATCGATTAAACGATAACTAAAAATATTTGCATAGAGAGTAATATTAATGGCAATGCATTGATATTGATGGGTAGCTTTTACTCATGTTTGTGAGATGGATCTTAAACTAAAAATTGGTTTCATTAAAAAAAAAAAAAGAAGAAAAGAAAGAAAAATTTAAGTTATTTAGCTAGAAAAGATTATATGTGATTAAATATTGAGTTTTAGTTGAAAGTAAAATTTAATTAATCTTCAATGAAATTCTCAATGATAAAATATTACATAATGATAATCGAAGGATCACACATTGATTTACAACAATATATAGTATAATGAAGAACTATATTAAGTATCGTAAATGAGGGGACATGGATGATGCTATCATGTGTAATGTGCATGTAGCATGAGTCTTGCATTTCATCTAACTTTAAAGAATTGATGTAGATTTAGATGACAAACTCAAGTAAGATTACCTAATAGGAGCTTAAGAAGGAGGAACAAACTGTTACAGTAATATTATATGCTTGTGCTTGTGACAAGTAAAAGAGCTTAGAAGCGTTAATGTTCCAGTTATTGAAAGGAACAACTTAAATATCTTAAGAACTTCTAACTATTGACTTTTATTTGAGTTTTGCATATAGTAGCTTGATTGTAGAGTCTTGTTTTTGTCCTCTTTGATTTATGTTAGAATGAGAAGAGCTATTAGGTATTTGTGGAGTCTGATACTCGATGATCACCATTGGGTTGCCTTAATGATCAATAGACTATATACGTAAGTTCTTTTAGGGGGTTATGGCTGTTTGATCTCAACAATCTAATCCTACTAAGTGCATTCTAATCTTAATGAGTGCATGAGCCTTTGTAGAAAGGTCAAACCTAGTCTAACCAACCTCGGTGATTCTTTTATGTGAGCCTATTAAGCTAAATATCCTTATTACATAATCAAGCAATTTGTCCAAATAAATATTGGGCTTGATCCAATTTGACACAAGAATATTATAGCCTCCTACAATTATCATGTCAAACTCATATGTAGCTTTTATTAAGATTCAAAACAATAGGGGAGCATAACCTTTTTTTTTTTAAGTAAGATTTTTCTGGACTCCAACGGTCTTAACGCCCTTCAAAACCTTACAGTAGCATGATTTCCTTTCCCCCCATAAGAGATTTTTGAGCTCCAACTGTTGGCAAAAGAAGAAAAGAAGAAATTTATAGACCCAGTGAGCACCCATGGGCCACACGAAATGGCCCAACCAGGCCGTACCTATCCTTGGCCCAACCGAGCCAACCGACTCAAGCCTCAAAGGGTGCTCAGGCGTACTCGCATCGGCCCGGTTACATGAAATCGACGATAGCCTTCATACAACCAACGAACAGACAAAATCCTTGCAACTAACGAATGAATCAACAAAGTAAATGAAATTGATATGCCACGGTGAGGTGTGTGGATGGAGCCAGCAAGTATGACGGTAAGTTCAAAGGGATACGATGATTCCAACGCAACAGGATTTCTAGTTCTTTGTATATAGATAGGCATGGGATTGGAATATGACTTAAACGTAGTTTAGTAGGAATTACTTTCGGTTAGCGTTTGAGAGAAAAAGGAAGGAGAACAATCATGTGTTACAAGTACTTGTGCAAGCAGTGCGGCAAATATACATGGGAAGGATGCGGGAAGCACCTCACCACCCTTTACGCTAGCATAGAGAAGGGGAAGCACTGCATGTGTCGGCCATGGCCAGGCGTTGCCATCCCAACCGAGGAGACGGTGGTCGCCACCACACAGCCACAGCCTCTAGGAGCTGCGACTTCCACTTCCATTGGTGAGTCTTCTTGGTAATTTTTATTATATAAGGATGATGGTATTTATAAGCTCTACGTGGAATAGGAAACAAGAATATATAAAATTGAAAACATGTGCTGCACAAAGCACTACGCGAGGTGTTCTATCAACAAAAGGAGGATTCTAGTTACCTTTTGTCCAAAAACTGTGGATTAGCTATTACAAGACAAACTTCAGTCAACCAAACTTGACTTCTTGGTGCACCCTTGGTTGGCTAAAAATGTCAAATAACATCAAATTTCAATTTATGTCGGGTTTTATAAACTCAAACAAGTCATGAATAAAAAATATGTAAAAATTCAAGCTGCACTGAACATGCTATATTTATTTTGAGATTTATATTAGGACGTAAGACCTTATAAAATGATCAGTTCGTTCTTCACTCGAATCCAATTTTTCTATGTTTGGATTTCTTATCTTGTATTAATAATCATTCTTATGTAGCAGGATTGTCACCAGAAATGATTAAATATACGTATAGTTTTCTTTGCTTCACCATTGGCTAGTGTAGTCTTCACTAGGAAAAAGTATAAAATCATCATTCATCTCTTTTTATTTTTTAAGTTGAACCCTGTACATCTTTTAACTTACTCCACCTTTACTGCTATTCTCTATGAAATCGTTAACTTTTCTAACTTATCTATTATTTCAAAAGCATTTGGAAGTCCATCCGTTTTATGACTTTATCCTACTGATTCTTTTTATAGTAAACATAGATCACAGTTGGGGAAAAAAAATTAAAGGGGTGAAGGATTTAAATAGAAAACTAATGAAAGATAATCGAACAATTTATATATAGGTAAATAAGTAACTTTGTTATACATTATATCCTATAATATCTTACTCGATTTGGTAAGTTTTGAATAGTCATTAAATGTTATAAGATAGATTTTAAATACATTTTTAAAAACTTTATTCTAAACCCTTTTGTAATGGTCACATAAGTAATTATATAGGGTTTAATAAAAAATAAACAAGTAGTCTACAATAACGACCTCACCGCATCACAAGTACTCCCCTCGGCAACCAAAACTTATAAGCAAACTAGTAAATATATTCCCACAATCAATCTGTACATGCAAGATCACCTAATCGAACCTTAACAAGTTAGTAAGTCATAAATACTAGTAATATGACAAGGCTCAACATTAATCATCCTTTATCACTACACCATTCACTTCGAACATTCATAATTTCCTTGTTTCTTGATTATTTCCGTAGCTTTATGTATATCAATGTGATTGTTGTCAAAAGTACAATTCCATTATGTTATTGAGCCAAGGTTGTCTAATATGCAAAATTATAAAAATGTTCTTGAAACTCATCTATACTAAACATTATTTTGTGATATTCACGTGGCCCTTCTACTTAACTTAGATAATCAAACTTTTCATAGTAATCTCGCAACATTATCAACTTGATCGGGTTAGTAAAATTTGATTAAGCATGTTAAACATCAAGTAATTGCTTTCCTCTTACTAAATTAGTCCGTTTCTTAAGTAGCTATATAGTAAATGGTAGACAACTTTGGATAATTTCATGAAAAATTTCTATAAACTCACAAAAATATATAGTTATGGATCTAATAATCATAATTATCAAATCCTCACATTTCCTATAGGTTTAAAAAACGAACCTAAAGCTTTGGATTTGCAATTAATTAAAATATTGAGGTTATAAGTTAATTAAGCTATCTTCAACATCTTGGTATATGTCGAAACCCAATGTTCAAGTTCTTGATACATAATAATGAAAATCATTATATCGTATTGATAATAAAGTTAACTCATTTATATGCCATATTTTATTAAAATAAACTTTACAAGATCACTTTGACTAACATTCACGGTTATGTCATAAAGTTTGATCCAAATAAAGAGATATTGACTTAAGCCTTAAATCGTATAATAGTTAAATGGTCTGAGATATCACATGTTGTATTTGTAAATATATGATAATAAATTTAGTGTTATATATTTTAATTAAATAAATTAAACTTTTCAATAGATTCAAGCCTTAAAATTAAAGGAACTAGTAACTAATATTAAAAAAAAATGAATAAATAAATTATCACTGACTCGAATACTGTACACTAGAATCCACGCCTCAGGGCTCACTCACTCAGTACACTCGACATGGCATGTGTGCTCGAGGCACCTCGGATAACGTGTAAGGGAAGGCTCTGTAGGCGTCCACGTCTTTATCTATAATTAATGTTTGTTCTTTATTTTTAAATAAAACAATTTTCTTCGCAGATTTTGAGACCATATTGAGTTGTTTTCGTGTCACCATCTTTTTTCAAACGCTTAAAGCAGAAGTTCCATAAACGTCTACGTCCCTACCTCTCATTAATTTTTGTTTTTGATTTTGAATTAAAGATCAATCCTGCAGATTTTGAAACTGTACCAATTACCAAAGTTGTGCCATGTCATTTTCAAAATTTATATTATATTTACTTTATATATACTTAATTTAGTAAGAGTTTAAACCTTAAATATTAAGAAGAAAAGATTTTTTTTTAATCCCTATTTTACACATTTACCTTAGATAAAATAATAAAAACTACTTAAAATAAACAAATTATATAAAAAATTGAGTAAAATATTCATATAAGAGTCAAATTATATAGATTTTCAATATTTAAAGTATAACGTTTATAAAAGTAAATTACATTACATATGAAAATAGATGCAATTTTGATAGGATTTAACATAAAATAAGCACATATGGTTCAATTTATTGTAAATATACATTCAAATATCTTATTAATTGAAACATCAAT
Source organism: Laguncularia racemosa (assembly GCA_037954665.1). NCBI lineage: Eukaryota > Viridiplantae > Streptophyta > Magnoliopsida > Myrtales > Combretaceae > Laguncularia > Laguncularia racemosa. Next base: position 722,941 of record JBBMOL010000239.1, read on the forward strand.
AGAAGTTACAATCAAATAGATCGAACTGAACGCAATCAACGGCGGGTGAGATGGGAGATAACGATTATCGATATAGCATCTGGACTTGCGGATGGAGCTTGGAAGCATCTCTCCACGACAATTCCACATTACGAAACGAATACATATCATCAGCATTTTGTACCATTATTCTTTGTTCTTTTACTTCACTTAATATTTCAGCCGTACGCAACTTGATCTTTTCATATCTTTAGCAAATTGGTTTATCAAAAAAATAAATAAATTAAGAATTCATAATATATGTGGAAGTGAAAGTGTGTGAATAATTGGTGCTTGGTATGATGATTTATCAATAATGTACATGATATGTTTATATATATATATATATATATAAGTGTGCATAACATTCTCTGTCAGCCAACTTAATAAATTCATTCTAAAACACCAAAATAAATGAATAATTCTATTTGGTTTTTATATAGAATAGGAATTTCTAGAATTAAAATTTCTATTATTTTTCATAAGAGTTTGATTGGATGTAAAATAAAAAAATAAAAACAAATTAAGATTTCAAGACTCCAAATTCATTGGAGTTGGATTTCCCCCCTCCACTGCTTATCAAGATCCTAAGCAAATTGGTAGAAGTACTTGGATGTGGCTTATAAGAAAGGTGGATGATGCAAAACCTTTTATTTTATTTTATTAGAAAATGCTAAAAGAAATAATCTTCTAAAAAGAGAAATACATTAAAGATGCTATTGTTTTTTTTTTTTTTTTTTTTCGAAAAAACATTCATTGCCACATATGAAGAAAATAGATGCAATTTGGGTAGAGTTTAACACATAAAATAAGCACATATAGTTCAATTTATTGTATATATACATTCAAAATAGATCAAACTGAATGATGAGTGTTGTAATCATTTGGGGGAGGTGGTTGGGTTTGTTGCATCTTATGGTTGAAGTATAGAAGTACTTAGATGTGGCTTATAAGAAAGGTGGATGATTATAATGACAATATTTATTTTTTAAAAAATAAATGCTATATGCATTTTTATCCCTGAAAAATGTCATACTTGAAACATTAATAGAAATTACAGTCAAAATAGATCAAAGTGAATGCAATTAACGACGGATGAGATGGGAGGTGTCGATTATCGATATAGCATTTGGATTTGCGGATGGAACTTGGCAGCATCTCTCCATGACAATTCCACATCATGGAATGAAATATAGGTCATCAGTACATTTTGTAGCATTATTCTTTGCTGTTTCCTTCACTTAATAATCCAGCCGTACACAACTTGATCTTTTTTCATATCTTTAGCAAATTGGTTTATCAATAGCGTATCTAACTAAAACAAAAAAATAAAAATAAAAAAGAATTTAAGAATTCATGATATAGATAAGACTTTGATCTCATCTTGATATGATGATTTATCAATAGTGTATTTGTTATATATATATATAGCATTCTCTGTCAGCCAACTCAATAAATTTGTCCTAACACAATATATATATATATTTTTTCTATTATTTTTTATAAGAGTTTGATGGGATGTAAAGTAAAAATAATAATAATAAAAAAATGATTTCTTCCCTCCACTATTTAACAAGATCCTAAGCAAATTGGTACCTACGAAATGATAATCTTGCTGTTGTAATCATTAAGCACCTAGATGTGGCTTATGAGAAAGGTGAATGTGACAATTATTTAAAATAAATGTTATATGCATCCTTAATTGGATCCCTGAAAATGTCATACTTAATGCAAAACTTCTTATTTTATTAGAAAATACTAAAAGAAATAATCTTCTAAAAAAAAAAAAACAGAAATACATTTAAGGATGCGATTGTTTTTTTTTTTTTTTTTCCAAAAACATTTGTTGTCATTTGCTATAATCTAGTATTTCCATTCACAGATATTTCGAAAATTTACGATGACTTTGCTTTAAGTAAGAGATGACAGTGGAAAGTAATAATAGCTTTTGGTTCTAGTAATTAATTTCCAAAAAAAAAATAATAATATTAAAAAAAAAAAGAAAATGAGAAGAAATATTCCTTTTCGAAATGGAAATTATTATTCCATTACCATCAAATATGGCAATATCTAAACCAACTACTAATCCTTGACTAACACGAAACACACAGCATATTCTAACTTCGTTCAGGTAAAGTCAATATTTTTAAACTTTAATATGTTTTTGACGCATTACTCATACCCTTTGAAAACGCTAACAACCTTATATGTGCTTTCAATAGAGTGATTATTCTTTAGCCACGAAGCTGTATTATAATACTTTTATTATTATTATTATTATTATTTTGGGTAAAATATAATGCTTTTGCATGTTTCCAGTTGTTCTTTTGAAAAAATGGACTAAATCCGATTGTTAATTGAATGAATTCCTCCTTATCATCAGCCGGGAAAAGAAAAGAAAAGTTAAATTTATATATTTGTTCTGCATGGATACTTCGTGGTAAAGCAAGAAAAGTTGAATCAATAATTAAAAAAAAAATAAAAATAGTAAGAAAGTTATGAATTGCATGGCACCTATACATAGATAGAAGACTTTCATTCTTATTTTGAATATAATGATATTTGTATTCGTAAATATTTAAGCTTATTTGTTCCGCATTACTAGCATTCCATGCAAGCTAAAAGCTTATCTAACAAAGTGACAATGATTAAGACAATGCAAAATGCGAAAAAATAAATTTACCCAGAAATGTAAATAGCTAAATAAGCTTATTTATTGACTAGTGGGCATGGTTGATTGCGTTATAAATCTATATATTTTTGTGTTGTGCAGCTAAATGAGAGGTCTCAAACTCAAACATACATTGGATGCTTCACAGCTGGAGCAAAAGCGATCGCCCATAGTCATCATGTTTTGTGGGGACAAAATAACTCTTGTCACAATAATAATGCATGGCTATATTATAGTAATTTGGATACTATCGTATCTTTGTGAGGTATATTTTATCAAGGAACACTTAAAATATATACAAATTAGGTGTAATCGGCCTGAGAAATGGTCGATCTATATTGCACCAATCATCGATTTTAGTCATCCCTCTTTTTCATTCCACTAGAGATTTTGTCCGCAGAGAGCCCGTAACAAGGCAGCTATATTGTTTATATTTATTTGTATATGGGTTTACTGAAAGGGTGTTGCTGTGTGCCTACATAAAACTTTAGGAATCCATAAAAGTAAATGAAAGATTAAGAAAGAATGTAACAATATAGAACAATCTTTCATAGAAAAAAGCCTAGGCAATATTGAAATGAGAATGATGAAGACGTATTAATGAATTGAATGTGTCAAAATATAGTGTTTTTAGTAAGGAGTGGATCTTTTCTTATATAGAAGCTCCATTACAAGCCTATCTATAGGCCCTATATGAACTAATCATAAAATACATTTATAGAAGACTAAATCGGAAATCGCAGAAACTCTTATTAATGGATGCCCTCTAATTAACCAGCTCTTGGCACTCATTTGATCTTGCCAGGCTCGAAAAGGCTCAGAAATCCTGATTTGGGTTTAGGATTCTACAACCTGTCAACATATATCAATTTAGAGTATGAGCCACATGTATTTTTTCTTACATGTTGATTAACTCAGCAAATTATCTAAACACCATTTATGTAGACAAATAAACATAAAATAATTTTATCTCTTTATGGGTTTTGTTGACGGGTAGGATATTGCAAGATTACGTACCAAAATCTATTTGAATCAAAGTTTATTTACTGAAACCTTTAAATTTGCCTTCCCATGTATAATATTTTCTATTTCTTTACAAAACGCACCTTTGAATAGTTAAAAGCTCGATATCCGAAGTGAGTTATTTAGGAGTGACTATGAATAGAATATCCTCCGACATGCAATAATTTTACGTGGTTAATGATGTTTAAACTAAGATAAAAAATATTTTGGCGTGGGATGTCGTTGTCTTGTATGTAGAGGGAAGAACCCTATGAACTCGAGGGGCATATGATGCCGAGCATAAGAGTGCTCAAACTTCTTAACTCATTCTTTTTGTCGATATTGCCTAATGATTGCTCCTCAAATCACGTGAATGAGGTTATTAGCTTATTAGTCCTCATTAAGCATTTAATCATCGATTATATCTGAATTTATTATTTGCTCAACTCACCCTTCATGATTTCTACGAGTTTGTTTTGAAAGCTAGACTAGACTCAATGTAGATTAAGACTTCTGGTAGTTGTTTGAAACGAATAAAAACAAAAATAAAAACTCCTGTTTTGTTTTGCCTTTTTCAATATATACAACTACCTAATTAATATAAATTAATTATTGGTGAGTTGATATTTTCTCACTCAAATGGAATCATAGATAACTTATTTGTTTTATTAAGGAAAAATCTGTACATGCAAGTGTTGCTTCTTATACAAATAAATTATAATGTTTTAAAACTGGAGATGCTCACATGTCTTTATAGAGTAAAAAGACAAGTTAAAATTCTTAAACATTTTAATTCCATATAACCTATAATTACTGTTAACTACAATTAAAGTAAACCAATTAACATCATCAATGAATGGCTCAACTCAATCTCATTTTATAATCCACAAATTACTACTAAGATTATCTTAACACATAAACATTTAATAAGCTAATAATAGCATAAATGCCAAATCACTAATAGAACTATCACCTTCCATAAGTAAAACAATCTTCTAACATTGTTTCAAAACTTCAAGTGACATTTCTCGCTTAATTATCATAATAGTAATAATATTGTACATCATTCTCATCATGTATGTAAGTCCTTAGATCCTCATCATATGACATGTACTCATCTACACCCATAGCTGAAAAAGAAGGCCCTCGAAGGTAAGCTAATACCTAACACGTATAATCCATAAGTATATACACATAATCAAACATATCTATCTTAAATCACATGTATCGATGTAATAACTAAACAATGAACCATTTATTATTTCATTTAGGCCATTCATACAACAAAAGAGTATTCATAACCTTACTACACTCGATATATATATATATATAGTATGATGTTAGGAACTACCATTACGGTCCCAACATTTATAAGTCCTTAAATCTATGGAATCATCTCAATATACAACATAGGAGACACTGCCACATATAGATTAATAGGTACTCCCAAAGGTTCTATCAACATGAGTTCTTAGGCCAAGCCAAGCAAAATTAGCAAACAACTTACCCAATTTGATCAGTCATTAATCCCATTTCTTTAACTAAGTCAACAAGTACAAGTAATACACAAAGATTACACATACTTAGAAGGGTGATCTTAAACACAACTTGTCCTTAACTAGTAGTTACACTGGAACCTATCAATGTATAAAACAGATTAATCTTAGTAATAGTCTAAAGTATTGTCTAAGTTATCTGATTTTGTTATCTAGATGCCATTGGATCATTTCCCCTACTTTGGTAAAGTTACTAGAGTTGTACTAATGGTTTAAGATTAATAAAAAAAAATAAGAAATAAGAAAAGAAAATGTTTAAAGAAGTTTTATAGGGAAAACGACTATATAGTAGGCTGTATACCAGATCACGAGTATGGAATACAGTCATGTACATGACTATATATCCTTTTATACACTTTTGCCTCATTATATGTTCAAATATATGGGTCATGTATAGGTACACAAGTAGGTCTATGGGTGTGTACTTGATCGTGAACTTCCCAATTTACTTTTCTTCCTCTACTCAGCATGGGCAGGCATATAGGGCGTATACGTGACTGTGTACCTTCTTATTCCCCTTCAAAATCTCTTCCCAAAATCAACAATTTCAATCTCCTTCAACCTTAGATGCAATCTAGCAATTCTATGTCTAATTTCACATTGTTTATAGCATTAAAATACTAATTTTGATTGAATTATACAACTTACTTGTTTGGATAGTTCCAATGATTGAAGATTCACTCCATAACCTTTATACACATTAAGTCATTCTACACTATAGTAAAAGGAATAGATCCTAAACCATATCACATACACGGAAATGATGAAAGGGAATATTAATTTTTACACTTATTGTGTGGGATTTCGCTAATGTACAAAACTTGACAATTGTTCTCTTTTCCTAGGGTTCTTCCTTTACTCTTAGGCTTAGTGTACAGAAAAGTGGAAAAAACTAGAATGATCACTAAATGGTCTTTTTATACCCTTTTAGCTAAATGATCAATTTGCCCCATTTATTAAACCCTTTTTATTTTATTTTCCTCAACCCTTTATTTATTTATTTTTGTATTATTTCTTCTGTTTTACATAGATACAATGCCTAAAATAAATAAGGTAATACTATCATCTTTATATAAAATAATAAGAAAGAAAAACAACAAAGTCACTAAAATTTAGAGGTGGTTTCCATTTTGTGATCTTAATCTTTTGCACACATTATCAAGTTTTACTAGTACTTTCTAATGCGAGTATTCCATTCACCATCAATACCTTTCATTGTGTCATTACTTATATCTGTTAGATAGATCAAAGTAAGCATCGTCTTTACCTTTCTCCAACTCTTGCTAACTATATTATGCATTTATCCATTCATATGCTTTAACTTTTGCATCACATAAGAACTTCTTAAATGATACGTATATTCAAGAATATGATTGGAGTGACAAGAATTAATGAAAGATGAAGATGACAATTACTTTGATCAAACAAATATAAATAATGTCATAAAAAGTGATAAGAATGATGAAATCTTTCATTTTCTTGGTACTAATAGAAGGTGAAGAACACAAATGATCATCTCCTCATTTCAAATTTCCTCTTTAGTATCTTACCCATTTTCATTTTTCAAGTGAGTAAAGGTTATAATTACAACTACCTTAATTTTCTTTCATTTTAAAAATGTGAAAAAGTTATTTCTAAAGAAAGGTTACAATTTATATCAACTTTCTTTTCTTTTCCTCTTTAAACACGATAATGTCACATAACCTCTCTACCTAAGGCTGCAGTTTGTAGCCTTCACTTTATAGCATAGTTATTTAGTTGTGCTATTGCAATTTGCAATAGCTCTTCCTGCCACCCTACCTCCTTTTTTTTTTTTTTGACATGGGAATTGCTCAATAGCTATGGGGTTGGGGCCAGGTCTTGGGTTGAGCTATGCCCATGTCTTAGAGATGGTAAAATATAGGGAAAGGTGTATATTTTGACACTTTTGCAATAAGTTAATTTATGTTTTCTCTTTTAACAATCTCATAACCTATATATCATCACTATCTATAATTGTAAGTTAGATGACACACATGTTAGATTTTATTTTATCTTCAATAATTAATTTAATAAAATATATTATTAAACATATTTTATTGTATAATATAATAAAAATATGAAGAGATAAAAGAGAAAGAAAAAATTTTAAAAAAGGAAAAAAAAAAAACTAGGGTTTAAATAAAGGCTTACCCTAAGGTTGGGGGCAACCGGACACAACCTTGAGAGGATGGCATAACCCATCAATTTTTTTTTTTTTAATTTAAGGATGGTGGTGGGTTGTGACCCACCAGTATTTTTGGTACTTCGCCGGCTACTCAAAGGCTTGGGGGTACCTAGCCAAGTGCCCTTAAGGTTCAAGCCCTATTTTTTTTTCTTTTTGTTTTATAATTATTTGTTATATTGTTCAATCAAATTTATTTGATAATATTATTTTATTGACTTATTTGTTGCAAACTGATTAAAAGTTGACACGTATTTTTTGATTGACTATAGATGGTGATGAAACACAAGCTGTTAGTTAGTTAAAAGGAAATAACATAAGGTATTTAATGGCCAAAATACCAAAATACAAATTATATATTTATAATTTACCTTTTTCTTTTAATGCCTACATCAAAGGAAAGTAAATAAAAGCAAAGTGAGTGCATCTATTCTATTATTTTTAAGTCACAAACTTTTTATTCAACTTCAATTTTATAAGCTAAACTTTAAAAACCTTTTATTATTATTATTATTATACCCATGTACATTTATTTCCATAATCGTAAGTCGTAACACAGTCAATATTTTTTCTCTCTCTCTACTCTCCACCAAAAAACTACCCACCATTTCTTTTTTTCACACCACAGCCAACAATTAGAAGTGGCAGCTGTCCACATGCTTATCTATTGTTTAAATATTTTATTTTTAGCCCGCTTTTCCCATTAGTCATTTTCTAACCGATCCATTTACTTGGTTTTAATCCAACCATATTATATATATATATAATGAATGAAAATATAAACTGTTCTAAATTTGATATTACAGGCAAAATCTAAATGATAAGTACCCAAAATAATAATAATAAAAATAATTTCATTTAAATTGGGATCTTGATTTCTTGTCAATTGGTGCTAATAATTTTTGTCCTCTTGAGGGCTTCTTTTCTAATTGTACACGAAGCATCCTAAACCATTCATTCTATAAATGAGGAAAATGAAACCTGCGGATGGTCTGGTAAAAGACAAACGAATAAATAAAAGAAAAGAAAAGCATTGGGTGGAATTATGGTGGCGCTGACACACTATTAATCCCAATAATTTTAGCTTAATGATATGATAATAATTGCACTTTAGGACTCTTTCCATCCTAGAAAATTTTGCCAAACCATTCATTAAATAATGGAGGGTTGTCCATATTGATGTCATTTTCAAATTAGGAAGGACAATAAATGCAAGCATTAAAGGGCACTAGGGTTAGGCTGGTGGGAAAACTATCATGAAAAAAAATTCAGATCGTATACATTTGAAACCGCCAAAAATTTAAATAAATGAAAAATATTAAAAACATTACATTCGTTTCTAGAATCTATATGAATGAATCAAGCATTAATGTTGAGCTACCTACCTTATGACGTGGGTCATGAGGCATATGTGACCAACCCATTCTTATTTACACTATCTTTTGTATGAGCAGAGCAGACAATAGACCAAGATACGACATTACAAAAAAAAAAAATGCAATCCTTAATCCTATGAACCCAGCTATGCTATGCTATCACCCAGTGAATGTAGCATTAATGTTTGGGATTATCTCAAATCTGTCCCCCCAAATGCTAATTATTTCATTTCACCCCCCATACTTTATAAATTGTTGGATCTCACCCCAAGAATTTTATTAAATAAATGTTGATATATTTGGTAATGTTATCAAATTAAGACGGAATATTGATCCGGAAATGGGAAGGCGTTGGAAACCCATGGACTAAACCGGCGTTGAAACGGAGGTCGATTCAAGATCAATACAAATATTATAATATAATTCCTTTTTATTTTGATGTAGAACTGTGAAAGCGATTTATTTTATTGAATGGAAACGATATGAGATTGTAGAAATATTTGTTTTGACAACCAAAATAACACAAGACGATATAAATAATCATGGAATTACGGAAATCAAATAATAATAAAGGCTAAGTAACAACCATAACAACTAATGCTAAGGAAATTATCATGAGAGAAAAATATACATATGTTTTTTAAAAGAAACAACAAACCTCAAAAGATAGGACCTTTTATGACTACATTATTTATTAATAGTGGCATCACGCTACAACTTGAAATTTTTTGAAAATTTCACACCAACAAAGTTTTACGGAGTCATAGCAATAAGATGATTAGCATTATTTTTATGATGGGGACACACCATCAAAAGAGGAGGAAAAGATATCTCACTAAATTTCAAGAGAAAACACTTCTATTTAATGTTTGTCCATTCATTGATGAATTTATTAAAAAGCTTGTTTGTTTATAGATCAAGTAAAACTTAACTAGGATATAAATTCTTAAGAGACTAAAAAACTAGGAAAAAAATAACTCATTTTTTAATTCCAATATTGTCATGGATTCTTACAATGCTATTTATTCAATATTTAATTCGAATAAATGTTTTAGCAGCAAATTTATCTATGTAATTTCTAGATATAGGAGGAAATTTGAAATGCTTGAATAAGGCGTGTTTTTCTTTTGTTAGTAGGGAAAGAAATATAGTTTTAGATCACCTTGCAAATCATTCACATGGCTTTAAGGATGATAAGTATTTCTCTTTTGTTTCATTAGTGTCTTGTTTGAATCTATTAAGACATGGTCTACATGTAACAACCTACTTTAAGGTTTTAAACTAACCTATCGAAACAATCTACTCACATCAACTAGCATTAAAATGTGGTGCTGCTAGGCCATCCCTTAAATAAGGATAAGGTAACTTTACTTGGAAACTGTACCTATATATTGTATTAATAACATAAATTAATGGTTGGTATCACTTGTGGGAAGACACATTGGGTGCACTCAACTTGTTATAAACCTTTCAAGTAATTTATGTTTATCTAGGGAATCTCACATCATCAAAAGTCACATTATTAGTGGTACCATTCACCATTTTGTTATTATAAAGGCAACAAGGGGTTAAGTCTCTAGAACTTGCAATCCAAAAACATTCATAATACCTATATTATGAATTATAGACCATAATTAAAACATAAAAACTAGATACTTATTTACACATGATTATCAAGACTAATGCCCTCAAAAGATTCCAAAACAAACATTTTGTCTAATGAACCATTCAAAGTTCCTTGCCCCATTCTATATAATTACCAATTTCCCGAGTTTCCCTTTGAAACATGGTATGTACATAGAGTTGGGAATGCGGGCTAAACGGGTCGGCTCGCTCCGACCCACACCGGCCTACGAGTCATCATGGGCCGGCCCGCAAGAGTCATAGGTTACAAAAATCGCCCCACCCTGCCCCGTAGACCAATGTGGGCTAGCCCGCTCTGCCCACGAATTTTTTTTTAATTTATTTATTTTTATTAAAGTGTACTATGTAGGACATGCTAAATGAAATTTTTATTTTTTTTAAGATAAACCTTTTTTTTCTTTGCAAGTATAATTTATATTACATATGCTAGGAAAAAAAGTGTTGAAAATTGTTTAAATTAGTGTTTCCACTCGTACAAGAATTTTTTTTTTTTGCGGGTCAGTGGGCCAACCCACGCCCACGGGAACTTGCCCGCCCCGCCCTACGGGTCATGTAGGCACATGCCAAAATTTTTTGCTAGCCCTGCATTTTTTTGCGAGTAGGGTTGGTCAGCCCACGGACTTGCCCCGCAATTACCAGCTCTATATGTACACCATAAGTTGACATAACACTTGATAGAAAATTTGCCCACACGCTTACACATTTACTAACTCAAAAATTAGTAATTAACTCTCTAGCAACATTATCATACACAAGTTAGTAAGATTTCATTATGCCTTTCACTTGCCACAAAATGAAATGGGGTGACCAAATCTCCATAGGTTACTATTACTGAGTTGACTTGTCAACCTTGCCATAAACTAATAGAGTAGATTTGATGATTAAACTACAAACTTACTAGACCCTGAATAAGACTTACTTTACTTATAAAGTTTTATGTTAGTACACAAGCGTCATTTATCATCATTCAAGTAGTTGAGTCAATGAATAACATGTCACTTAAATGGCACTTCAAACCTTTTATTCAGTTACACTACACATAAGAAAAACTAAGATTGTGATTAGCTAGCAAAAATATAACATGGAGTTATCACCCAACTTTCAAACAACATGAATATGCAAATCAAAATAGCAAGTCAAGATTAACAATTCATTTTCAAGGAAAAACGATCTCGCACCTACCTAACATACTAGTAATGCTAGTATGGTTTGACTTATCAATTAATTGAAACCATTTAAACTCAATAACTAGTCCTCTACATTTTTCTAAATCCTCCCATATTGGTCACGTAGGTGACCGTACAAGGCTCTTGAATAATATATAAGTGGCCTACACTATCAACCACTTAGCAATGTAATTGTTAAAAAGAAAAGAAAAATACTCACATAGCATATGAATCTAGCAACCAACCAACAAAAAGGTACTACCTAAATTACTTGGAATGATTAGGGTCACCTGAAATATAATTTAGTAAGTTAGTAAACTATATAATTATATTTACACATACCCACACCCACACCCACACACACACACATATAAATAATCCATACCATTATATAGGTAGATATTACTTCCACTAAAGGTTGCTGTGATTTATATAAAACCTTGAGGAATCAAATTGATTTATTAGATTTATCAATAATCACATTTTGACTAGTCTCTCAAACCATACATTCCTTTACTAGGTTTACACGTAATTAAACCAATACAAGTGTCTATATGTATTATTCAAATTGAACTCTCCTATCATTGTAAAATTACTTCAATATACTTAGTAATTTGCAGTTTTACATAATAGCACCATAATGTTCTAGTTTGATTAAATCAATTTCACTAGAAAATAAGGTGGATTTAAAAAAAAATCCATTTTATATACTATTTGTGCCTTTTTTTTTTAAAAAAAATTTATCTTGCAAATTTAATTTGACTTGCCAATAACCTACATACCAAAAATCAAGTCAAAACAACATTGCTTGGTATTTTTAAAAAAATAATGTAAAATTTGTCACAAGAGGGCAGTTTCTTAAGTATCTCATATATGCCCTACAAATTTTACCAAAATAAATAAATAAATAAACGTCAAACTATATGCCAAATTAGCTTAGAAAACCAAAATTTAGAATTTTATTTGCAAATTTGCTATTTTTATTAAATTAAGCAAAAACTAGGCAGAAATGAAGGGCTTATGTCATTGCTCAATGGGTATCTTAGACAAAATAGCCTACTCTATACTATATGGTAACCTGAGAATAATCCCCTTATTATTTGAGGATTTATCATATGGTGTATAATGCATACTTACATCTCGTTACACCAAGGAGAGCCTATTATTTCCAAGCAATATGAGAACAATGAAATTATAATAATTTAACATCTTATAACATAATAAGGAACTAAGGTTCCATAAAATATCCCATAGGTAATATCAGTTTCCAACATATAATAACTATCTAAAGCGGTCTAAATATTTTGCTAGCACAATATATATCTTAAACATAACATTAAGAGTCCAACAGAAATAAACATAATCTCTTATGTTCTCATCTTGACCTTCACTGTCCTCATCTTCCTAGTACTAACTTCTAGCATAAATCTACTAGGTTCTAACCAATAGGGCTTCTAGAACAAAGATATACTATGGAGGTGTAAGCTACAACCAACTTAGTAAAGTATTCCTCGTACTATATCGTTAAGCAAGAATCAAGAAAGTTAATTAAATAAGCATAGGAATGCATGGTAAGCATATGAATGCAACAACCTATATAGTCAATTGAAAATCATATATAGTACGGATTTAACGCCTTCCATTACTAGAGGGTTGGGAAGTAACAAACTATATGTCAACTTTAGGTTCCAATCACCTTGGGCTAGCTTTACCGATAAGTTGATGAAAATGTTACATCGTTATGTATAGTAAAAATAGATTGAATTATATATATATATGGATGTGTAGGTGGATTAGAGTGGGGAAAGGGGGAAATTTATGGTGGTCATGGTGATGCTAAGGGGTCCGGTTGATGGTGATAGTGGAGTGGAGGTTTTAGAGGTTTTTGGAGTGTAGCAATAAGAGGGAAATAAGTTGAAATTGAGAGTGATATGACAGAGAGAGATGACCAGCGTGGAAGCTGAAAGGCTTCAAATTTTGTTCCATTTATGTCCATCTTAATGTACACAAAACAATAGCATTGATTTGTGAAAAAGGATTAGCTAATGGTTAATGACTTACTTTGGGTTAAATCACTTTTTCCACTTTTAACAAATCTTCCTTTCAAACTTGACACCTTGCAATCTATTGGTCTACTTTACTCTCCTTAATCTTGCTTGAATCATGGAGAGCCCTTGGATTTGAGAAGATTAGTCAAATCTTCCCTTTTCCTTAAGCATGGCCAGTGGCATGGTTAATCCATAAGCATTCAACTAATTGTCATTTCCTTAGCCAATTTGATTTAGTTCTTGCTTGGTTTAGTTGGCTTAGTTAAGTTAGGTCAGTTGGTATGGTTGGAATAGAACTAGATGGAATTTGTCACATGTTCTAGCCTTGTCATGCCATTTATGGGTCATAGGGTAGGGTTTATTGATTAATTTCTATTAATTGGTATTACTAAAATGTTGAATGTTGTTAATTACACTTATTTGTATTAATTGGGTGTTCTTATAGGTAGCTCGGAGGTATTAGATTATGGTTTAATTTTAGGGTTTGATTTAAGGCTTTAAAGTTTGTTGTTTCATTTAAGATGGTCGTTGGAAATTAGGGTTTCAATATATATGTTTTAGGGTTTAGGGTTTTAGAAGTAATGCGTCTAAGATTCAATCCTATTTAGAGTTTCAATCCTAAGTTTGAAGGTTTTTTTACTTGTGTCTAGTTAAGTTGGGGTAATCTTTAGGGTTTGTGTTGGGTTTCCTACAGACTCTAAAAAATATATTTAAGTTATCTCTAGGTGATTGACATCCTAACTTGAGAATTTTCTAAGGTTTACAGCTTACCGTTGCTAAAGCTTTGTTATTTCATTAGCTACCATCCCTTGTTGGTTGGAAAGGCTTGCCTTCTAAATCCTTAATCCTAGCTTAGCTTAATAGTAGCTCCATTCTAGCCCTTTAAATCACCATTGACCAGAATAGACCCTTGATTCCTTTTTTTTTTTTTTTTTCAAATTTCTTATTTTCTTCTTGATTTTTGAAAATTCTAATCTTACTATCCTTAATCCTTCTAGGAATTTGATTGTGTAAGATTATAGGAGTTAAATCTTTTGGTGGATGAAAAACTTGGTGGTGAGAGAGTAAGGATTTTTAGAGAATTTTGCCTTGGGTGACGTTTTCTAAGAATTGTACTAAGTTTTTATCTCTTTCCTCAGCTTATACTTGATCTAAAATAATCCGTGTAACTTTGCCTATCCTTATTTTGTACACATCCAACTGTTCTCTTTTTTTATTTGTATTTCAATTCACCTTTACTGTAATACAAGTGCATTACTATGTACTTAATACTTGGCCACTTTTGACATATTGTTACTAGGACATATTCATACCAATAATTATAATCTTTATCTACATTTAAAACATTCTTAAAATTTGATTATAAAAGAGGACCTACTATATAAAAATTAGGTATTCGGTTAATAATATTTACATTTACGAGACTACTTTTTTTAATATTTATAACCACATTGTAAAAACTAGAGTTAAATTTATAATTATTAATTTGAAGTCTTGATTACACAATGTCACACTATTTATATATTGAAATTTAAAAGAGAAAAGGATTCCTTTAAAAATGAAGTGGGGCCAAGACCTTGTTAACTTGTAATTAGGTAGTTGAGCTGTCATCTTTTGCTCTTCCTGTTAACATATAAATGCCCTAGCTTATTGAAAAAAAAAACACAAATAAATATATAGCTTATCGGATCAATTTCGCTCTTAGACATTATTACAAGCTAATTAGATTTGTAAACTTTTTGGGATAAAATTTAACTCGAGTTCTATATTGCATGATTTGTTTCTAATATTTTTGTCAAGTTAGATATTAGCAAAGTTTATAGTCATAAAGTTTTGACCCGTTTTATGAGCATTTTTGAGCTTAGTAACTTATTAGGGTCATGCGTAAAGTTCAAGGACAAGTTCAATTCCTTCATAAAGTATAGGACTTAATTGGTCCGAATTACTAAATTGGTCACTGTCAAAAATAGAAGGGATTGATTTGGTATTTCCTTGAGATTGCAAACTTGGATGTACAGTCAATTTTTGAATAATTTCAAAGAATGTTTCTTCTTAGACAAAGAGAGATGTCCTCTTAAACACCATAAATTCATATTGCTTTAAATATAAAAGTTTTCAGTGAAAAAATTTGGATGAGTATGGGCTCAAACAATGAAGACTTTACTTACAAATTTAAAATGAATTTTACAGATCAACCTAATTTTCTAGACGACTTTGGTACTATTATAAATTCCATTTGTTGATAGAAAAATCTTCAATGTAAGTAAAGGATTTGGTATAAGCAACATATAATGATGCAATGTAAAGAAAAATATCATATTCTACAATATCATAAGATTCTATAATCTATTTTTCGAAACTAACATTAATTACGTTTAATTAGTGTGATAAGGATTAATGATTCATTTATTTAGAGCTAATAGGGATGGAATAAAATAGTTATTCTTTTTTAACTGTCTATTACCTTATTCATTTAAAAAAGTAAGAAAGGAATTTTAGTTTTTAGGACTTTTCTATTCCTACTCCATTAATAATAGATTTCATCTAAGAAAATGTGAAAATTTTTATTCCTTCTATGGTGAGAATAAAAAATTAAATATTATATTAATTATATCCTTATTAATACTGTAATTAATAACTAAATAAGGATAAATTGATAATTTTATTCATATTCTCAACTTAATATTATAATTAATAAGGTGAAATAAATATTATAATGGATATTTCATAAAATAAAAAAAAATACATGAAGTAAATATTAAAATAATTTTTTTTAACCTATTCTTAGTAAAGTCATTCTCAAGATATAATTTTTCTATTCCTTATCTATTTTATTTAAAAAAAATAAATGAATGGTAAGTAAAAAAAAGAGAAGAACATGCTTATTTATACACCTAAAAATCATTATAGGGTTATCTACCTATTTGGTACAAAATATCATCCATAATAGCTCTCATCTTTTAATTTTTGCCTAAAAAAGTCATATAAAACAAGTTTGTTTATCTTATCTTATAACACACTAATAATATTTGAAAATTATCTAAGTAAAAAAAAAATGTTGAATGCATGTTATAATAAATAAGCTGGATATTAATATAATCTTCCATTAATAATGCTAAACTAAACGTGGTAATTTAGTTGGCAGGCGTTGTACTTTAGGCTACTATAAATTATGAAATAAATATGGAAAATATTTAAGCTACCTCATAACACTTATTAATATATTAAATTAAATATGAAATATTTTCTTTTTGATACACTTTTTTTTTTTTAATTTTCTATATAGCGCAAATTGAATAACAAAAAGTTATGAAAAGCTTCTGGTTTGCTCTACCTTTACAAGTGTTGGAACACTTGCCGGGACAACAATAAACAATAGGTTGCCTTTACTGTGACCTAAATTCCCTTAAAAACATCGCTTTTGGTTTTTCCTCCTTTCCCATGCTTTGACATTTCAGGGAGGGAAAGAAAAGTGAGTGGAAGTGTATAACCGTGTGTGTTGGGTGGGTGAGTCAATTGAGAGAGAGAGAGAGAGAGAGACGAAGAAGAAGAAGAAGAAGAAACTCTCTCCACTGTTTCAAAAGCTAGGAAATTTTTGTACAAGAGAAAATCATCACCCAAGACCCTCTTTTTAGAAAAATTTGTTCAAACCTTGTTTGTCCCATCTATGTTTTGTTGATTCCAATCTTATCTACACCCTTTAAAACCCATTTTCTCCGGCTCTTGTTTCACCAAGTGCACAAGCACTTCCAACTCCCGAGTTCCTACTCATTTTATTCACCTCAAACAAGCAAAAGAGGGGGTAAAAAACAAGAAGAAAGAACACTTTCCTAGTAATGGATCTAGTGTTTTATTAGAGTGACAGAAAGTTTTGTATATTTTCCAGGAAACAAGAAAAGAAAAAAAATGGCTGCTGAGAAACCAAACCCCAAAGGCCAAGCATGGTATGTTTTGCGTATATCCTTGGTGTATATTCCCATCCATTTGCTTTTTCTTCGTTTTCCGAAGTTGCAAACTTTCTGGGTTTTTAATTTTATTCTCATCTTTTCGTTCTTTTTCCTGGTTTGCAGGTTTTGTACCACTGGATTGCCTAGTGACATTGTAGTTGAAGTTGATGACATGACTTTCCATCTCCATAAGGTCAGTTTTTACTGGAAAAACAAGCTTTGTCTTGTCTCCTTTTAACAAATTGCATTGTTTCTCTTCATGTTTCGTAAACCGATGCACCAAAGAAAACTTAAGTTTTTCGTGTTTCTTTTACAGTTTCCTCTGATGTCAAAGAGCAGGAAACTTCATCGATTGATAACAGAGCAAGAGAATAACCAAACCACAACACAAGAAGAAACCCGGAACCATGATCAACAGCAAGAACAAGATGACGATGAAATTGAAGAAGTTCATTGTCATATTACACTCCAGGACTTTCCTGGCGGTTCTGAAACGTTCGAATTAGCTGCGAAATTCTGCTATGGCGTTAAGATCGATTTTTCGGCCTCTAACATCTCTCTCCTGCGCTGTGGTGGTGAGTTCCTAGAAATGACAGAAGAATACTCCGAAGACAACCTTATTTTGAAGATGGAAAACTACTTCTCGCACTCTGTTCTCAAGAGCTTGAAAGACTCATTACGCGCTCTCAAGTCTTGTGAGCGAGTAATGGCCATCGCGGAAAGTCTAGAGATTCCTCAAAGATTGATTGAAGCCATCGTTTCTAGAGCTTCCACCGCGGATCTGTCACTGTTCGGTTGGCCCGTCAGCGATGGATCCAATGTACGCGGCGATGGTAGGAGAGATGCGGTTAATCAGATATTATGGAATCGTCTTGAAAACAACGGTACCAACAGCAATGGCAATAGCAACAGAGTGAGGAAAACCGTTGCCAGAGGTAATGCCGGCGATACATGGCTTGAAGATTTGTCGGTACTGAGTCTGCCCCTTGTTACCAGACTGATTTATGAAATGAAATGTGGGGGTTTGAACCCAGAACTCATCGAGAGTTGCTTAATATACTATGCAAAGAAGCACATTCCGGGTATCTCGAGATCCAGTAATCGGAAACCCCATCCTGCCACATCCACCTCCACGTCGTCTTCGTCGGTATTACCGTCAGAGAGTGAACAAAGAGACATGCTTGAAACGATCGTCGCGAATCTTCCATTGGAAAAGACCACACGGTCTTCTTCCACTGCAAGGTTCCTCTTCGGGTTGTTGAGAACCGCGAATATATTGAACGCATCGGAAGCGTGCCGGTCGGCATTGGAGAAAAAGATCGGTTTGCAGCTCGAAGACGCGACGCTCGATGATCTCTTGATTCCGAGCTACTCGTACCTCAATGAGACATTGTATGATGTGGATTGTGTCGAGAGGGTTTTGGGTCATTTTCTGGATAGTTTGCATGAGAGGGATGCGGTGGTGAGCGGTGACGGTAGCGATAGATCTTCGCCGGCATTAATGCTTGTCGGTAAATTGATCGACGGGTACCTGTCGGAGATTGCATCCGACGCGAACTTGAAGCCGGAGAGGTTTTATGGTTTGGCAATTTCTCTTCCGCAACAAGCTAGACTCTATGATGACGGACTTTATCGAGCGGTCGATGTATATCTGAAGGTATTGTACAGTTTACTCGAATTTAATTTAAATTATTGTGTTGAAATCTGTTGTTATTCATACATCTGTTGATTTTTTGATACGAAGATGTTGCAGTATTCATGGGTTTTTTGAATGGTTGCTAATGTTTTTGGATAATGCCACTGTAATGCAATCTTGTTATGTTGTAACTTATAATTTTTGTTGATGTATTTGTGATTTATCATGTTGCTTTTTGATAAATTTTAGTATTGATGTTGTCTGTGGAGGTTTTGACTTTTAATTGGGTGGATGATTGGTTTCTGAACCAACCTGATAGATTTAGATTGAATGCTTACTAATTTTCGACAGAGATGGATGAGATGTGTCGAGCGATCTTGGGCTTAGTTTTCTGGGTCTACTCTATATTATGGAGAATTCATATAATTGCTTACATTAGAGATCCAGACTAATTCTTCTTTTTTTTGGGGGGGGGGGGGGTGTATGATGTTAAGAAATATGCATATAATTAATCGCATTAGAGATTTTGGAGTAGATTATTCTCTCTTGACCTGGAATTGGGGCCTTCTTTTTTACTTTTTTGGGTGTTTTATTACAGGCGCATCCATGGATTCCAGAATCAGAAAGAGAGAAAATCTGTGGTGTTATGGACTGCCAAAAATTGACCCTGGAAGCCTGCACTCATGCAGCGCAAAACGAGCGGCTTCCGCTGCGAGCGGTAGTGCAGGTTCTGTTTTTCGAGCAGCTCCAGCTCCGCCATGCGATTGCTGGGACTCTTCTCGCAGCAGAGTTGGGAAACGCAATAGCCCTAGAGCCAGGAAGGCCATCAGAATCGAGAGGAGGAGATGAGGAGGGGGAGAATGGGAACCAGGAATCAGGGGGAGAACCTGGGCGAGAGGGGGCAGGGGCGTTGGTTGCAGCGGCCCCAGCATTCACACTCGCTCCCGCACAGGGTAGTGTGAGTAACACATGGAGGGCAGCAGTGAGGGAGAATCAGGTCTTACGGTTGGATATGGATAGTATGAGAACCCGTGTCCACCAGCTCGAGAGGGAGTGTTCGACTATGAAGAAAGTAATCGAGAAAATCGATAAGGACGATGGCGGTGGAGGTGGTGGTTGGAGAGGATCACTAACCAGGAAATTTGGGTGTAAATTTAAGACTCAGGTTTGTGATTCTCACGAGCCGACGGTGGTGGAAGCTAGGAGAGCAAGGAAGCTACACCAGCATTGATTAAGCTTTCATGTCACGTTTCCTATTATTCCTACCATTGGTGAGTCAATACAATAATGTATAATTTCGGAGGGTTTGTGAAATTTGCACATTTTTTTTTTCCTATTGTGTCTATTTTCTATTTTTTATTTCTTATTTTATGTAGAGGCATACAGAAACTAAAATTGTCATCCACGTTGATTTAGACCAAAATTGAAAAAAGAAAAAAAATTGCTATTGTCTTTCGATGTACTCGTATTGAGATTAGTACTAGTTTATTCGGACCTCCTAATGCGTGTATGCCTTTAAGTTTATTGAGAAAATTGTACAATTATCTAATGCTTTCGTATACGTTACGAGAAATGCCCTCACATTTATTTATTTACTCAAATCCGTTAACACGATATTCGAAACAATTTATTAAAAGTTAAGTTATAAATTTTTTAAACCTTTTTAGGCACATATTTGTTTAATTATTTTGGAATTTTTAATTTTGAAAGGGTGAGCAGTTTTTATTTATTTAAAGGATGTGCAGCGAAACCTTGTATAGACTCTCACCATGTCCTGGTTTTTGTCTTTTGGGATGTGTCAAAATGGGTGTGGCTTTTGAGGAGGTAAAAGAAAGAAGGGGAATGGGTGTGTGGGTGTGGACTGAGGCATAATAATTGGTAATTTTGCTGTGCTTGTGGGGGGATGTGATGTAACCCAAATCCAAATGTTGAAAGCAAAATGTGTGAGTGGAAGTTTCAGTTTCGTTTCAATGTTGCTTTTTTTTGAAGTTTGGTCTCCTGGCCACTGCTCCTCACTTCTTGATACTCGTAAAAAAAAGAAAAACGCGCACTAACTAAGCACTTGCACACGTTTCCAGGATGTCTCGGGAGCTGCGCTGAAAATTTGAACCCAAATTGACACTATTTTGCAGCTTTCTATAGCAATTGTTATACTAATTGGCATTGATGATTGCCTGAATATCACACCTTCTTAGAAATCGGGGGGTGGACATAGAAGGGATGAATTTAAAGAGAAAAGTTTGCTTTTCTTTTATTTATATTACTTTTCCTTCATTATATTTCCCTCAGGTAATTTATATTTTTTTTCCCTCTTAATTCCTTCTTTCATTTCAAACAAAATATTCACAAATGGATCCTCTTATCCCATTCTCTTCAAGTCGAGGTATAAGAAAAGGTAATCCATTATCCTCTTATATTTTTATCCTTTGCATCAAATTCTTGAGTTAAATGGTTGAAATAAAAGTCAATAGCAATGATACCTTTCAAAACTAGAGGGAGAAATTTTACAATCTCTCAGCTTTTGTGGATAATATTATTCTTTTTGCACAAGCTTTAAGGTAATGTGTAGTAACCATAAATAGAGTAGTTGATGTCAGCTTTGAAAATAAATATTAGTAAATCTTCAATTTTGCTTTCTCAAAATGTGTCAATTAAGATTAAAAGAGATGTACTTCAAATCTTGAGTTTTTGGGAAACGGCTTCTTTTAGGAAATATTTAGGATTTCTCGTAGATAAGGGAATGGAACCAAAAGCATGTCAGTTGAACTTTCTTATAGAGAAGGCACAAAAGAAACGAAGTAGATGGAAAACACAAAATCTTAGTATGGTAGAAAGACTTATTCTTGCAAAATCTATATTAGATCCCTATCGCTATACTGTATGTAGGTAGCAACGTTTCCAAAGAAAATTGTAGATAAATTAGAACAAATTACAAAAAATTTGTTATTAAATGGATAAATGGATAATGTTATAGGTCCCTAACAGCCTTAGGCCCAAAAGTCCACTTCATCTAAGCTTAGTGCTAGAATTGGACGATGTCTACGTTGATCGGGATAGATTAAGAAAATAATCTAACTTTCTTGGAGATTATGCTCTATTGAATCTTTCCTAAATTAAATAGGGTGTCTTGAGGGAAGATTTAATTGCTAAAAATATGATACTACACCAACTCTATAAATAGGGAATTACTTCCACTAGATAAGACATTTCGTACTCTCCATAAACTTCAATTGCCACATCCTTACACTACTTCTTTGACTTGAGTGTCAAAGTCCAAGAGCTAAAGACATCTTCGATGTCCTGAGAGCTCACATTTGTTCATGTTGCAAGTCGAACTCTATTCATTTGAAGACTTGATTTGGCTCAAGACTGATCAAAAGTGTAAGGAGCAGTCTTAAGGCTAATGACAACCCATGACTAGTATAAGATCAGGACGAATCTTTGGTAAGAATGTACCTAATGACTATAACCCTCCAAATAATGGAAACAACCACCCTTTAGTGCCACCTACACCATCAAATGCATAGCAAGGCAATAAAGACAAGGTTGCACATCTTGAGAGGCAACTAGCCAAGTTGGTGGCTGAGAATCGCCATTTGTGAGACCAAGTCAATGAAATCAATGAGTGCTCCTAACATCATTCTTAACCCATAATGAGTAGCCAGGTGACAGTGCTTCACAACACAATGGGAGCATTCCACAAAACCTAGATAGAGCTCCTAATTTGTGACTAGACATAAATAAGAATGATAATTTTGAGGCACATTCCATGAGGTCCTTAGTTGATAAATCAATTGAGGATATAAACAACATGATTAAGCACCTCAACAAAATCAAAGATATGAGGAAACCTAAGTTTTGGGACATGTTGACAAATTAGAGATGAGTAACTCCTAGCATGCGTTCAAATTCCTTAATTGGAGTTTTACGATGGGACGATTGACCCCTCTAAGCATCTGACCTATTACACAACTTAGATGAATCTCTTAGGCATCTTTGATGCCATAACTTGCAAGGCCTTTATTGGAGCACTCAAGAAAGTTGTGTGTACATGGTTCTAAGGCCTTAAGCTTAACTCCATCCTAAGTTTCTAAGAGCTCAACATGAATTCAGTTAGCACTTCTTGACAAGCAAAATGCTTAAGCGAGACTCCTTAACCTTTAATCTCATTAGACAAAAGCAAGATGAGACACTCAAGGATTATATCTCAAGGTACAATCGAGTAATGCTAGAAATCTCTAATGTTGATATGAGTGTTGCCCTAAACATAGTAATCAATGGCATGAAGGCTAGGTCCCAATTCTTCTACTTCCTTACCTTACATAAACCCAAAAATTTTAAAGAATTTCAAGAAAGAGTGGCAGACTATATCACCCAAGAAGATGCTTTATTAACTAGGTGACAAGCTAAGTAGGATTCATTTGATAAGAAGAAGAATGGTGAAGATCGACCCTCTACAAAAGATAAACTTGGTGCTACCATAGGCAATAATGGGTTTGCTCGAAAAAGCGCCTTATCTCTTTCTACGAGTAGCATACCCCCCCCCCCCCCCAAAAAAAAAAAAATAAGCCTCAAGTTGAAATCCCCATGGAAATATGACTAGGGCATCATCACTTATCCTAATAAGATGAGGAATAACCCTTTAAGAAGAAACTTTGACAAATATTGTGACTTTTACTGATACAGGGCCATATAAATGATAATTGCACCTAGTTAAAGAATGCTCTTAAGTACCTTATCCGAAAAGGCTATCTTCGGGAGTATATCATAGAGGTTAAATGACCTTCAAAGTGAAGTTGTTGAGAAGAAGGTGCAACACAGCAAGAGCAAGCAACTCTTCCCACTAGAGGAACAATTAACACAATAGTATATTAGATCTTGAGAGGTAACTAGCCAAGTTGGTGGCTGAGAATCGCCATTTGTGAGACCAAGTCAATGAAATCGATGAGCGCTCTTAACATCATTCTTAGCCCATAATGAGCAGCCACGTGACAGTGCTTCACAAAACAATGGGAACATTCCACAAAACCTAGATAGAGCTCCTAATATGTGACTAGACATCAATAAGAATGATAATTTTGAGGCACATTCCATGAGGTCCTTAGTTGACCAATCAATTGAGGATATAAACAAAATGATTAAGCACCTCAACAAAATCAAAGATATGAGGAAACCTAAGTTTTGGGACATGTTGACTATAGGAAATTCTCTATTCATGTAAGAAATTAGAGATGAGCAACTCCCAACATACGTTCAAATTCCTTAATTAGAGTTTTACGATGGGACGATTGACTCCTCTAAGCATCTGACCTATTACATAACTTAGATGAATCTCCTAGGCATCTTTGATGCCATAACTTGCAAGGCCTTTACTGGAGCACTTAAGAAAGTTGTGCGTACATGGTTCTAAGGCCTCAAGCCTAACTCCATCCTAAGTTTCTAAGAGCTGAATATGAATTCGATTAGCACTTCTTAACAAGTAAAATGCTTAAGTGAGACTCCTTAACCTTCAATCTCATTAGATAAAAGCAAGATGAGACATTTAGGGATTATATCTCAAGGTACAATTGAGTAATGCTCGAAATCTCCAATGTTAATATGAGCGTTGCCCTAAACATAGTAGTCAATGGCATGAAGGCTAAGCCCTAATTCTTCTACTTCCTTACCTTACATAAACCTAAAAATTTCAAAGAATTTCAAGAAAGAGTGGCAGATTATATCACCTAAGAAGATGCTTTATTAACTAGGTGACAAGCTAAGTAAGATTCATTTGATAAGAAGAAGAATGTTGAAGATTGACCCTCTACAAAAGATAATCTTAGTCCGATCGTAGGCAATAATGGGTTTGCTCAAAATGGCGATGGCAGCAAAAAGTGCCTTATCTCTTTCTACGAGTAGCATACCCCCCCAAATAAGCCTTAAGCTGAAATCCCCATGGAAATATGACTAGGGCATCATCACTTGTCCTAATAAGATGATTACTAACCCTTCAAGAAGAAACTCTGACAAATATTATGACTTTTACTGAGACAGGGCCATATAAATGATAATTGCACCTAGTTAAAGAATGCCCTTGAGTTCCTTATCCGAAAAGGCTATCTTCGGGAATATATCATAGAGGCTAAATGACCTTCAAAGCGAAGTTGTTGAGAAGAAGGTGCAACACAGTAAGAACAAGCAGCTCTTCCCACTAGAGGAACAATCAACACAATAGTGAGAGGACCAACTACTATAGGGTGGTTAATCTCTTAAAGTAAGGCTTATGCCCGCTCAAAAATTACTAGAGTGTACTCAATACTCAATTGAAGTGACCAAAAGTTGACACAACAATCACTTTCTCTAACAATGACCTTGAAGGCATCATGGTTCTTCACAATGATGCTCTTGTCATCCAAGCTCCCATCTCTAATTTTAGAACATATCACTATAATGTTATGCCTTTAGGACTCAAGAATGTTAGGGCAACTTATCAAAGACTGGAGAAGTGTATGTTGATGACATAATAGTAAAAAAAAGGAGTCTCATGAACATTTAACGAATTTGGAAGACTTTCAAACACTCCAATAGTATAGTATGAAGTTGAACTCCTATAAGTGTGTATTTGGGGTGGCATTCGAGAGATTTCTTAGCTACATAGTCACCTCCTGAGAGATAGAAGCTAACCTTGAGAAAATCAGGGCCATACTGGACATGTAACCTCTTAAGGTAGTCAATGAAGTTCTAAGACTCATAGGATATATAAAGGCATTAAATAGGCTTGTGTCTAGATTTTGGAGTAAATGCATTGAATTCTTCAAGATTTTGAAGAACTCGGTAGAATTTCAATGGATGAAAGAGTGCTAGAAGGCATTTGACAAGCTAAAACACTTCCTCACTACACCATCGGTCCTCTTAAAACTAATTCCTAGAGAAGAGCTTCATTTGTACCTCTCCGTTAGTGGTCGTGCCCTATCCTTGGTCTTTGTTTAAGTTGATGAAAGGAAGCACTAACCTGTTTATTATGTAAGTCATGTTTTGCAGGACTCAAAATTTAGATACTTAAAGATAGAAAAAGTTTGCCTTAGTTGTAGTTATCTTTGCGAGGAAGTTGTGCCCTTACTTTGAAGCCCTCCTAGTGGTGGTACTTACTGACCAACCTTTGAGGCAAATTCTCTAAAAGCTTAGTGCATTGAGGCAAATGGCTTGCTATGCTTTAGAGCTTAGTGCATATGGCATGCAATGCTGACTATGCGAGGTAGTAAAAGCATAAGTGTTAGCTAATTTTATAGCCAAGTCAACAGTAGAATATGAAGTGCCCATCAATGTTCATGAGAAACGTATTTGAACTCTCCATGTGGTTGGTCCACTTGAGGGGGGAGTAGAGCGAGCCTCGTATTGTGTGGACCACATGGCATTGAAGTCCAATATGCACCAAAGTTTGGGTTCTTAGTTAGTAACAATAAGACAATTGATGAAATTCTCATTATTGATCAAGAAAGTTTATTATAAGTATCCAGGGTTGACACTTTAACCATAAGAGTTGGTTTAGGAAGTTCCTCTACAAGAGGTATGGGGGGTCACATCCACTTGCTACTTTGTGGGAAGAGGTGGTGCTTCTTCATTGAGAGAAGGTGGGGGTACTTCATCCTTTGCTATAGGAGGAAGAGGAGGAGGAGGTAGAGGTTCTTTATTTCTAGTAGGTGGTAGAGGGACCTTGTTGTCATCTTGGGCTTTAGCCTCTGTTGCAACCCTCTTGATCTCTATCTCCTCTCTCTCCTCTTGGAGGGTATTAGGCTCTCATATCTTCTTGGCAAGCCAGCTAAAGTCATATCGTGGATCCCTCTCATGGATTTAGCACCTCATCCTTCGCTGGCCACCTTCCATCATCTCGACTAGCTGCTTGGCATATTCGTTGCTAAGTTGGATCTCCTATCCTTAGCCCTACTATCTTACTTCTCTAACTTTTGGATACGCGCATCACATTATCCCATGCACTCCTTGAGCCTTTTAACTTGCTTCTTTAGGGTCTACTCTATTTTTGGTTGACTTGTTGAGACATTCTTGTATAATGTCCATGTCTCGCTTGTAATCTACCGCTATAACAATCACTTATTGAAGCTTGCTAGTGAGGTAAGCCTCTCTCTTTTGGTAGCTAGCGACATCCTCAGATAGGGTATTGACACAGGAGATTACACCTTTGAGCTCTTGATGAGCTTTCTCTAGCTTAATTGCAGTCTTCTTGATTTAATCATCAGCTTTTGTTACCATTTTTTGGTAGTCTTTTTGGATTGCCTTTGAGCTCCTCTTGAGTGCTCTTCAATTGTTCGCCTTTGAAGGTGAGAATTGTTACATTAGTACAACTAATTGAACAACAAAAAATAATAATCACATTCATTGAATCAATCTCATACTTGACGATCTCTCTTAGCATAGGCATGAAGGGCCCCGTATGCAACTCTGATGAGTTACAAGACATTAAAAAAGAAAGGAGAGAGAGAGAAGTAATAAAAAGAACTCTAGTTGATTACTATAAAGACTTTACCTTAGTGAGTTGGGTAAAAAAGTGATTCCGCATGTCAAGGGCCAACATTCTAGCAAAGGCCCTTTTAGCTTCTCCTCTCTCTCTCTAAGGTTGAGGACACTTTTGAACAGGTCAACCTAACCTGCCTTGACCTTTCCTCCATAGGCCGTTAAAGGTGACGAAACCTTGGAGGAAGTCGAGTCAAGAGTCTTTGGTGGATCATTGCTCCCTCTTTGCTCCTACATCACTAGAAGGGCATCATGCCTCCTCTAACATCATAATAGGGGGTAGGGAGGGGTGGTGGGATAACCCCTTGAATGAGGTCTGAAAGGTTCTATGAAGAGGAAGATTTAATCATACCTATGAATGATGAGGGAACTTAAGGAAAAGAGAATGAAGAAATTGTAGCAAAGTTAGAAGACACATGGAAATTTGAGAGAATTTTGAGAAGTGAGAGGTTGTGTAAAGTGAAAATATAGTCATTTAATGCCCTTATGTAGGTAGTTACAAAATGCGTGTTCAATTTCTAAGAACACTTTAGATTGTGTTATGTGTCCCATTGTTGAAATGAAGGGCCACGATCTTTTAGCTTCTATGGCTACCTCTTTCCTTGATTTGCCATGTGTCTTTATGCATTAAATGCCTAGATTTGTGCACAAAAACACACGATTTGAAATTGATAGTTGAAGAGACGAAAGTGCACTCGGGAAGCTTACCTAAACTATTGAGCTCTCGGGTCAACTCATAGCTCGGAATTGGTGCACTATGGCTCGCTCTCATGATCATGACTCACTTGAGAAAACCTTGAGACAAACTTCCCTAGTCGGCTCGATGGATCTCCTCTTGTCTCAAGTGAATTACTCCTTAGATTGGGATTGTCTAGGCACGGCATTGTAACTTGAAGAGAAGCTCACGAAAAGGCCTATGTTGGCATGCTCTCAATGCTGAGGTTGACTATGACACTCCGTAGGTTGGATTGATGCCTCTTAGCTAAACCACAACTTGTTTAATATGCCTAGGTCTTATTTTAAGAAAGAAACTCATAGCGACATTTACACTCATTAATGCTTCATCACTAATGAGTGAGGTGCAAGTGTTAATAGCCTTAGGCCCAAAAGCCCACCTCATCTAAGCTTAGTGGCAGAATTGGAAGGTATGTAAGCTGGATGGGATAAATTAGGAAAGTAATCTAACTCTCTTGAAGAACATGCTCTATTTAATCTTTCCTCACTTAAATAGAGTATCTTGAGGGAAGATTTACTTGCAAAAAATAAGATACTACACTAACACTATAAATGGGGGATTACTCCCACCAGGTAAGGTATCTAACACTCCCCACAAACTTTGATTGCCACACCTTTACCTTTGTCTTGAGCATCGGAGTGCAAGCACCGGAGACATCTCTAGCCCCTTTATAGCACTTGTTTGTTCATCTTATAGGTCAGATTTTGTTTATTTGAAGACTTGATCTAGTCTAAGATTAATCAAAAGTGTAAGGAGCAATCAATAGATAATGATAGAGTAGATTGAGTGGGATGGGAAAAAATGACTATGCTAAAAGATGGAGGAGGATTGGGTTTATTGAATTTTTCCTTAAGAAATGAATCTTGTGCCTTAAAGTGAGGTTAGGAACTACATACTTGAAAAGTTTTATGGCCACAACTTAAAGAAAATTATAGGAGACAATGGTGAAATGGGTTATCATCTAGTACTAAATCAACTCTAGTCTAAACAAAGAAGTAGCTGATAATAACTTATGGTGCAGAGAAAAAGGATATTTAATAATTGGTGATGGGGTAAATACAAATTTTTTGTTTGATAGGTAGGTAATAACCCTATAGTTAGAGAATTAATCTAATGTCCAATTTGTTAGTCTGCTATAAATTTAACTTTCAAAGAATGCTAGATGCAAGAATCTAAGTGGAATGATGATTTAATTAGATTTGGTATTTTTTCTCTTTTAAAAGATATTTTTGGGCATATGGTGCTACAACCTTTCCAACAAGATCAATCTGAATGCTCCTTGTCGTCAAAATATAATCCATCTTTGAGTGATTTCTACTATGCCACCTCATCTAAAGGAGCTAATGATCATAATGGGTGGGTTTGGATTTGGCATAGTCCTTTTCCACCTAAGGTCAAATACTCAAATTAGTCCTATGAAGACTGCAACATGATAATCTCCCAATTACTATAAATTTAGGGAAAAGACACATTATTTATCAAGCTGACTAAGTACATAAAAGTAGAAATTGAATTCTATGAACAAGAACTTCAATGGTTAGATGGAAACCATATCACATGATCAACATAGAATCCATATCAAATTGCAAAATCATTAAGTTATTGATCATAACAATTGCTTGGACACCATATTGTGATACTATTATTGACTTTCTTGATTTCAGTGAATGTTATCAATTGTGACTTCATATTGGTTGACTTTTGATGACTTTCTTGAAAACAATTTATGCAACATCATATCTATTTTCTTTTTTCAACATTTGTTGATTGTACACTTTCATGACAATGGTTTTTTAAACATTTTTCATGTCAAGATCTTTCACAATTCCTTTCACTTCTTCAATATTATTTTCTACAAAAAGTTGAGTCGTTTTTTGATTTTTTTTTTCATTCATAACTTCTATAGTTGGTGCAAGATCATTTTCTTTTTGGTCCATTAATTGTTCTTCTTTGATACATTTAGCAACTGCTTCTTGTATATACTTATAACTTTCTTCAAGTTGATGGATGTTTTCTCTAACTTCATTCATGTCTTCATGTATTTCCTTCATATCATTTTGCATTTCCTTCATAACTTCTTTTAATGTTTCTAGCATTCATAAGCACAATCATTTGATTTCTGTACACTCTCTCAACAAGAGTACCGTTGCTAAGATCTCATGTAGCTTAGTCAAAGGAAAAATTGAAAATAAATGAAATTATCTTTAATTTGAGTTGAAGATAAATTCTTAGAGAAGATTCTTGAAAGAAACTTTCAAGTATTTCATTTATAAATTGAATGAATACATTTGGTCATTACAAAATGCTATTTATAATATTTTCTATAGCAATTAATTTTCTAACTAATTCTACTAACTGTAACTCTTTACTAGCTTACCTAATTAGATCTTTAAAATTACAACAATCATAACATATCATGTATCAAATGATCGCCTTTGTTTTGTTCTTTATAATATATATATATATATATGTATGTATATATATAGTTGTTTAAATGATATATATATGTATATGTATATATAGTTCTTTATATATATAGTTGTTTAAATGATATATATATATATATATATATATAGTTGTTTAAATGATTTCAATCCCTCAATAACGTGGGATTCAGTTAAGTAAACGAATATATAAAATCGATGGATCAAATGAATTTAATTTTAATGTGATTAGCCTCACGTAATTTGACTATATAGGATTTTATAATTAGTCTGCAAAAAACATTACAAGACGATTATCTTGAAAGATTTCTTTCCCTGGATTCAGAACACAAACCCATATCTATAAACATTGACTTAACAAAGTTTTCTAAAACTTCACTTTAGCCTTATAGCTAAAGACCGAACTCCAACTATGAAAATTTAGGTGATTCCAAGCTCTTCTTTATGCAAACCTATAACCTACATTCCGTAAAGAAAAAATTCTTTACGGATCCTCTCCAATTTCTTGAGGGCAATGGGAGGAATCCAAACTGCTTGCATATAGTAAAAGGGTAGACGTTGCAGTACTTATTTAATCAGTACTTGTCTGCTTGCCATAATTAGCCGTATTGCCTTTCAACCAGTTTGCTTTGCTTGTGCCTTTCGAAGCTTGAAATTGAAGAATGTAGTATTTCTACGGTTCCATCTTTTGAGGGGGAATTCTGGATTTTCTCGGATTCCCTTTGCCTCCTATATATGAAGTAAGAGATAATCCTCTTGAGTTTTATTGGTTCTTATTTCTTAGCTTCAACATGATGCATAATCATGCAACTTAGCATCTGTAGCCATTATGAATAGATGTCTCTAAGGGAGATCCATTTAGCATTACTTTAATTTGCATGGTTCAAATTAATACGAGGAGATACTAATTTACACAATCATTATGGGAAGCTGAGGATCTCTTTGTTTTGACCACGAAATCTTGTTCCATCCTATCATAATCATTTTTTTATTTTTATTTTTTAGAGATCAAGTTTAACCATCGTCAAAGGGGTTTTTCCTTATATTCATTTAAATAAGTAAGGAGTTCATTGATCATGATAGCTTTTACATATGAAGGTCATCATCATTCAGCACAAACCCATTAAATTGGGAAAAAAAGAAAAAGAAAAACCATATTTAATCAGACAGGTAAAACAAACATGTGTCCCGTATCGTCTTCTTTATCCATAATCACGAGGATAACAGAGAAAAAGCATAAGAAGGACAAAAGAGTCACTAGAACACAGGTAATGATGACAAAGAAAGAAAAGTGAGACGTTGCTTTTACACGACTACGTTTTAATTTCAACATGCATGGGGACAAAGGATAAAGAAGCTTTGATGACAATTGACAATGTTGTTCTCCCTTCTGCTGCTTCGATGATTCCCTAACACTAATAAAATCGAATATATGGGAAAAGCAATAGGAAAAAGTAATAGAAGACAGCGCCAACATACATCGGTGACCTGTGAGGTGTGGACCACTTCATCGTTCATAAACATGGATGGCAACTTTTCATAAAGTTAAGGTCCCAGAGAAGGCAAATTTTCAATTATTGTTCTCAATTCTCAATCATCTACAAGGAAATTGGCTCACGTCTTTACTACTTTTCTCACATAGAATTACTGGTACAGTGTTATTTACACTTGCTTTTTTTTAAACCCCAATATTTACTACATGTCTAAAGTGATTAGTACTTGTTAAAATAAATAAAAATTTAACATGTAAAAACATTTACAACTATCAATGATAGATAAGTAGTTATCTTACCATGATTAATGAACTGTTCAATTTTTATTAGATTTTACCTATCATTAAACCCAATTTGGTTACAAGATACCAAATAATGTGCAAGTATCTAAATTCGTCTAGAGTTGGTCTCTCATTCTCTTGATAAGAATGAGCATTGATCTTTGTTGCTACAACAAATTCACCGTTACAAGTCGAACAAACTTAAACCTATTGTTAATTTAAGTAATTGAGCATGATTGAGAAGTATAAAATAACATGAATGAAATTTAGGAATGGATTTTGCACTTTTGTGCAGTGGGACCAATCTTACTCACCATTTTTTTTTCTTTTCTTTTTTCTGTGTTTTTAGTTTAGAATCAAGCTCCTATTCTCATGAAAAGCTGATGGATCCTTAACTCCTACCCTAAAAATTTATACAAATTGTGAAAATTAACTAATGTATATATTTTTTGGTGTGAAAACATAGGATATTTACCATTAATCAAAAGGTGAATATACCACTATTCAACATATATCTATGTGTTCATATGATCACTTTAGCATAGCATGGTGATCTAGTCTCTCTGAATTTTCCATAATAAATTGCATTATTAATCGAAAGAAACTTTAGGAGGTTCAACAAAAAACACCTCATCCTCCTCTTGTTCCATGACAAAACCAATGCACTTGTTCATTACTTCATTTACTTCTCTTGGCACAAATTCAATCTTCTTTTCCTGGAGTAATGAGAGCTTTGTTATGACTGTTATGGTTCTAGAGAAAGTTATACTTAGTAGGATTAGTTACTATTTTGTAGTAGCCAAATGTGTTCATCCAATTCATAAATGAAATACTTTAGGGTTTCTTTAAAGATCCTCTCTAAAAGTTTGACTTTGATACAAATTAAAAATGATTTTGTTGATGATGCATTTTGGACTTAGGCCCCTTAAACCCAATTCAACTTGATCAAGCCCACAACCGGGCTCCAAAGACTAAAGATCGATATCTAGGTCCCAATCCAACAATCGAAGTTTGATTTGAGTTTGATCATGCAACTTAGATTGAGTCGGAGCTTAGATCAGGTGCATTTACTTGGTAAATGAGAGGCTTTAAGGAAGGCATAGCTTGTATGGGGGAAACAAAGTAGACATGAAACACAAGATGGATTTACCTAATATACCTTAACTTTACTTACCAAGTCATCTCACCTCCAATGCCTTAAATAGGGGTTAACACCACTTAGATCGAGGTTTGAGATCTTAAGCCCTACGTTTGTTCTCTTACAGGTGTTTCCACTTAGGAGAATCATTAGCACCAACATTTGCTATCGTCTCCATGATCTTACTCAAGATAAAAACCTATAAATGGCACCCAAATAAAAAACCTACTATTATTAATAAAGAAACCCTCGACGTAGTGGTAGTGGACCAAACTACTTAAGCCACAACATCATAAAACCCTAACCAATTGATGCCTAACTCTTCTTCGACCTAGAAATCTCGTGCAAAACATTGGTCACACAAAATGAAATAATAAGGAATGGCAACACTAGGCTATAAGCTTGAGTGATAGAGTATGAGCAACTCAATAGCATACTTGAGCTTGAGTTGGAGGATGTGTCAACAAATTCCCCAAGGAATGGGCAAAACCGTGCACCTCCACCACCAGTGTCAAACGCACCACTAACAAATCAGCAAGCTTGGCTTGTGGAAAATCGTAACTGAGCTCTTACTAAGCAACTACTACTAGAGGCATCACATAGAAACATGCTGCTAGTGTCAATACTACTAGCCACATCTTGTGGCCACAATGGCGCCACGGTTTGTAAAAATAGACAAAAGCCATCAGATGCTCGCTTAAGAGCCCACCATTAAGTCAATGACATAGACATTGATTAGATTGATGAATACATCAAGAGGCTCTCCGACCTTAGGGAGAGCAAACACGGGGATCACTCTACAAGAATCTCCATAAATAAGGCACCCTTCATGCAAGCAATACAAGACGAAGTCCTCTCACCAAATGTTAGGCTACCCCATCTTAACACCTATGATGGTATAACAAACTCGGATGACCACCTGTGCCACTTCTGCACAATGATGAATTTGCATAACCTTAGCGATGCGGTTACTTACAAAGTGTTCTTGAGCACCTTGCGTAAGGTTACTTGAATGTAATACAACAACATCCCTGCTAACTCCATTAACTCCTTTGACAAGTTAGCGAACCAGTTCCAATAGTACTTCCTAAAGTTGCTCGGATATGGTATAGCAACCTCCCTAGTAACTCCATCAACTCCTTCAATAAGTTGGTGAACTAGTTCTAGTAATACTTCTTGGCAATCAAGTTCTTAGTCAAAGACTTGTTAACCTTAAACCTCATCAAATAGGGCCACGATGAGCTAATAAGGAGCTACCTTGCTTGCTTTAACATGGCCATGCTGGAGATCCTCAATTTTGACAAGGGCATTGCTTTAAATGCCATAATCCAAGGTATTTAACTAGGCAGTGACTTCATCAAGTCATTGGGGGAAGAGCAAGTAAGTAAATTTTGAGAGAAAGCTAGGAAATACATACAATAGGAGGACTTCATCCTAGCTTAGAAGGACATTAACTAGCATAGGTTGATAAATAGGAGGGATAGGGAGAGAGGGTCCATTAAGGACTGACTTAGCCTTAGAAATGGGGAGGGGTCATTATCGGATAATGACACTAAAGATCAGCAGTGTGCCATCTTAAGGTTTGCCACCTAAACCTCGATGAACTGACTATTGTAGGACATGTTTATGGATGTTTGCAATAGATGTGTCTTACTGAAGCTAATGCACCTCAGGGGTAACTTAAGTAAGAGGGACTCTAATAAATATTGCAACATTCATAGAGACCGAGGTCATAATATAGAAGATTATTATCAACTCAAGAACATCCTTGAGAACCTCACCCAATGAATATACCTCAAGAAATATATTGTTGACTTGGACAACTTCATAGAGCTACCGACATAGAGGAGGCGGGTTGAATGGGCTCAAGCTAAAGAAGACAGTAACAACATTTGCTAAAACCACGTTCCCAATGATGTCATCAACTAAGAGGGAAGGGGAAGCATGCAAAGGTTGTCCTTTCTAATTGCGGAGTTGTTTTTATTATAGAGGACATGGTAATGACCAAGCCTCGACGTCCTCAAAGAAGACATGGAAACAAGAAGGCCTTACCTCACCATATAGGATATAGTAATGAGTAGGCCTTTACTTGTCATAGAGGATGTGGTAATGAGTAGGCCTACTAGTTCCCATCATGCTTGTAAAACTATTAAGATGAAAGGAAGACCTCTGTTGAATAGTATATCTTGGTAAATGGCTATAAGTGATGGTTTTAGAAGGATTCAACTCAACGTACCTCCAATATGCAATTAACATTTCCCTAATCATGCTACCTTGTATCAACATTCCTAAGTGAACGTGAGATCTTTTATCACCTCAACATGGTCTCGAGCATGAGTAAAGACTCCATATTAGGTAATCTCAATTTGGTCCAAAGGAACAACTACAATTGCAATTGAATTAGCATCTTCATCAAGAGTTAGGCAAGTCATGACTAGCTTGAGTGAAGCCAAGGCAACATTGAAGAAACCCCCTTTGGAATAGAGCATAGTATAGAGGTAGTCCTCCCATTTGAGCTAGAATTACCTTTATGGACCAATCAAATTGAACCATAAGCTAACCTTAACAAGATTGAACAAATTCAAAACACAACTCGAGCTTGGGTAATGAAGACTTAACACAGTCATCCAATTAGAAGACTTAGTTTGTAAAGGTTAGGCTATATTTTGATTAAGTGTAAAACAAGCTTATACAATGTATTCAAATATAAAGAATATTTTTTCCTTTTACTCTACGAGATTGTACTACACTTTCTTGTAAGTTTTTGCTTAAGTGCTAACCTCCATTCGAGGTGAATTCACTTTTAAAAATCTAAATATATCATGTTTATGCTTGCACTTTGGCAAATAGGCCCTTATCTACGCTAATGCCTTGGTAAATAGACTCTTGGTGCAATCAAGTCCATGCTTGCTCTCTAGCAAATACACCTTTGAGTCTATGCCAATGCCTTAGCAAATAGAGTTTTATTTTTTTTCTATGTCCACACTTTTACAAAAGCAAATGGAGCTTGTGCTACTTAACCACCTTAAAGTCTAAGCACTCGACATGTTTAAGTCACTTTGGAGGAGTGACAACCTTTAACTACGTTGGTAGCCCATCAACAAAACTCAAGTCTAAACGTTCAAGAACTGCTAAACCCATGCTCTTTAACCACCTTAGAGTTTAAGCACTTGACCTCTTCAAGACACATTGGAGGAATGACACCCTCTAACTATGCTAGTGCCTTATGGGCAGGACCTAAGTCAAATTGTTTGAGCACCTACAAAGAGCACAAAGTACAAAGATAGAGAATAGAGACTAACATATCACACAAGAAAAGGGAGAAACATAAAGAGAACAAACACTTAAAGAAAATCTTTTCATTAATCAAGGTATAGGTACACAATACATCTGATTAAGCTAACATTCCAACCACTATAAAAGGCAAGAAAAATACAAATGAGGGGTAATGAAAAGATAGTATCAATATTGCAGGTACTCCCTAATCATCTAGACTAACCTCCATTAGGTGCTCCAAGACCTCATCCACGTTTGATGCAATAGCTTGCTTGATGGGAGTTAGCTTGATAGTGAGTAGGGGATTAGCAAGTGGATCAAAACCTAGTGGAGGGGAAGGGAGATCTTCAACATCTCAATCATGACCTTGCTCTAAAATTGCCTGGCCTTGCTCTTCAATAAGAGCCTCTTCATTCTTACATTGACCTTGACCGCTGAGTAGCACCTCCTCTTTATGGCCATCTTTGGCAGCTGTTTGGCCTTCAGCTACCTGGCCTTCAGCTACCTCAAGTGCCACGACCTACTCATCATCACAGAAGGTGAAGCAACTCAGGTTATACTTAAGATGTATACTTAGCACCTCTAATTTGGCTATCCTAATGCTCTTTGTGAACTTCTCCTAGAGGGCTACCCGCTCCTTGCTTACTATGATCTTATCAAAGGTATCCTTCTCCATGGTAGCCTTGTTTTGCTCAATAGTAGCCTTAGCTCAATCAACCTTGGCTCGAACTTGATCTATCTCCTCTTGAAGGCTTCTCTCTATAGCTCTATAGCTTACCTTTCGAGCTTGTAGCTATTTTTATGGCTTAACCAATTGATTGGAGAGTTCCTAATTGCACTTCTCTTATTAGCTGACCTTAGTGTTCAACTCTATATTAGACTAGGCTTTACCCCCCACCCAAGCCTTGAGGGCTCCCACCTTGATTTTAGCCTTCATTTAGAGGTTAGTAACAATAGCAAACCTTTTTAAAGCCTCAACCTAGACTCTCTAGACCCTTACCTCAGTTGCCTTTGCTCTTTGTATGAGGTCACATGGAATCATTAGCAAACTTGAGATAGCCTCTATAGATCCTTTCATACTTCCACTCAAGAAGCTCATGCTCTTCACGTAGCTCCCCTACTAGCTTGATGTTTGACCTCCAAAGGTCAATGGACTTCATCAAGTATGACAAAAACTGCAAAGTGGCAGAAACAAAGTTAAAATGGTGAACTTAATCAAGCAAGAGTGAAGAATAGGAGGGGACAAGTTATAAGATAATTACATCGTAGAGTTCGACACTAATCAACCTATCTACTCTTTAGTTAACCCTTGAAGGCTCTCTTCGATGGTGATCACGTTTTAGGATAACATAGATCCCCTTAAAAACTCATAGCTCTTCTTACCGTCCTCTAGCACAAAGTCTAAGTTCAAGACCTCCTAGACAGGTTAGAAGGTGTTGTCTTTGACCTTAAAAGCTTTAATCGACCTAGGGGCTAGCATAGTAATCCCCTTGCTTACACTCCCACCACCACAACCCCCCAACAACACCCACCCCCCCCAATTAAAGGCCTAGCCAACCTCCCTTCTTTAGGCATGGTGCTTAGGGGAATCGGGCTTATTTAGTTGAATGACCTCCTCTTGAGATCTTTTCTTACCAACCTCCTAACTAGCCCCTTTCTTTAGCTTCAATTGGGTTAAAGCATCTCCTTGAGGATGTGGCACTATTTGGTTAGTAGGAACATGAACCTCTTTATCCCTTATGGTTAAAAGCATGTCTTAAGACATTAAAGGAGGCACCTTCTTCTAAATACCCTAGGCAACAACCTCTTTGCCTTTCTTCATGATAGCAACAACCTTATTCTTGGCTAGTATTATAGTAGCAAAGCTCTCCTTTACTTGCATGTTTGCATAGAGTAAAGAATGAGTCAACAAAAGATAAAACAAGAAAACATAGTAGTAATTATTTCATAGTTCATAAGCTTTCAAGGAGATCCCATTTCTTAACAAATCGGACAAATGACTTCTTAACGGTAAGCTTACCTTAACACATCAATTGTAGCAGGCACACCTTCTTTACCCTCAACGAACACGTTATCAGTTAGATTCCTATCGTAGAGATACTTATCCATGACCTTCAAGGTGTTTTAGAATTTGCCTGACCTCCTTATCAACTTAACAAAGATTTGATTAGTAGCAAACTTATCATTGAGGCCTAAGTACCAAATCATGATCATTCTAATCAGATCCATCCACTATGTTAAGAAGCTCAACTCCTCTTTGGATGCAATCACTAGAAACTTGCTCTTCCAACCATGTACTGAGGAGTCTAACCTAATGAGTAGCATCCGACCTAAACAACTTAGTAGGATGATACCACCCATCTATTGACCTCTTCAGCTTGTAAAAGTACTTGAGTAGTTAAGGGGTAGCGTACAACACAAAGTGCTCACACAACACCTTAAACATAATCAGTAACTTGCATGCCTTAGCCATGAGCTGTGTTGGTGAAACATGATGGTATACGAAGAAAGCTTCTTGGAACTTAGAGAATGGAGGTTGTAATC
Organism: Laguncularia racemosa; assembly: GCA_037954665.1. Lineage (NCBI taxonomy): Eukaryota > Viridiplantae > Streptophyta > Magnoliopsida > Myrtales > Combretaceae > Laguncularia > Laguncularia racemosa. The sequence continues at coordinate 762,628 of JBBMOL010000239.1, forward strand.
CAAACTGTAGATATTTCACATACATGTAGAAGAGGCACCCTACAATAAGAGCAATCTTATCATCTACTTGAGGATGCTCTAACTTTCATCCCTGATGATGAATGTGGAAGTACTTCCTAATGTTCATGAGCTTCTCATAAGTAAGAGTGCTCCTGACACCATTAGGGGTATTTGCATCCTTCATCATGGACTAGATGGGCTATAATGGCCTGTCCTTGCTATCATTAAGATAGACGTCACAAGAAATTAAGCAATTGTTGTCACAACATTGATCTCTCTCCTTAACTTCCTACTACTCGATTCCTCAGCCATGTTGGACAATCACCACAAGACTTCCTTTGTTTCCTTTGGCATTTTTTTTTTTGAGAAGGGTGGTGGGGGTGGGGGGGAGGGGAGAGGAAGGGGTGGTGTTGTAGTACCCTTCTCACTCTCCCAATCTAAGAGGGTTTGGGAAGAAGAAGAAGAAATAACCATCATACCTGTATAGAGTCTAGAAAAGAATTCGAAGTGCATAAAGATTGGAAGAATTTTCAAGAGAATTAAGCTTTGCACTCAAGAACACTAAGAAATTGCTGCAAAAGTTAATAGTGTTGAAATGAAGCCATCAATTGTTGTTTATGGGCAATAGCATAGGAAACAAAAAGATGGTTAACTGAAGTGATGTGATGTGATACCTTTTGACCTAATGTTGACACGTGTCCTATGATTCAAATGAGTAGTGAAGATTTTACGTGCATGTCTGACATACACAAACCTTGCCCAATACAAGCATGATAGTTGTTCCTAGCATTAAATGTGCTAAAATTTGTAAACCCATGACAAATTGAATTAAGACTTTTTTGAGAAGCCATTGTGAGCGTGGATCAAATGTTGTTAGAGGATTTTTATAGTGCTTAATCAAATGAAGAGACTCGCCTAGCTTAGTTTGTCTCAATAGGAGGCAAAAGCACGGTTTAACTCAATATGCCACTTGCTCGACCTTAACCCTCCTAATACTAGCTCGAGAAGATTTTCTCCCTTAATTATCAACATAGGTGAAGCTTAGCTCAGCCACTTGCCCACTAGGGCATTTTATGGGGGCCATCATTAGTCCAACTCAACTTAAGGTGTAAAGACACAACAATTTGGTCAACCTTTCACTCACCCTCATGCCTCGAGGTATCAGCTTACGACTAGCCCCTCTTTGCCAGTTTCACTGGCATAGGTGTAGCCGAGCTTGGCCATCCACTTCCACTTGCTTGTTCATTCCATGGACACTTTAGTGATGATACGTTAAGTTAGAAGCCAAGTTGATGACCCCAGCCAAGAGCTTGTCTCAGCCATTAACTCACTTTGAAGACCTTGTAAACTTAATTCATCTTAACCTCCCCTTATTGACTAGTCACCAATGAGAGTGGGGGAAAGGGGAAGTGTTGATGGTGCATTTTGGACTTGGGCCCCTTAGACCCATTCTAACCTGACCAAGCTAATGACCAAGCTCTAAAGATTAAAGACAGGACACTTAGCTCCCAATCTAAGAATTGAAGATCGATTTGAGCTTAAATGTGTAGCTTGGACAGAGCAAGAGGTTAGATCGACCACATTCACCTAGTAGACAAAAGGTTCTAAGGAATATGTAGCTTGCATGGGGAAATAGTATAGACGTGTAACATAAGACGAATTTATTTACTACGCTTTAACTTCACCTAACAAATTGTCTCACCTCCAACACTTACAAATAAAGGTTGACATCGTTTAGATCGGGGTTTGAAATCTTAAACCCTCTTACTCTCTTAAAGCTTATTGGTTTCACATTCACATTGTGCTAACTTAAGCATTGAAGTAACCATAACAAAATCACCCCCAACGTCCCTTTGAGCTTATGTTTGTTCTTTTGTAAGTGTTTCCACCTAGGAGAATCATCATCGCCAATAGATTATATTTTTTTCAATTGTTCCTATGATCGTGTTACATGAGATCTTAACGATGGTAGAAAATTTCAAGCATTTTATTTATGAAATAAATGAATAAATTTGGCTATTATAAAATGTTATTTATAGTATTTTCAATGGCAACTAATTTTCTAACAAATCCAACTAAATGTAACTATTTATTAACTTAACTAACCAAATATCTAAAATTATAACAATTATAACATGATATCACATGGCTCTTAACAACATTATAATTCAATTTATTATTATTGTAAATAACATTCCACCTTAAAGCTTAGTGTATTGCTTTTCAGTTCAATTATTAAAGCTTGGTGCCGTGGCCTATACAATTTGCTTTTCATTTTTTTCCCCTTTAAACTGTATTGTTTAATAGAAAAGACAAAACGAAAGTGTCCTTTTGGTTCCCTCTAATTCATCAAGAACCGTTTTAGGAAATTTGACAACTTGCATAATGCTTGCATTATTGCCGCAAGTGAGGACATTTTGAAAATAATAAATTTCTTGAATGATTGATCATATAAAATTAAATAATTATTATTCATCTCGTATAGGAATGCAATTTATATATATTGTTTATAAAACATATAAACTTATATAGTATGATAAGAGAGCTGCATATATCTTAATGCCATTAAGAAGAAAATTGAACGTTTTTGGGCAAAGTCATCTACAAGCCAACCTATGTTTTGTTTGGTTATTTCTCACTTTCTATTGTAGTGAATCTGTTAAAAAAAATCTGGCGAAATAAACACATAAAGCAAGGTCCTCATGACCTAATGACATATCATTGTCCTTCAATAGAATGGAGCCAGTCCAATCCCTTCATCCACAATATGTAATATATTGTAGTTGAACAAAAGAAAAAAAATATAAACCAAGGAAACTCTTAACACATAATCAATTTAAATTGGTTTCTTGTTAGGTATGGATGTCATTATAAGACTTAATCTCCTTTTTCAATTGGATCTATTTAATAATCAATCAAGTTATTATTATTGTTTGGGAAAGTTATAAAAATATGGCTTGAGTTTTAATGCTTTTGTAATTAACCGATCAATATCTTTTCTTTCATAAATACGTGATTGTATTCTTCTATTATACCATTTAAGTGCTAAGCTAAAATCCCATGCGATATGGGCATGGCTTAAGGGAAAAGATAAAAACAAATTACATAGAAAATTTTGAAAAGTAGGAAAAACAAACCATAGGTCCCTCTCTTTTGTTTGATTTTAGGCCACTTCCTCTGAGTTTTGGATATTAAAAGAAAGTTTTGTAGTGTATGATTGAGAGTTTTGCGAAAACTTATATGTGATTTTGGGTCTTTGGGGTTGCATGCATGTCACATCTAAAAAGAGATGCTTGTCCCCCTTTTGCCTTGAAATGTAACTTGATTGACCTGTACATTTGCTTTACTCTTAACTAAACAAAATTTGATAGAAGTGAAGTAAGACACTAGAATTTTCGTGTTTTTGACAACAGGTTGGATTCTCCAATATTTACACTTTGGATCAGCGATATTGTCACAATCTTAGCCAACAACTCTTTCCCGTAACTCCTTGTAGCCATACAAAGTTGAGCAACAAACATGAGCCAAACATTCATTATGTTCAATGCAAAAGAATTAATATGATCATAAACATACAAGTCAACCATGTAGGGTGAGTCTAGTTGGATTCTAAGAAAATGTGCTTAATAGATTCTTCATAGTGAAAAAAGGAACTAAAGAGGAGAATTCCTTATTTTCCTTTTGAACAACTTGGCATCACAGATAATGGCATTTAAACAAATTCTTCACAAAAGATGTTTGGTTTTAGGTGTTACTTAGGGACTCCAAATGACTTTCTAGAATCTATCTCCGATGGATTTTTCTATTGCATACTTCTCTTCCCCACTAAAACCTTGACATAATAAATGTTTCATAATTGTTTGTACTACATTTAGCATGCACAATATCCTTCCTCCCCCAAATCTCCTTCTTCCTTTCTTTATTTTCCTCTTAAAGGCTCCAATTTCAATGAGCCATACTTAAGGAAAGTTAACTTTGTTTTTTTTTCTTCTTTTGATGTAAATTGCAATAATTCTAAAGCATGTTTTTTGATTTAATTATGAAAATATTGGCAAGCATTCACTTAATAATATTTAGAAACATTAATTGCATAAAATTGAGCAAAATTTTGATCAAACACCATGCCTCTAACAATAGGGTAAGGCATATATCGGTAAATGGATATGATTTCAAGAAATCTTAAGCTCCCAATTTGTATGAAATCCATCCCTCTATAATTAAATAAAGGACCTAATGTTGTAATTAATCTAGCTTACAACTCACTAAACCCTAAAGCTTGAAACTCTAGATTCTTTAAGATTTCACCCTATGTCAAACAAAATTAGTCTAAATTGAACCTTAGGATAAGTTCCTTAACAATCAAATAACCAAAATGTTAATTTAATTGCACGATAATAGCACAAATTTCTAACTAATTTGAGTTTATTCAATGTACATCAATTAGAGTCCTTGAGTAACAACATGACTCTAGTTAGAGTATTTGTGTACCATGAAATAGGAAATTGATTGACTTATAAACATCCCTAATAGAGGCTTATCAACATGCCCATTGCCACCAACAACTACTTAAGCCTGGTTGATGAAGCATAACCTCCACAATTGCTTGAACTAGTGCCCTTTATTATCTTTCTCGAATCACTGCAAAGCTCCTCTCCACTAGTGGGCTTGTTAGAAAAAACCACCACCATAAAAAAGCTTCAGTTGATACATGCTCAAACATCTGCAATAGTTGCAGTTTCTCCAAATGAGCAATGCACATTAGTGTAAGGCAAGTATCCTTTACTAATTTCTCTTTCAAATTTTTCTCTTTTTCAAAAAAAAAAAAATTCAATAAACAATTGATGATTGTTTAATTTAATTATGTAATTTTGAATGATATTTTAGTGTATTTGTGTGCATGTACATGCCTCTATTTGAATAAATAAAAGAAATGGTACTTCTACCACTCATCCAACTATCTATAAAAACTTTGGGTACCACCAAAAGTCAAATTTTTTTCCATCTGTAATCTTCCAATGGAATTAGGACATTTACTTTCTCCCCCAACAAGGAGAAACTTTTTCCAATACTTGGAAGAATTAGATGGAATTCTTGCTACCTAGAAGCTTCTTCCTTTTAATGGCTCGCTCCTTTCCCACTTTAGCTTTAAGGAATTACCATCTCTCGCACAAAGTGTCCACATATGCTTTAACTAAGTAGCTTTGTTCCAAACATAAGTATCTTGAATTCCCGGTTTGCTTTCCTTCCTTAGCTTACAAATATCAACCTATGAAACTTTTGTCTTTACTTTTGAGTTTACATTCCCATTCCATATGAATCTATTGAGCTTTGAAGTTATCTCTTTCAAAACACCCTTAGGTAAGGCAAAAATCATGGACTAATAGACTTCATTAGAGAAAAGAATTCTTTTAGTTAGTTACACTCTACTTGCATAAGATAAGAATTTGCTCATCCAACTCTCAATTCACGTACTTATTCTTTTCACCAAGTCTTGATAGATGTTTTATGTTGAATTTTTCATCAACAATAGTACTGGTATTTAATAGGCAAATTTGTCTAAAGGAAAACCTAAATAACTCATTATTTATTCTTTTACCTAATCATCTACACCATACATGAAATAATTTAGTTTTTCAAAGTCAATTAAGTTAATTAAAAATAGGAAGAGAATTTTCCAGTAGGTAATTGGAGGCATTCTTTTAAATTCAAAAAATAACCTAAGGGTGATTTTCAAAAATTCAAGAGTAGAAATTTCAAAATAACCATTTTACCCTTAAGCTTGGTTTTATCAAGACTAATCTAGAAAAAGTTTCTTACTACTAATAAAATAACCTAAGTTATTAAATAAAGTGATTACGTCAATAAGATAATCCAAGTTATTAAATAAAGTGATTAAGTCAAATAAGAAAATTTTGAAAGTCAATTAAGGAGGGTTTTCTAAGGTTTAAGGGTAAATTTTTCAAAAACGACCATTTTACCCTTATACCTAATTTCAACAAGAATACTAATAAGTAGGTCTAAATATTCAATTAAGTGATTCGGAGTACTTTTAAACTCAATTGAAGTTTAATTATATGATTAGATAGGCTAAAAACCTTAATTAGGTAGTTAGAGTGATGCATTATAAAAGTTAGAAGGAAAGGCATTGGACTAGTGGACTCGACTCAATCCTCCTAGGGTTCAGTGCTACCAACCCCTTTAAATGTTTACAATGTGTAGAATTTTTAGCCTCCACTCTTACCTTTAGATACATCCCAAGGTAAGGAAAACCTTAGCTTAAGCCTAAATCGTAAATACCTTAAGCTAAAATCTTTGTTTTATGTTAATCTAAGTACTAACCTAAGTTGTTTATGTCTTGTAAACTAAGTGGATCTTCAAGTGAAAATCTCTAGGGCCCTCTTCTCTTTGTGGTGTGAATTTCATCAAGTAAGGAGTAAGTACTATTTTCCATTTTTTAAGTTTAAATTAGTTTTTGGACTTATTCTTTAGGTTTAATCGCTAATAAGTGGATTTGCTTGAAGGGTTACATGAAATTTAGAAGAAACCATTTTCTTAAAGGTTATCTTAGGTGCCATTTTTGTGGTGGTGATTTCAAAAGAGATCTTTCAAGGTAAAGTATCGATCTCTAGCTAAATGGTTGATTTGAAGTGTCTAGACATACTATTTAGATGTTTATGCTAGAAATAGGTTAATAAACAATATTTTGATGCTAATAAAAGATATAAATAAGAGTTCAAAAAATAAATTTTCTTGTCAAAAGGTTTGAGAAAGGTATAAACTTATTATGAAGTATTGATATATTTTTTAGTGTGCAGAAACAAGTCATTTGGAATAAGTATATTTGGTTGATTAGATGTTTGGTTCCTAAAAGCAATCTATTTCAAATAATAGAAGATGTCGAAATTACACAATTAGACTACTTACTATGGTGAGAAATGATAAAATAAGAAGATTCCGACGAAAAGAAAAAGGAAGATATACATTGGAATGAAAACTTTCTTGAATAATATAGTTTTATGGAGATAAATATCATGGGATAATGTTTTATTAGTCAAAAGACAATTATACATAGAAAGCTAATTATTGACTTGAAAACTAGAAAGGAGCGATTCTAAAGCATTTACAAGAGATTATCAATATTTAATTTAAATTATTATTCAAGATTTAACAGTACAAGGAATTTGAATGAAGAAATTAAAGACAAAATAATAAAGATGATTGATATCAAGGAGAAAATCATGATTTGAATGTTAAAACACCATCTATAAATACAAAGGAAGATGAATAACACAAAAACAATGAAATAAAGAAATAAGAATAGACAAGAGCAAAATACAAAAAACTTCAAACTTTATTTTTATGAGCTAATTTTATAAAGAATCAATACTTGTCAAATCCTCAAAGTCTAAAAACTTATTTTTGAAGTTGATTATTTCTCTTTTTCCATATAGTTTATGTGATTTAGCTTGTGCGTAGAGCTAAGTGATACAAAGTAGAGAAAGTGACTAGAAGCTACATTAGAGTGATTGTAGAGTGGTTAGCTGTTGTAATAAACTAAGATTTTTCTTTGATATATAATGGAACAATTGGTAAAGGTAACTAAGAACCCAATAGTGGAGACTAGAAGAGTGAATTGACATACAAGATGAAACCACTGTATATCGCTGCTTGATTTTTTATTCTCTTACTCTTTTTAACTTTTGTGTGCAATTTATTTATTTATTCTATGAGTTGCAAATTCCAATGCCAATTTAATTTAATCTAATTCAATATCTATTGATAATTAATTAAATAAAATTTTTATTTAGAAAAAGTTTATATATATGTAATCAACTTACCCCCTATTGATTACTAACTAGGACTAACAATTGGTATTATAGTTAAGCTTGATATTGTTTGAGTTTAAAGATCGATGGTGAAGAGTTTGATAGTTTAAAAAAGCAAGGCACCTTATTTTGATGGATCTAACTTTGCTTACAAGCAATACAAGATGTAAAGTTTTATTAATGGTTTAAATTATAAGACATGGGACATCATTGCTGTAAGAGATAGAACATTTCAACAATTTAGATGAAAAAAAGAAAGCTGAACCAAATTCTAAGGAAAAAAAATCTACTACTAACAACTATTGCTCCTTCTGAATTCAATGTAATCTCATCATGCATACAACCAGAGAACTTGGGGATGCTTTATGTGAGACACAAAGGAAGAGACACCATTAAGAATACTAGAATCAACATTCTTATGCAACAACATGAACTCTTCATATTGCTATACGGAGAGAAAATTAAAGATACTTTTGGGAAGATCATAGCAATCACGAATACGTTGCCATACCTGAATAAGAAAATCCAATATCAAAATTTAGTTTGGAAAGTTTTGAGGATTTTACCAAAACATGGAATCTTAAGAAAACTGCAATTGAAGAGGCTTTGTAACTTGACTACACTCACACTAAGTTAAGTCAGAAGCACATTAATAGCATATGAAATGGATGTACTCAAATAAAAAAGTAGTGAAAACAAAAGTGAGGCAATTGCATTTAGAAAAAAAAAAAAAAAGAGCTAGAAAAAGATTTTGATGATGAAACAGCTAGTGAAGATGAGAAAGTGACAATGTTAGCTCAAAGATTGAAAAAATTACTTAAGAAGAAAGGTAAGAAACCTACCAATTATAAGAAAACTAACAAAAATGTAGTTAGCAATGAGGAAAAGGAAAAGGGAAAGAGGGATCTCCAATGTTACAAATGCAAAAAGCCCACCCAGCTAACCTGCTAAACCTTAAGGAAGCTAAGGAGTTGAAGTGCTAAGTGGACGAGCTGATTATGAGAGGCTATGTAAGAAACAGCACAAGTCCTTATGTAGTGCTTGCCTTATTAGTTTCCAAGAACGATGGTTAATGGAAAATGTGCATTAATAGCGGAGCTATCAACAGGATCACCATCAAATATCGGTATCCAATCTTAACGCTAGATGATATGTTAGATGAATTGTATGGAGCTCAAATATATTCTACGATTGACTTGAAGAGTGGTTACCACTAGATCCATATGAGGTCAAAAGATGAATGGAAGACAACCCTTAAGACATATTATGGAATTTCATGCCTTTTAGGCCAACCAATGCACTAAGCACGTTCATGAGGCTTATGAACCATGTATTACGTGATCTATTAGGTAAATGTACAGTGGTCTACTTCAATGACATTCTAGTCTACAATCAAGACATAGTTGACTATGCTAACTACCTTAGAGTTGTGTTTTAAAGTGTTGGAAGCTGAGAAACTTTATGGTAACATGAAGAAGTGCTAGTTTTGTCAACCCAAGGTGATATTCTTAGTGTTTGTAATGATTGTAGATGGAGTTCAAGCGAATGAGGAGAAGATTAAAGCTATAATCAATTAGCTTACTACATAAAGTGTGGTCGAGGTTAGAAATTTCCACAAGCTTGCCTCTTTTTATAGGTAGTTTATTTGCAACTTTAGCACCATTATAGCCCCATTAACCAAGTTAACTAAGAAGAGCATGGAGTTTAACCGGAATGACTAAGCTTAAAGAAGCTTTGAAGAGGTTAAAGAGAAGCTCACTACCGCTCTAGTAATTACCTTACTAAACTTTGAGAAGGTCTTTGAGTTAAAGTGTGATGCAATGGGTTTTGGAATAGGAGTTGTCTTGATGTGAGAAAGAAGACCTATTGATGTGCCTTGGGGAGATAACCACCCGTTCATAAAGATTACCCAGTCATTGATAAGAACGTGTAGTAATGATATTAATGGCCTTTTAGATGGTTTATTCACCACAATTATATGACTCATGATTAAGAAGGGTGGTTTATTCACCACAATTATATAAAAGTTGATAAGAACAAGGAAATTGAGAAAACTCTCAAGAAAAATTGTAATTGCTATTAAAAAAGATCCATAATAGGTTTTACAACTAATATTTATAGTCTTTAAGTTTTTATAACCAAAATAATAAACAAAGATAAGGAAAATAACATAAAAACTTAAAGTATGAAAGAAACTATCTCGTTCATGGTCAAGTACATAGCTATGTACTTGCTCATGTTCTTGCTTACATGCCTATGATTACGGTTGGAAACACACCTTGAATGTCTTCATCTTTTATAGGGTTCATGGTCTAGTTCATGAGCATGAACTGAGTTGTATTTCTTCAATGCTAATCAAGATGAGAGGTTTACAATTAGAATCATGGTTGAGATCTCCCTATGTTCCTCCAATATACCATATTTTCTTGATTCTTGTGCTTAAATGCATGTCTTCTCATTATAATCTTAGAAATGTGCTTAGAAACTCTCAACCATGCATTTTTCTTCTTCACCTAGCATGCTACCGATAATCCTATTAAGTAAATTTTGTAATCATCTTACTTAAGATCGAGTCAATGGCCCTAAACTCATATGAACCTCATCATTGCCTAAGGCTATGGAAGATTTTCCTTCAAATCTTATTGGAGAGAATCATCTTAATCACCTGCATAAGGAGATAAGTCTAACACATTGAAAGTAATAGAAACACTATAACCTTATAGAATTCTACTTTGTAAGCTTTGTCATTCACTCGTTCAAGCACCCTAAAGGACCATCGACCCTTGGAGCCCATCTCTATGCTTGTGTTATAGAAAATCTTTCCTTCCTAAGATGAATCTAAACTAGAACTACTAGTTGAAAAATCATTAGCTTCCTTCCTTTATTCCCTTTCTCTTGTTGCTTGCTCACTTACTTACTGAGATGCTAAAAACCTTAGCTTGAATCCTCAAAACTTGTTGAGCCTTATCAACTCCTCCCAAGCTCTCTTCTTTGTTGCAAGTATTGGCAACATATTTAAGGGTATAGTTAGATTATACCCATATACTACTTCAAAAGGCTTATTTTCTATAGAGTTATGCACAAAACAATTGTATGCCGATAATTAATTAATTAATTTTTATTTGGTTTTAGTCTATTTTACAAGAACATTTGATTAGACATTATACTTAATTGTCTTATATTTTGATTGCAGGTCCTAAAAAGTAACTTTGAATGAAAAAAAAATTGCATAAGTTTCATGCAAATCGAAATTAAAATGAATAAATTATAGAAGTGGAAAGATCAGTACGCTCATGAACATGCCCATGTTGGAAACTATGTTGAGCTTATATAATAAGACAAGTTGAAGGACCAAGTACATGACCGTACCAAAAACCGTATAGAAATACATGGGCATGGATACAACCGTCTCAAAGACCATATCAATGCCAATTTGTAATTTTTTGAGAAAATTCCTTGCCGAGAGATATGCAAGCACCTACATGACTATGTTGAGGCCATGTCACGCATAAATGCCACTTTGCTATTTAATCACGAATGCTAAAAATTGCTTTCCTAGTTTACAAATAATTCTAAAGATGCAGTTTCTCAACTTATGAAGTTTTAATTTCTTAATTCATGAAGATTCAACTTTCCATTTTATGAAAACACAACTTTCCTTTCCAAGACACAATACCTCATTATAAAAGGATTGTAAAAGTCCAAGCAACAGATTTAGAGTTTTACTGTTAGAATTAGAGTAATAATAGAATTTTACTATTACTATTAAATTTTTTATGCTTTTATTTATGCATTATTTTATATGTTTTTTTTTAATTTCAATATGACAATAGCTTAATTTTCCTTTTGTAATCAAGTGTGATGAACCCTAGAATGAAAGTGTGATTTATAATTGTTTATTTTATGAAATTATTGATATTTTTTTTATCTAATTATGTATACATTATTGTTTTTAAGTTAATATTGTTGGCATATTAGTTTGAAGTTTGATTTCATGCATGGAGATTGAGAGATCTTATGTTTGAATAGATCTAGCATTATTGGAAGGATTTGTATCCAATCCTAGAGATAAGATGACACAAATCTTCCTAATTTAGTCAAACCTAATATTGAAATTCACGTAACGAAGGTAATGTGATTATGAGGGTCTTAAATAGGAAAAAGGTTTCGAGTAATCAACCTAGGGCTAAGAATTAGTAAACTTAAGAGAGTTATTAATTCAACTCAAGAATTCCTATAGTTTAAGAACATAATGATGGAATTGAATAATAAGTGGTTGATTGCATTAGTAATTTTAAGGGGATTCAATATTTAAGTATGCTTTTATAGGTTGTCTTTTTCTTAAATTTACTTGTTATTTTCTATTAATTTTATCACTTAAATTTGATGATTAGATAATAGGAGAAAAGGTTAATACTAGCACCCATAGTCTTTATAAGATCAACATTCAATATTGTTATCCCCTATATTATAAAATTAATAGGTACACTTACCTATTGGTCTTAGAATAGAAGAATAGACTGATATCATATGCAAATTCAACTATTGGTAAATAGATGTTTTAATCCCTTAGATTTCTTCCAATAGTCGATCTAAGTAAACCATTAAAGTTTTATTCACCACTTTAGTCTACCCATTAGTTTGAGGATGACAAGTAGTATTGAAGAGCAATTTGGTTCTAGGACACTTCAACAATGTCTTCTAAAAATAACTGAGAAACTTCACTTCTCTATTAGAAACAATACTTTCGAGTACATCTTGCAACTCTAAAATTTCCTACATAAATGAGTTAGCTATAAAACGAGCATCATCTATTTTATAACATGAAATAAAATGAGAAATCTTACTAAATCCGTCCACTACAACTACGATTGAATCCTTACCATGTACAATCCGTGGTAGTCTTAACATAAAATCTATTGAAAGATCTTACCAAGGTTAAGAAGGAACCAGCAAAGGCATATATAACCTAAGGGCTTCCTTTCTGCTCTTAGCCTTTCTACAAGTACTACATATTTCTACCACACAATGTACATCCTTCTTCAACTTAAGCTAGTAAAAGTGCTCTTAAATTATCTCCTTAATCTTCTTCTCCCCAAAATGACCTGACAAACCTTCTGCATGTGCTTCATTAACCAATAACTTCTAAAGAGGCCCTCAAGGAATACATAACTTATTTAGTCACAACATGAGCCCATCATCCACAAAATAGCCATCACAAAGAACACCAAAAGAGCATTTATTTATAATTAGTGCAAAATAAGGGTCACTCCTATATTGTTCTGCGACTAACCTGAATCCTAACAATTTAGCTTAGGTAGATATAAGAGCATACTTGCACGAAAGTACATTAGCCACTAAATTAGTATTACCTTTCTTATATTGAATAACATAGTAGAAGCTGTCCATAAATTCGACCCATCTAGCATATCTCTTGAATAATTTACCCCATTCACTCAAGTGTTTTAAGGACTATAATCTATGTAAATAATAAACTCTTTTGGCAACAAATAGCATTGCCATACAGTCATGGCACGTACTAAGGCATACAACTCCTCATCATACATAGCATAATTTAATGTTGCACTATGCAATTTCTTACTAAAATACGCAATGGATTGTCTTTCTTGCACCTAGACAATGCCAATTCCTACTCTTGAAGCATCGCACTTTAACTCAAAGTTTTCAAAATCTAGGAGTATAAGAATAGGTGTAGTGGTCTATTTTTCCTTGATTTGCTTGAAACTCTACTAAGCTTCATCATCTCAACAAGGCTCCTTACCTTTCTTGATCAATTCCATCACAGGTACAGCTATTGTACTAAAATTCTTCACAACCATCTTATAAAAAGACACTAAGCCAAGGAAATTGCATGCATTAGCTATAGATTTAAGCATTGGCCACTCTCTAATAGACTTTATCTTTTCCTTGTCTACTTTAATGCCCCTTTTAAACACCACATACCCCAAGAATATCACTTCATCTCGATAGAAAATACATTTCTTTAAGTTGTCATATAACTGCTCTTCCTTTGACACTAGAAACATAGCTCATAAATGCACAACATGACTATCTAAATTAGCACTATATATAAGTATATGATAAAAATACACAACCATAAACTCATTAATAAAATTGAGTAGGACATGATTCATAAGTCGTATAAAAGTGTTGTAGGCGTTGGTCAACCCGAATGACACAACTATCCATTCATATAACTCGTGCTTTTGAAGGCCATTTTCCACTCATTACTAACTTAATTCATCTTTGGTGATACCACTTTTCAAATCAACCTTGGAAAACACATGTGCACCATGCAATTTATCTAGCATCTAGTCTAATCGTAGAATGAGACACTTATACTTCCCAATAATCTAGCTAATCGCTCGACTATTAATACATATCCACCAAATCCCGTCTTCTTTGGCAACAAGGACTCATACTTTCCTACACATATCCCCTCTCATCACTGCCAATGCCACATTCGCACAACTTCCCCCATCAATAATAATGGTGCACACTTGTCCCTTGACATTTTCCATGGAAAAGGTTCTTATGTTGCTCATTATCAACCACAATATCAATAGTCAATGCTCGTCTAAACACTAATGATAAAGAATCTCTCTCTTCCCCCCACTAAGACTATGCTCATCACCATCGTAATCATCATCAATTCTATCATCACCTATAACATCCTTTGCTTCCTCATCACTTTCCACTTGACTACTTTGCATTACCATAACTTGTCGATTTAGAAACTAAGTCACCACATGCCTGTATTCCAAGCACTTAAAACATTTAATTTGGTTACTTGTACGCCTTATTTGGGATTAGTTCCCTGTCATATTGCTATTGCTTATTGGCCAATCAATTGCTCCACCACAAAGTAGCATATCCAGCGAATTCTAATGCAGCAAGCCTCACCTTAGTGCGCTCATCATAATCATAACATTCAAGGACCTTATCAATCTTTTGTGCCTAATCAAGATATACATTAGTTGACCCACTACCTTTAAAGGGTGGTGTTTTCAGTTTGACCATTTCCACTCCTTAGGTGGCATTATTCTGTCTCTTACTATTACCCTCATAAATACTGAAATTATCCTCTTCATGCTTAAACTCATCTTCCACAAACCTTGTATTCCTACACCTTACTTGTTGTTGAGCCCCAAATACATTAAGACATTGAGTCACATCTTGCATTATGTTAGAAAGATCGAGAAGTGCCTCAACAACATTATCACCTTGGCGACTATTACCATTCCTTCCAACGTAACAAATGTCTCCCGTGTTCCTTCCTTCCTTTCGTCGTAACCTTACTCTAATGCCAAAAAAGATGATGTGCCTCGAGGAAACAACCACTAGTTCACAAGGATTACCCAATTATTGTCAAGAATACATAATAATGATATGAATGGCCTTTCTGATGGATATTGTAACACCTCGAATCTCGAGAATGCTATGGTTTGCCACGTGTCCTTATTAGGCAAGGACACATTAAGGCTCTTAACCTTACTTTGATGACATTTATCATATGCATCCAATACTTCCAACATGATACAAATATATCTTGTATAAACTTTCAACTCTTAAAGAAAATACTCTTAATATATCAATTCTAATCACTTAAAATATTTAACTATTATAGTTCTCAAATCCTTAAATTCAATAATAAGTCTCGATAAAATTCTTATACTTCAGCTGATCAGCCCTCAAATAATCTTCATAATAATAATGGAAATCTTCCTCCTCCTCTCCTATACATTTAAACCTAACTCCTCTTCATGAGTAACAGTTCTCTCTATACCTACATCTAAAAAAATATCACCGATGGGTGAGCTAACGCTCAATATGTATAACAGCAAACACATATGCATGATCAAACATGAAATAATTCACATACATTTATGCATATACATAACATCATACAATAGGTTCTTGTTTTACTTAAGTCTACATGACAACAATGAGGTACTCATGATCCTGCCAAACACACTAAAACACTTAATCCTTAGCTTGGTGTTGGGAACTGCCACTACGAGCCTCAACAACTATGAGTTTTTAAACCTTAAGTATACTTAAAACTTAATACGGTGTTAGGAACTACCACTATAGGCCCTAATACCCATGCGTCCTTAAACCTTAAACTAACCCAAATCATTTCCAAGCATGACTCTACTAAGGATAGCATCACACGAGGATCATTAGGGTGCCTCTTAGGGATCTATTATTACGGGCCCCTAGACCGAGCTAAGCGTAATCAACAAGAAACATAACCAGTTAAACTAATCCATCCAATTTAATCCAATTTTAATACTAACTTAATAAGCATAAGAAACAATCAAAGTTACATGTACGTGGAGTCTTAGGTAACATTGGGTTTGTAACACTGGATAGTATAGAGAGTATAGAACAGTATAGAATAAGGAAAACAGGAAAAAACAATTTTTTTTATACCATGTGTGATATATTTAGCACTAAACAAAATTTTGTGATGTCCATTATTTGGTATTACAAAGTACTATACTAAATATGATATTTTGACAATTATGCCTTTTATATAATATTATGGTTATTTAATTATATTTTTAATATTATTAAAAATATAATTTGAAGAGATTATTTAATTCATGTAATTGAACTAATTATATAAAATAATAAATGTAAATCCATTGATTTGCTAATCATTCATATTATAAATTACAATAATTTGTCTTATATTTAATAACCATAGTTTTAATTAAATTGATATTAAAAAAAATTAATACATATTAAATTAGACTAATTTTTTGTAATATTTAATAATTATAATTTAAATTTTATCAATATTTTAATAATTGAGGACATTTTTGAGATTTTAAAATACATTTCTTTTTATCTTATGAAATTAATTTTTGTACCTTTTTTATATGGTACAAAATTTAAGCATTTTGTCTAGTACTCTAGGACCTCTTCTGTCTAGTAATTAAACCAAATATGCAAACCTAACGAAGGACAAAAAATTTTGTCCAGTTTAGTACCACAAAATCTTGACAACCAAATGATACCTTAGTCTTAAGCATGTGTAGTCCTAGACTTAAAGCTAGTTTGTAATCTATCAAAACACTTGTGATTTCTTCTTAGTACTAATAAAAAAATAATATAAATTTCTTAATTCTCTTCACTTAACCATTATATGATTCCTTTTCTTACGCTACTGAAGTTTCTAAGGTTACACTATGTTTTTAGGTTGCACAGAAGTTCATTTAAATATAAATTAAATTGATAAACAAAATATTACTAAGTAAATGGTTGTATTTTAGGCTGTGTACTTTGGTACACTTAGGATACACGGTTGTGTATAGTGGTCATGTATTTTTGTATGTTTTTCATTTTTGCCATGCCTAACTACATGGTTATGTAAAGTGGCTATGTATTTTTTTTTTTTGTAGATTTGTCATTTTAGCATGTCTAGATACACGGTCATATAGTTGGCTGTATACCTTCCTGTAGATTTCCATAATTTGATACTCTCAATTGCACGGGTGTGTATTTTAGTCGTGTACCTTTTTATACACAATGCATGTTTCAGCATAGGCAAATACATGGGCATGTACTAGACCATATACCACGCTGTTCTTCATGAACCTTAGTTTCTCTTTTTCAATTCATTTCTAATTCTAAAACTTGTAATTTCTAATCAAATTATGTAGGTTAGTATACTTACTTATCTTAACTTGTGATTTGAACTCCTAAATCACTTGATTTAGTGCTCATTCTGCTTTCCTTAATCCAAATTCTAATGAGCAATGTAATGGAGTTTGTTGAATTCCACAATTTTAGCATCAGATATATAATATAATTTGACCATTGAAATTCTCACCTGATGGAATTGGGTTGGTCTTTGTTGTAGTTTGCGAAGTTGCCCTAGGGTTCTCTAAAGAGTGTCTCTTTAATTTGTTACTACATAAATGGAAAAGAAAAGAGTGTTAGGTCAATGTAGGGTTTATATACTATGTCTATGAATTAACTAAATTGCCCCTAGTCTATTATAAAAGTGGCTTGTTTGCCCTTAACTTTATATTAAATAAATGTTAATAAAATATTTTTTTTCTAGGAATTTATGTTCTTCCCCCCTTGTAAAGACTTTCATCCTTGAGAGTTACCTGATTTGAGAAGAGTTTTGGATATTTCTTCCTCATCTCCTCTTCTAATTCCCATGTCACTTCCCATTCAGTCTAATTTGTCCATTATACCTTGACATAGGGAATCACTCTCCATCTTAGAACTTTTTCCTTGACATCCACAATTTTGACTGATCTTTCCATAAAGGACAAGTTTGGTTATACATTCAAGAGCTTTAATGCCACTATCTGATTCAGGTTTGATACAATTTTTTTTAGCATGGATACATGGAATACATCATATACTATAGCCAAACTTGGTGAGAGAGCCAACTTGTAAGCCATAGTACTCACTCTTTCTAAGATTTCAAACGAGCCTACACATCTTGGGTTTAACTTCCCTCTCAACCCAAACCTAATCACCCCTGTTATTGGAGAAACTTTTAACAGTACTTTATCTCTTACTTAGAAGTCTAAGGGGGCTTTGTCTCTTATCTGTATAACTCTTTTGTTGAGAATGAGCTGTTTGTATCCTCTGCCTTATCAATTTTACCTTGTGCACAACCTCTTAGACCGGTTTTAGTTCTAACATTTGCTTGTCTCCCACTTCATCCTAATGTAATGGGGATCTACATCTTCTTCCATATAAAGCCTTATAAGGAGTCATTTAGATGGTTTCCCGATAACTGTTATTATAGGCAAACTCAACTAAAGATATATGCTCACTCTAGTTACCTCCAAAATTCAGTGCACAGGCTCTGAGCAAATCTTCTAGAAACTATATAGTTCTCTTGATTGCCCATCCATCTAAGGGTGGGATGCAGTACTGAATTGTAGTTTTATGCCCAAAGCTTTATGTAAGCTATTCCAAAATCTACTTACAAATCTTGTGTCTCTATCATAAGCTATGGTTACTGGTACTCCATGTAATCTTACTATCTTTTGTATATATGTCTGGGCCAGTTTCTCTAGTTTATATCCCACTTTCATAGATAGAAAATGAGTAGACTTTATTAGCTGGTCTATTATTACCAAAACCGCATTATGCTTTTCTTTAGTATTTGGAAGCATTGTAATAAAGTCCATTGATACGTGCTCCCATTTCCACTTTGGTACTGGAAGAGGCTGTAATTCTCCAATTGACCTCTAATGTTTAATTCTGATCTATTGGCAAGTAAGACATCTAGCCATATATTCAACTATCTCTCTTTTCATGTTCTTCCACTAGTAGTAACTCTTCAAGTCCTTGTACATTTTGGTGCTTCTGAGATGAATTATATAGTCTAAGTAATGTGACTCTTTCATTATTTCTTTCTTCAGTTCCACATCCCTTAGTAGGCATAATCTTGTTCCATATCATAAGATCCCCTCTATGTCTATATTGAATTCAAGAGTCTTGCCTTGTTTCATCTTGCTCTTGATCTCTTATATATCTTCATCCTCTACCTGACCAATCTTGATTTTGTCCACTAAAGTTGGTTGTATACATAAAGTGGCCATTTTTACTCCCACTTCTTGAGTTAAAACATCTAACTCCAACTTACACATACATCTAACAACTATTGCTGTGAAGTGATGAGAGTAGCAATATTACCTTATTTCTTTCTATTGAGAGCATCTGCCATGACATTGGCTTTTCTTGGATGATATTAGATTTCCAAGTCATAATCTTTGATTAATTTCAACCATCTCCTCTACCTCATGTTTAACTTCTTTTGTGTAAAGATATATTTCAGGCTCCTGTGATATGTGAAAGTCTTGCATCTCTCTCCATACAAACATTACCTCCACAATTTTAGGGCCAATACCATTGCTACCAACTCCAAGTCGTGAGTTGGATAATTCTTCTCCTATGGCTTCAGTTGGCAAGATGCATATGCTATAACCTGCTAACCTTGCATCAAAACATATTTAAACCTTGGTTTGAGGCATCGCCATATATAGTGAACTCTTCCCCACTCTTGGGTAATGCCAAAACTGGTATTGACATAAGCTTCTCCTTGAGTGTTTGGAAACTGGCTTCACATCTATCATCCCACTTAAACTTCACATTCTACAGTGTCAACCTGGCGAGAGGAGTCATTAGCTTGGAGAATCCCTCAACAAACCTTCCATGGTAACCTACTAGACTTAGGAAGCTTCTTATATCTATTACTGTCTTTAATCTATGCTAATCTACTACAACTTTTTTCCTTTTCTAGGTCTACAAATATTCCATCTTTGTTAACCACATGACCTAAAAATCACTTGCTCTAACTAGAATTCACATTTATTGAATTTAACATACAATATTTCATCTTGTAACTTATCTAACACCAATCTTAAGTGCTCCTCATGCTCCTCATTACTCTTAGAGTATATTAGATATTGTCTATGAAGATGATTACAAATTTGTCTAGAAAATCCATGAACACCTCATTCATTAAATCCATGAATGTTATTAGTGAATTGGTCAACCCGAAAGGCATCACAAAAAACTCAAAGTGCCCATATTAGATTTTGAAAGCTGTCTTTTGTATGTCTCCTTCCTTAATTCTTAATTAGTGGTACCCTGATCTCATGTCTATTTTAGAGAATACCTGAGCTCCTTAAAGCTAGTCAATTAGGTCATTTATTTTGAGAAGAGGATACTTATTCTTGATAGTGACTCGGTTCGACTCTCTACAATCTATGCAGAGCCTTATGCTTCCATCCTCCTTCTTAACAAAAAAGACTAGTGTACCTTAAGGAGATATACCAGGTCTTATGAAACTCTTATCCTGTAGATCTTGTAACTACTTCCTTAACTCTTCTAATTCAACTAGCGCCATCTTGTAGATCGATTTTGATATTGGTACAATACCCTGTATTAAGTCAATACTAAACTCTATCTCCCTAGCTGAGGATAAGCTTAGAAGGTCTTTTAGAAAAATGTTTGGAAATTATCCCACTATAGGCACCACTTCCAGTTTTGTTTCGTCACTGGTTTTAGTAGTTATAGCTGCCAGTATATTCCTTCCCCACAACTTTAGGTGGGTAATCTAATCGGTCTTTGAGTTTCCAGCTTATACTCAAAGTAGTTTTCCCTAAGTATGTTAAACTATACCACCATGTTATGACAATTAATGATGGCATGGTATTCTAACAACCAATTTACTCCCAAAATAATATCAAACTCCACTATCTTCAAAATCAAGAGATTTGCTAGCATTACCCTGCCTTATATCTCTATTCCTAATCTTTTGCAAATTCTATCTATTTTTCCTCTAACTCCTAAAGGAGTACTAATAGCCAAACTATTATCTATATTCTCAACATCCAATGCACATTCATGATCGTTGCCAATCGTAGTTTTAATAAATTGAATTCTTGTTCTTAATCCTACTACGAAGTAATAGGCAAGTGCACCTATCGTAGTGTAATATAGCAAGTAAGCACAAGGTCGTCCCTTAGAGATACACCAATTACTAGTACTAACTCCGTTCCTATTATCTAACCGCCGCTTAATAATGTTATTTGAAACTTGATTGCTCTAATCTCAAAACTAATAACTCACTAACAACAATGGTTCTGAAGATTTATCAATTAACAAAAGCAACCTAGATCTTATTCTACTCCTTCTCTATCATGTAATTCATTAGATTTCTGAAGATTGTCGTAATTGACTTCTTATACTGTCGAATTCTCTAGTCAAGTTAACTACTTTCTCAAGTATATTAACCTATCTAATCCTAGGTTTATCAAATAGGATCTCTCCTTAGTTAATAGCAACCTAGAATTGCATAAAGCACATGAATTCGCATCAAAATAATCGATGTAAATAGAAGACTCTTGTTTCCTATCTCTAGAAGAACAATCAAATCTCATTAATTGCATTAGATTTAATCATATGAGCAATTTCTCAATTAACTAATATGATATCATGCATAAATTCATATTCCGGATCTATGAATCTAAGAAACAATTGAAGAGCATGCAATTAATCATAAGAAAGTCAACAACTTTGCATTAAGGACCAAATCTTTATCACATGACAAAGAAGTTTCAAATAAAATCTAGATCTAGGGTCTACTCCTCTATAAATTTGACAAAAGAAACACAATTACTAGAAGAATAGATAAAGTTCATGGTCACAACCCTTAAAGATAAAATCTTCTTCTTTATGGGTCTTCAATCTCCCTTAGAATTGAAAAAATCTTCTTTCCCTTATTGTTATGAGAGTGAGAGAAAATGAAAAATTCGTAACCTCTCATCTAGGGCAAACTGAAGGTCTATTTATACATGTACCCCGATTGGATATATACACGACTGGATACACAAGTAGTGTATCTCGTTCGTGTATCTCATGCTTGCTTCCAGGTGTCCTTATGTGAATATACACGAGCAAGTACATGGGAGTGTACATTGGTCGTGTATTTGAAACGTCATCGAATAGAAGCAAAACTTAGATACACAAGCAAAGTACATGGGCGTGTATCTTGCTTGTGTACTTTTTAGAATTTTTTTCTTCACATGTAATGTATCCAATTCCTTCCAAACTTGCTCTGACTCTTCAAAACTCCTTCCCTTAGCTCCAAAATACTCTAGAAGATCTTGAAATTAACATTCATTCCATTAAGCATCCTTTTCTTCAACAAATCGTCTAAAAATTCAACAATAAAGCACAATTTCATTATTGTAGATAAGGGTATTTTGCGACTTATCAAACTACATATAAAGTTTTCAAACACACAAGAAATAGATACACTAATATCAAATAGTATATAAGCATTGCAAGTGTGTACTTAAAGCATACCTGTAATAGTTTCCATGTCTGGAATGTCCTGGTATTAGTTGCTAAATAGTAAATACTCTGACGAGAACCCATTGTTTAGGCCCCCCTATCTATGGTTTACTAGCTTGCTCCATCGCTAGAGGTTTTGTTACTCATAGAGCTAGGGCTGCCTAATTTCCTGCTTGCCCCTAAGGACAGTCAACTACCTTATGTCCCCTTTATTTGCATACATGACAAAATACTAAGGGGACAAACCTCTCACTACAGTGTCCATTGATGTGTCTTATCCTTCCACAGGAGAAGTATATGCCCTCTAGCCATCTGCATTCCCTTAGTTCATGAGGTCCATAGTACCTGGTGCATCTGATAGTAGGTGCTACTACTAGAAGTACCAAAGACACTAGTTTAATTTGTAGAGTAGGAGGTGTAGCACTCTGTGATGTATTCTGGAACATGTGAGGTCTCTTGCCCTTATCTTGCCTTTACTCGAGGCTGGTCTCTTCCCCAAAGTTATACTTTATAGCTCCCCTGTTCTTCTATCCTTTTCCTACTCTGTTCTAGGTATTTGGCTTTATCAACCACTTTAGCATACGTGTTCAGTTAGAAAGCCCCAACCTCATGTTGGAGATCTAGCTCCATTTACCTAAAAAATCTTCTAGCTTTGGATTGGTCATCAGCATAGATATTCTTGGGCAGAAATTGAATTAGACAATTCAAAACTGCCTTGTACTCTTCCACTATCCCATTCCTCTATTCAAAGTTATAATAGTCATTCTCCATTTTATCTCTAGGGCTACTAGGGAAGTACCTCTAATAAATAGTTTCTTTAGCACTATCCAATCTATACACTCCCCTACTAGTTTGAGAATTGAAGCCCAGCATTTTACTACAATTTTCTTTAGCATAAATGCAGCATAGTTAACCTCTCTATGTTCAAGTATTTGGAAAATAGCAAATGCCTTTTCAATCTCCTACACCCAATCCTTAGCCTTAATCGGATCATCCATCTTAGGGTTAAATTCCTTTGCCACCCTAATGAGCCTATCAAAGATGACTGATTCATTTGCATTTCTATTCTATGAAACATGGTGGACTTCATGTTGCTATGTCAACAACCGCACTAGGTTGTTCACAATCTATAGTAGTTGGGTGGTCTATTATACCATTTGACTTTATCTCCCTTGTGGCTGTTGACCTTGGAGATTTTCCTCATTTGGGTTACCACATTTAGCACCCCATCCTATGCTTGATTCGATGATTCTTCTAGGAGACATTCTGTTTAAGAAGAGACAACTAGATAGACTTAAAAGTTACTGTCAGTTAAATGTTAATGTCATTATGTGTTAGTATATGCATATATACCTCTACACATAATTGCATACTCATATGTAAATACCTTAGCAATTAAATGAATTGAAAATAAAATAATAATACAGTAAAATAAATTATTAAATAAAATAATCATCCTATAATTTCTCTCACTCTCTTCACATCTCACTGTCTTACAAATCAAATTCATAATTCCTCTATAGATTATATCTTACTTTCTACTATTTGAAACTTATATCTAGTGATCATCACCTAATTTTCAAAGGATGACTAAACCTATGCTTTAATACCATGTAAGTTGTAATGCCTTAAAACTTAGGAATGTTACAACTCGCTACGTGTTCTTATCAGGTAAGGATACGTTAAGGCTTTTAACCCTACTTTAATACCATTTATTCTTGTAATTCCTATAAACCACAACCATATGCATCTGACACTTCCAACATGATACAAATATATCTTGTATAAACTTTCAACTCTTAAAGAAAACACTCTTAATACATCAATTCAAATCACTTAAAATATTTAACTATTCTAATTCTCAAATCCTCAAATTCAATAATAAGTCTCAATAAAATTCCTATACTTTAGCTGATCAGTCCTCAACTAACTGTACATTTAAACTTAACTTCACTTCATGAGCAACATTTCTTTTTGTACTTGCATCTAAAAAAAAAATAATGCTTAGTATGTATAACAACAAACACATATGTATGATCAAACATGAAATAATTTACATACATTTATGCATATATAAAACTTCATACAATAGGCTCTTGTTTTACTTAAGTTTACATGATAAAAATGGGGCAATCATGACCTCGCCAAACATACCGAAACACTTAATCCTTAGCCCAATGTTGGGAATTTCCACTACGGGCCCCAACACCCTTGAGTCCTTAAACTTTAATCATACTTAAAACTTAATACGATGTTGGGAACTATCATCATAGGCCCTAACACCCATGATTCCTTAAACCTTAAACTAACCTAGATCATTTCCAAGCACGATGCCACTAAGGTTAGTGCCATACAAGAATCATTAGGGTGCTCCATAAGGATTTGCCACTATAGGCTCCTAGGCCGAGCTAAGAACAATCAACAAGCAACTTAACCACTTAAACCTATCCATCTAACTTGATCCAATTTTAATACTAACTTAACAAGCATAAGAAACAATCAAAGTTACACGTACCTAGAGTTTTAGTCTTAAGCTCGTCTGATCCTAGACTTAAAGCTAGTCTATAATTTGTTAAAACATTAGTGATTCCTTCTTAGTACTAATCTAATTTTCTTAATTCTCTTCACTTAACCATTATATGATTCCTTTTCTTACATTATTGAAGTTTCTAGGGCTACACTATGTTTTTAGGTTACATGGAAGTGTGTTTGAAAGTAAATTAAATTGATAAACAAAATATTACTAAGTATATGGTCGTGTTTTAGGCCATGTACTTTGGCATGTTTGGGATACATGGCGTGTATAGTGGTCATGTATCTTTTTATGTGTTTTACATTTTTGGCACACCTAAATACACGATTGCGTAAAGTGGTCGTGTATCTTTCTGTGGATTTTAACATTGTGTCATGCCCAAATACACGGTTGTGTACCTTTATGTGGATTTCCATAATTTGACATGCCCAATTGCATAGGTGTGTACTTCAATTATGTAATTTTTTATACACAATGTGTGTTTTAGCACAGGCAAGTACATAGGCGTGTACTTGACCATGTACCACACTGTTCTTCGCAAACCCTATTTTCTCTTTTTCAATTCATTCCTAATTCTAAATTCTTTAATCCTAAGCCTAATTGAATCCTTAAACTTGTAATTACTAATTGAATTATGTAGGTTAGTATACTTGTCCCAACTTGTGATTTGAACTGCTAAATCACTTGATGTAGTGCTCATTCAGCTTTCCTTGATCTGAATTCTAATGAACAATGTAATGGAGTTTGTTAAATTCCTCAATTCTAACATTAGATATAATAATTTTACCTTTGAAATTCTTACCTGATGGAATTGAGTTGGTCATTATTGTTGTTCGCTAGGTCACCTTAAGGTTCTCTGGAGAGTGTCTCCTTAGTTTATTACCATGCAAATGGAAAAGAAAGGAGCACTAAATCAATGTAAGGTTTATATACCTTATACATGAATTGACCAAATTGCCTTTGGTCCATTATAAAAATGACTTGTTTGCCCTTAACTTTATATTAAATAAATGTCAATAAAATATTTTTTTATTTTTTTGACTATTTATAGATATTATGCACCACCAAAATCCAACTACACCCTCCTCTCATGATATGACTCACGATCAAGAAAAGTGATTTGTTTGCTATAGTTCTACAAGAATTAATAAGAATAAGGAAATTGAGAAAACTCCTAAGGAAAATTGTAATTACTGTAAAAAAAGATCCATAATAGGCTTTACAACTGATGTTTATAGTCTCTAGGGTTTTCATAACCAAAATAGGAAACAAAAATAAGGAAAATAACATAAAAACTTTGAGTATGGAAGAAATTATCTCACTTACGGTCAAATACATGATCGTATAATTGCCTGTATTCTTAGTTACATGCCCACAATCACGGCTAGAAACATGCTTAAATGTCTTCATCTTTTGTAAGGCTCATAATCTTGTTCGCAAGCATAACTAGTTATATTTCTTTAGTGGTAATCAAGACAAGAGGTTCACGACTGGAATCACAACCATGATTTCCCATGTTCCTCTAGCATGCCATATTTCCCTAATTCTTAAGCCTAAATGCATGTTTTCTCATTATAATCTTGGAAATGTGCTAAGAAACCTTCAACCATGCATTTTGCTTCTTCAACCAGCATACTACTAATAATTTGATTTAGTAAATTCTGTAATTCCCTTGCTCAAGATCAACTCAATGGCCCTAAACTCATCTAAACCTCATCACCTGTAGCCTGGTTTAGTGAGAAGCTCTGTAGGGCTACCTTGAATTACTTGACCTATGATAAGGGATTTTCTTCACTAGTTAGGGCACTCGCTATATAGTAACACTATTTATTACCTCGAGAATTCATCATCTATACTGACCATAAGTCGCTGAAGTACTTGAGAGGTCCGTAGAAGTTATCAAGATGAGCAATATGAGCAAGATTCTACAATACAGTCTAAGCTACTCGACTTTAGACAACCTATTGTGCAATATGAGCAAGATTCTTACTTTGAACCCACTCTATGAGCTATTGAAGGAGCATATTTGATGTGCCTAGTATCCAATTACAATTACATAAAGCCAATTGGAGAATCAACTAAACACAATTCACAAAAATGGTGTGATTCTACTTCCATGTGAACCCTAATTGCATGAATCAAATTTCTTTGATACCAAATTATAATGTACTTAATTGGAATTCCAATACCAATAAAAGAAACAAGCATAATTGATTCTAATTTTCAACTAAATGGCGTGAACCCTAGATTGAAAATTGAACCCTAATTTGCATGAATTAAGAACAACATAAAAGTTACTAATTCCTTACTAGATATTACACACTAGCTGGAATTAGGATCAACTTGTAATTTGTTGATATCACTCATAACAAATCCAAGTCTACTCACCACAATCCTATAGTAGAATTGATAAGAGCAATGTGTGAAAAGAAAATACCCTTTCACATGAACAAAAGGTAGCCGAAATATGATGTTCAAAAGTTTTCCTCTAACCTTACTTTACAAGTATTTATACTTGCTCTAAATAGGGAAAATTTAATAAAACAAAATTACAAGTAAAAAGCAACAAGTGTGACCGGTTTTTCAATAAACAAAACTACAAGTAAAAGCCTCACAAATAGTCGACTTCTTATACCTCCATGGACCGTTATTGGACCGATTCTTCTTTGATTTATGTAGGTCCATGAATAACTCACAAACTGAGCATTAGTGAATTTACCCACCGTCTTTTAAAAACTGACAAATGTACCTACTAGAATGCAAAATAAATAAATAATAGAAAAGAAGATACTAAAAAAATATTCTCAGGGTCTAATTGTTCAAAGAGGACCCTTATCGCTAAATTTTGTAACCCTTTGGCTCTTGCCCTGGTAATGAGTCCTGTGGGTATATGATGCCTATCATCTCCTCGGGCCTGTAAAAGATTTTCCCTCAAATCTGATAGGTTTTCATGAACATCATCAGGTAAAAGACCTGCAACATTGAATGTGGTAGAGATGTCGTATCCTCCTGGCATTTTATCTATAAAAAGATCATTGTAGTCATCCAATACATGAGATACCATAGGGGATTGATGCTCACACCCCTCCATCTCTAGAGTATACCTCATCTGCAATAAATATATTGGTTTCTCATTTGCTATGGCCTTCTCTAACTCATATTGTCCTAATAATAAGGTCTTCTTCTTCCCGGTTTTTCTTATTTGCCTCTAAACGTCTTACACCTCTAAAGGGTTACTTATCTAACTCTAAACCTCTTGGACCTCTGAAAGGTTTACTTATTTGCTCATAAAACTCTTGGTCCTTTGAAGGTTTACTCATTTACCTCTAAACCTCTTAGTCCTCTAAAGGTTTACTCATCTGCCTTTGAACCTCTTGGACCTCTGAAGGTGACATTAGGTTCAATATGATACGTTTACCCTCTTTTTGAAACACATAAGTATTTCTGAAGCCATCATGTAAAACCCTCATGTCATACAACTAAGGCCTGCCAAGCAATATATGAGATGCATACATGGGAAGAATGTCACATACAATCTCGTCATGATATTTATCTCCTACACTAAAAGGCACCCTAGCCCTTTAAGTAACATGAAGACTACCTTGCTCACTCAGCTAATGCAATTTATAGGGTTTTAGATGTGGGGTAGTTGCAAGTTTCAATTTTGATACTAATGATGCAGCTACTACATTAGTACAACTACCACCATAAATAATAATAGCACATAAATTACCTCAAATATCTTTCCCCTAGAACATTTCTTAACAACTGCTTTCAAATATTCATCATGCATATATTATTCATTCAGGAATTCAAATCCAAGTAGTTTTGATTATAGAGAAGTGATAAGTACATCCCTACGTGACAAAGCGTTAGCTACCATATTCATGTTACCTTTCTTGTACTTAATCACATATGCAAAACTCTCTAGAAACTCCACTCATTTGGCTTGGCGTTTTGATAGATTTTATTGACCCTTGAAATGTTTTAGTGATTCATGATCTATCTAGATAATTAATTCTTTTGGAATGAGAAAATGCTACCATGTCATCAATGCCCTCATTAAGGAATAGAATTCCTTATCATATATTGAGTAGTTTAAAGTTGCACCACTTAACTTTTTACTAAAATAGAAAATAGGCCTCTTATCCTGCATCAACACAACACCAATTCATATCCCAAAGGCATCACACTCTAATTCAAAAACCTTATCAAAATTGGGTAAAGCCAAAATTAGAGCACTAGTAAGTTTTACCTTTATCTCCTCAAAACTCTTTTGGGCCTTCTCACCCTAAATAAAAGGAACATTTTTCTTGTTTAGTTCAGTTAAAGGACTAACAATACTACTAAAGTTATGGACAAAGCATTTATAGAATGAAGCTACTCTATGGAAACTTCTTACCTCAGCAACTGATTTTAGTGTTGGCCATTCTCTAATAGCCCTTACTTTGTCCTCATCAAACCTGACACTAGAACCAAATATAATAAATCCTAAAAATGTTACCTCAGTTTGGTAGAAAGAACACTTTTGGAGATTTGCAAACAACTATTGTGCCCTCAAGACTGAAAATATTGCCTATAGATGCTCCACATGATTTTCTAGGCTTTTGTTGTATACCAAAATGTCATCAAAATAAACAACAAAAAATTTACTTAGAAACTCCTTCATTACATGATTCATTAATCTCATAAAAGTACTAAGAGCATTACTCAAACCAAATGGCATAACCATCCATTCATATAGTCCATGGTGTATTTTAAAAGCAGTCTTCCACTCTTATCCGAATTTGATGATATCCGCTTTTAAGGTCCACCTTAGAGAATACCTATGCACCATATAGCTCATTTAACATATCATCAAGTCTAGGAATAAGATACATGTATTTGATGGTAATTTTGTTGATGGCTTGGCTATCAATGCACATCCTCCAAATCCATCATTCTTAGGGATAAGAAAGGCTGGAATAGCATAAGGACTAATACTTTCCTTGACAAAACCTTGTGTTACCAACTCATCCACCTAACATTTCAATTCCTCAACCTCTTCAGGATTCATGCAATATGCAGGTCGATTTAGTAAAACTGACCCAAGCAGGAAGTCAATGGCATGCTCTATACCTACAACTAGTTAAAGTGCATTTAAATGATCAATACAAAATAACTTCCATACTTAATGATTGATTTTGAAATTAAAAAATGAACCACAACACACACACTTCTATGCCACATACACACACACCTCAGCTATGGTGCAACAACCTTCAAACCACAACACACTCACTACGCCATACACATACACACCTTACCCACGGTGCAATAACCTTCAACCACAACACACTTACTACGCTACACACACACTCCTCACTTATGGTATAGCGCACATACTTCAACATACACTTCCAATCACGGTAGCAAGCAACAATGGAAACAATTAATGATACTTCTCCAAAAAGTAAGTAAATAATTCAAACTAATCAAAGTGTATTATGATTAACAATACACAATAACTTCTTCAACTTAATGATTTTTTTTTAATTTCAAATTGTTTCCAAATCCTCCACATAATGAAAGAAAAATATCGAAATGAAGGTAAGTTCTAATTCCAAAATCCCCAAGAAAAATGCAATTCTTTTCGTCCTCAAACAAGCAACTCACGGCAAAGGTGAAGAATAAAAAGATCAAGTCTGAAATTTCCACTTCCAATTCTACAACAATGAAGGTATATCACAATACAAACACTTAAAATTACTTCAATTCCACTTCAAATAACTTCAATTAAGAAATGGAAGATCAAGAACCCTAATTCCCAAATTAAAATCTCGCAATCCCTTCTTAAAACCCTTGCTTTGATACCAAAAATTATGATGTGCCTAGTATCCAATTATAATTACACAAAACCAATTAGAGAATCAACTAAACACAATTCATAAAAATGGCGCAATTCCACTTCCACATGAACCCTAATTACACGAATCAAATTTCTTTGATACCAAATTATAATGTACTTAATTGGAATTCTAATGCCAATCAAAGAAACAAGCACAATTGATTCCAATTTCCAACTAAATGGCATGAACCCTAGATTGAAAATTGAACCCTAATTTGAGTGAATCAAGAACAACATAAAAGTAACTAATTCCTTACTAGATATTACGCACTTGTTGGAATTAGGTCAACTTGTAATTTGTTGATATCACTCACAAAAAATCCAAATCCACTCGCTACAATCCTATAGTAGAATTGATAAGAGCAATGTATGAAAAGAAAATACCCTTTCACGTGAACAAAAGGCAATCGGAGTATGATGTTCAAAAGTTTTCCTCTAACCCTACTTTGCAAGTACTTATACTTGCGTTAAATGGGGAAAATTTAACAAAATAAAATTACAAGTAAAAAGCAACAAGTGTGACCGGTTTTTCACTAAACAAAATTACAAGTAAAACCCTCACAAGTAGTCGGCTTCTTGCACCTCCATGGAACATTATTGGACTGGTTCTTCTTTGATTTATGTAGGTTCATGAATAACCCACAAACTGAGCATTAGTGAATTTACCTACCATCTTGTAAAAACCAACAAATGTACCTACTGGAATGCACAACAAATCAATAATAGAAAAGAAGATACTAAACAAATATTCTTGCGGTTTGATTATTCAAAGAAGACCCTCATTGCCAAATTTTGTAACCCTTTAGCTCTTGCCCTAGTGATGGGTCCTGTGGGTATATTATGCCTATCAATATCTTTTGGCCAAGGACAATGAAGGATGTACATCAAGTGTTAGAGAGGTCTGTGGTATATGAGAAGGCTAAGGGGATAAAGGAAGCATTTGGAAAATCTATGCCCTAACCTACACCTACTCAGCTATATATCAACCTAAGCATAGACTTTGTCCTAAGATTACCCAAGAAGAACAAAGGAAGAGACTTAATTATGGTGATCATAAATTAGTTTAGCAAAATGGCACACTGCATTCCTTTCCATAAGATAGATGATGCCTTGTTTATTACTAACCTCTTTATGTAGGAGATCATGCAATTACA
Organism: Laguncularia racemosa; assembly: GCA_037954665.1. Lineage (NCBI taxonomy): Eukaryota > Viridiplantae > Streptophyta > Magnoliopsida > Myrtales > Combretaceae > Laguncularia > Laguncularia racemosa. The sequence continues at coordinate 794,893 of JBBMOL010000239.1, forward strand.
TGGAGTTCCCCACAACATTGTCTTAGATTAGGACCTAAAATTTCTAAGTTTCTTTTAGAGGACACTATGGAAGAGATTAGGCATAAAGATGATGTTTAACACCTCATGTCACCCGTAAATTGGACAACTAGATTGAGTTTGTCAATTGAACTCTAGGATCCCTGCTCCAAGCTATAGTTAGAAAAAACTTTATTGATTAGGACTTGTGTTTGCCTTTTTTAAGTTTGCTTACAATAGATCGATACATTGTACAATTGATAAGTTTTCATTTGATGATGTGTATAGGTGCAATCTAACCTTGCCTATGGATATGATCTCCATATCTCCTTAAAAGGAGGAAAGCTTAAGTGGTGTCAATGGAGCCTAGGAGATTCAAAAACTGCACCATGAAACCAAAGTCAAAAGGCCATGAATTTCAACCCTGGAGACTTAGTATGAATTCACTTAAATAAAGAGAGGTTTCCTAACCGTAGAGATCATAAGTTGTCCACTCGAGCTAATGGACCATTCATAGTCCTTCGGAAGATCATTAACAACACCTATAAGCTTAACCCCCTAGAGTTGACTTGTCAACTCTAACTTAGACCTTGCAATTGACCTGCCTTAGTCCAACTTACTAACCTTCTAAGCAAGGGACTAAGTAAACTACTTGATGATAGAAGGCGAACCTTTGATGAACTAGCTAACCTGACTAGGAAGCTTAGACCTCACCCTCACTCCATACGTTTTGTTTTATTTGCTAGACTATTTGCCAACCCTATAATAACACATATCTATCCTAGTAGCTAGCTAGGATAGATTCTAGATTATTCTTTGGAGACTAACTTTACTATTTTACCCTTATGTTTTCATGGTGAGTAATATCCATGCAAACATTGCACATTAGCTAACTTAACTCATTTTCATCGTTAACTTCTTCCATATTTGGAGGGATCCATTTCCCTTATAGCTTGTGAGGTTGATGACCTAGTGATTTGTTCTCCTAGGTGCATTAAAGTACATTACCTATATGTACTCAGTTGATAAGTGCAAGGTTTTCTAATTTGGTTTTGCTAAATTCTCCCTTTATGCTTCTGCCATCTGTTGCCATTCTCAAAATAACATGTTATAACAATAATATGCTTCATAAAAAATCGAGTACTCATAGATTTAAATCCTCTTAGGACACTAAGCTTATTTACAATAACAAGGAAAGAATATATATATATATATATAATAATAAAAAATTACATACATAAGCTAACTATGTGTTTCAACTTAAAGGATTACACCTAAACACCAAGTGTCATTACCTTGTTGGACTGTTTAACTTGCTGACCATATGGAGGATGCTGGGAAGTGTAGCTAAGAAACTTGGCAACCAATTAAACAACCTAAGTATGTTACATGACCAGTGTATCTAATACATTTATAAAAAGTCATAACTCTTACAAATCTTACTTTCCAACTTTCAAAATTTACCTAGTTTTATTTTATTTATTATGATATCATTGTCATCTAGGTCTCTTTAACACACTCACTATCACTAGAGACATTTATACATTGCCAAAATGTGATTCCACATGCTAGCCAAAGAAGGAATCTACTTTGTAGAAATAGTAAAATCAACCCTAATAAAATAAAAAAATAATAAAAAGAAATAAAGAAAAATTTCAAGATAAATCTTACTTTATCTTTAATTTAATAAAGTAATTTTTGTAGATAGTTGACGAAGCATGCAATTTCTTATGTAAATAGTATTAATAAAGAAAGGGCATTAATGATAACTAGGAATTTGTAAAGATATTAATAATACTTTTCTCTAATCAAAGGTTATCTTTTGAAGTAAATATGCCATTGGGTCATATTTGATTATAAATCATAATTATTGTGTTATTTTAAGTCTAAAGTATAATTTATGCGAGTTATTGATAAAATAGGTGTGTGCTACAATTTAAGATCAAAATCTTTATCTTATTATGGTATTTCAACACCATACCATTAAAAACCTTTAGAATAAATTGATAATACTAGCATCAACCTAACGAATGGTCTAAAGTCTCATTCTAGACAGTGATGCATCCTTTATATGGTTCAACCATGAAATTTAATATTTGTCTACTTAATGAGTCATTGATAATCAATTTATATGTTGATCTACATGTGCTGATAACACATGTGTGAGTATGACTATGCTAGTACATAATACCAACTTCATCATGTTTATACTTAATGCAAATATTTGAAAACTTCTTTTTGTTGTTGACTAAGGTTTTCTTACATTTAAGAACCTTCATAATTTGGAGTGAATTTTTCCTATAGGTCTTGTACATTTGGTAATACCTTCTTTAACACCAAGTCTCCTTCCTTAAAGTTTCTCAATCGCACCTTCTTATTAAATGCTTTGACCATTCTTTGTTGGTAGCACTAGCCATGACACATTGCTATAAGCCTCTTCTCATCAATAAGATTCAAGTGGTGAATTCTCTTTTTAACCTATTTAGTTTCATCATGTTGAGTTTCTACTAAGTCTTTGAAAGATGGGATCTCTACTTCTAGGGGTAACATCGCTTTGGTTTCATACACCAATGAATGAGGAGTGCCCCTAATAGAAGTTCTTACTTAATTTCTAAAATATCCTAAAGTCAATAAATTTCAACAATTAAATTCAAAAGAATTGATTAATGCCAAATTAGGGATCAAATTAAAATTTTGAAAAAAAAAATCAAATTACTAATTTGACCTCACATGTGCAATAGGATGTAATGGTAATTTAGTAAATGGAAAGTCTAGATATCTAATTAGATGAATTACATCAATATGTTAATTAACAAGGGAGGGGTAATAGTGCATAATTTGGGATTAAATCCCAATTTGAATCATTTAGGCATGTGATGGAGAGTTGGGGAAAATCTAGAAACTCTAATCTCTCCCTCACTCATCAAGCAATCTCTCTCTCTCTCCCACTCATTTCTCTTGTCTCTCTCTAACTCTCCCTCACACAAGTTAATCAATGGAGCTTAAGTGAGGCGTTAATTTTTTCATAGTCAATTTAAGCTAGTTGTAGACCTATTTTAGCTAACTCAATCTTGGAATCAAGGAATTCATGTTCAATTAGGTGAGAAAATACTTCATTATGTACTTGGAGTTTTGAATTTCATTGTTTTAGATCAAAAAGTAGCTTCAATCAGTATTTTGATCAAGGAATTGAAGTAAATCGATGAAGATCAAAAGGTGGAGTAGAAGCTCTAAAGGTAGTTGTGACATCCAATTCAAGTTGGTAAGTAATTTCAATTTAAAGTTTGAACTAGAGTTTAGGAATTAGATATGTTGTGTAGCTTTTCTTGATTTATAGATTGGGATATTAATTTAGGTGTTTATTTATGGAAATTGCATGGTGTGAAACATTAAGGATAGCGTAAGCTTCACTGGTAGAAGGCGATCAATTCAATCTTAATAATTGAAGTTGAATTTTACATTTGTTAAATAACTTTTAGTTGTTTACAAGTTTAATATAGTAATTGGGGATTATTATTTTTTTATTTTAAGGTATATTTTGGAGTTTGGAGGAAGAAGTGGGTATTTAGGAACTTTTGGAGTTGCTAGCAAGTGTTAAGGATGGACTTCAATCAAGGTTAGTATCCAATTCTAGTTAATTGATGAATGGAAGTGTATATGGTGTGTAATTTATTGTTTAAGGTGCCAATTAATGGTGGATTGGTGTTTAATTTCGTCATTGGGATGTTGAAATAATGATATGAATGATGATAGTATCGTAATTCATGTTTGGGAATGGTTTTGGTGCTAGATTTATTATACTCTTATGAAATGATGTTTATGAGTGTTGATTCATTATTAAAATAGAGTTTGAAGTGGTTAATTGGTTTTTATGGGTATGACATGACCTTTGATGGTGAAATGGGTAATGTTTTAGATGATTTCTTGTATTTTGATTCATTGGAAATGATGATTGCTAGTTTAAAATGTTAATTTAGTTATTCGAAGTATGTTTGATATATATGAAATCTGATGATTGGTGGGAATCTAATTGTGGCCATGACAATGAGATATAGAATTGGTATTTGAAAGTTTAAAGATGATGATACCGTCCTCCTTTTTTGCATTTAGATCTTTTTTGATGTCATTATCCCTACCCTCACTTGATTCCTCAAAGAAAGCTCTTTCATATGTTCCTAGAATGTTTGAAAGGATAGATTCCATATAAGAGAGAGGTTTCTTAGTATTACTAACATTTTGACACCCCTTGAATCAATATTAGATACTAAGTTAGATGCTATAGGATGGCCAAATCATCCCCTACTGCTCTCTTCTTACCATGTCTAAATCTATTACTTTCATCATCTTTCATTGGAGGGGTTGAAAAGGAATTTGGATGGTCAATATCCATGGAGAGAATAAAACTTGATTATACTAATTTCCCCTCTCTTTATTATTCATCTCATATTCCTTTTTTCATTATTCACCGAATTAACTCACTCTCCCTATAACCACCTCCTTCTTCCCTCCTTTTTTCTCTTTTCGAATCTAAATAAAAGGGTAAATGTTATTGTATTTGAATTTGATCCATTTTTATAATTAACTACATAAAATTTAAAAATATCAACTTACTATTTATAAACTTTTCAAGTTTATTACAATACCTAAACTAGCTTTGTTTAAGTAATTAAATTCAAAAATGGATAAAGTTCTGATAAATAATCGCAAAAACGGATAAAGTTGATATCGTTAAATTTTAGATAATTAATTATAAAAATAGATAAAGTTTAGATATCAAATATAATATTTACCAAATAATAAATAAATAGAAAGACAAATTCTCGAACGCTTCCTCATTATCTCTCCTTCTCCTTCGACCTCACGCTCACAGGGAGTCTCTCTTGCATACTCTCACAAAAACGCACAATCTCTCTTGCTCTGCAATGTATTCTCTTTCATTGGAATCTCTATCCCTCAATTTCATTCTCTCATTTGCTGAGTCACTCCAATGAACAAACTCAAATTACTTAAACACGAATCTTGATTTCAATGTCTTTTTCTTTATGAAATCGGGTGTTGATCAGATTCTTGCCAGAATACCGACGAAGTCGCTGCGATCGATGAGGAAGAAGACATCTTCGGAACTTGAGAGACGGATGCATGTATTTTTTTTTTTTTTTATTTCGCTTTGCTTATCTTGTCATTCATTCATTCTCATCATTATTGCTCTGTTTGATTTTTGTTTGCGTTTGCGTTTCCGTTTTCTTGATTTCTTGTTTTTTTTGACGGACTCTAGCGAGGATGGAAGGTGTAGCTGAATTTGTTGAAGGAGGCTTACGTAGAGCTTACTTTGTGAACATCATGGTGGCAGTGCTTCAACGTTTTCCTATTACTGTTAAGCCGTCATAGACATCCATGTGCGTCAAAGGTTTTCTCCGGTCTCCTTCCGCGGCGGCGATTAACAATGTTATATATTATTTTATTACTATATACTATGCTGTGTATTTACTTTGAATAATAAACTATATTAATATATAATAACAGCAATGGTAATCTAGGTAAATATAAGCTTGATTATATTGATATATGGGTTTGATAATTTATGGTTGCTTTGCTGTGTTGATTCACCGCCATTGCAATTTGTATTCACATGAGTTGCTCTTCGAGTTCGTAGAAGTCGCTGACTTGTTTTTGCCCCCGGTGGTTGACTTGAGAAAGATGATGATGTGTTGATTTCGTTTTCCTTTTTTCTTTTTCTTTTTTAATTTGATTTGCTGTTATTTATATATGTGATGTTATTTATAGTTAATTTAGTTATTTTACTATTTTAACTTAGCATAAGTTTTAAGTTATACTTATTCTAGCGTAAGTTTTAGTAAATTAATGTAGTTACAAATATTATATATATATATATATATATATTTAACATAATCGTTTAATTAGCAAATATGTGAGATTGAAACATGTACATGCTTTGTCTGTCGTGTTTAATTATTAGTTTTAATAGTTGGAGTCGTACTGCATTATGATCCGATGATGATGATTTGAACTTAACTTATTTCATGTTTGCAAAATGAGATGTTGATAATTCAATAAATAGAAATGGTTAATATTAAACAATAATTAATTAATTAATAAAAGTTCAACTAAGTTTGATTTTGAAATTAATCAAACTCGACAAACATCTAGTATTGAATGAAACTTAATAAAATGTTAAGTATTGAAGTTAAAATAAAATTACGTAACTTAACTTCAAATAATTTAATGAAGTATATCTTATTGGATATTAATCGACTCGAGTTAGATATGGACCGGTCGCTTTCGGTTTTGGCCTTTCAATTTGTTTGTAGTCATTTTGGTTTCTAGGTATGTGGAAATTAAATTACATGATGTGTATGCTTGTAGACAAAATAATCAAACAAATCAGTAAACTCGGTTAATTAAACAATGTACTTACGTGTGCTTCATCATTTCGAGTTAGATGGTAGCAACCTTAGACTCGGCTCACGAGCTATGATCATGTATACCAGGATCATATGGTTGATTTACCTAAATCCCTAGACTATTCAAGATACGATCTAGAAATGTAGCACACAAGCAACGTTTGAATCATTTTGTATTTTTGCATTTATGATGCGTGTTAATAAAGCTTTTTAGGTATGGACCCTCAAAGTCCAATCCAACCTACTGCTCATATTTTTGTACTCATCTTGAAATTGGATAAGTATGAAAGACCTGAGATAGATAAAGAAAGAAATCAGTCAAAGATATACCCTCCACTAAATCTAGAAAGAATCTCGAGAATGAATGCACTTGCCATATCAAAATTGACCCCAACTCATATAAATAAGAGTTAAGGTTACTAAGTAAAGGACTTTTCAACTGTTTCAATTCCCTTATTAATTTTATCCACGAATCTTATGCTAACTTAAGTATCGAAGTGGCTACGTCAGAACAAGTTAATCTTAACATGATAGAAGAGATTTAGGACACTAAAAGAGTTTGAGTAGTGGTGTACCAACACCAAGTTACCCGTTACTACGATAAGAAAGTTAGAAACAAGGTTTTTCCACCAAGCGACCTAGTATGTAGAAAGTTGGAAGCAATCGGGTCTCATGAAGGTCAAGGAAAGCTTGTGCTAAACTAAGAAGGCCCGCTCAAAGTTATTAAAGACTTAAGAAATGGAGCATATAAGCTAGAAAGCCTAGATGGCCAACCCATTCCCCATACATGGAATACTAACAACCTTAGACCTTATTTTGATCAAATTCTTTTTGAGATGTATGTGAATTTTGGAAATTAATTAATGAATGGGCCCCTACATTTATCAAGTCTTAACCTCTCTAAGGTAAATGGACTTTTGATCACACTTAATCCTAACCTTACTAAGGTTAATGGACTTTAGTTTACATCAAGTCCTTGTTTATATACTAGCAAATAGACTCTTGATAATGTTAAATCTTAGCCTCTTAAGGGGTGAATGGACTCTCATACTCCTTGACCGTTATTAAATGGCCGAAGCACCTAAACTTTTTAGGTTTGACCAAAAACCATGACTTTCTAACCTAATGGGTAACTCATCGATAAGACCAAAGTCCAAACATCTAAGAACTCCCCAACATCTAATTTTACCATAGTCAACAAAAATAATGAATAATTATACTAGGGAAAGTGATACGATTCCAAGAGGTAAGATACGAGCGCCAAAGAAAACAAAGTCAATCCGAGCTTTAGGTGGCAGTGCGGGGTCCAAAAAAGGAGGACATAAGCTTCAGGAGGACCTAAGGCGAAGTTCAGCCAACCTTAAGTCGGCCTTGAATAAAGGCCGGCCTAGTTAGCTTCAAGGCCGTTGGCCTTTGGTTGCCGGCCTATGTATTCAGGTCACTGGCCTTGAATGGTTTCGCACAATTTTTTTAGGATGATATAAATAAGCGTCCTTAGGGTTTTTCAAGGAGAATGTATTTTTTTTTTTGTAAGAAAAACACTTTTGAATGTGTGAATCCTCTATGGAGATTCTTGAATATTGAGAAGTTGATTTCACTTTATTCTTGTTGTTCTTATCAAATTCTTGGTTCATATAGAATTTGTGGTGAGCATCATTATTGAATTCTTGGAATTCTTTAACCATAGTGATTGATTTATAGAACGTGGTCTCTATCGTTCGATGATTTGATTGCAAATCAGTTTAATTTTATCAATCTTGGCATCTATAGATTGATAATTTTATCCATATCTTTGATTTTATTCGTTAGTAACCAAAATCCAGAAAACCCTAAAAATTTGTGAAATTTGATTGTTATTGACGATTTGGTTTGTGTGAAGGAATTTGAATCCGTTTTCGAATCATTTGGTTTCAGAGCATATCCGAATCCACATCATTTGGTATCCGAGCGAAGGTTGGATTCGTAAGGATTCAGAGCGAAGGATTCGATCATATCGTAGGTTAAATCGGTAAGGCTGTTGAATCTCAACTCAATTGTAGTTTTAATTCAATACTGCTGTTGGTTGGGAAATTTGGAAATTTATTTTGTGAATTGGTGATTAGGCTGTAGTTGAGAATTGGGGGTTTTTGCTAAATTCAGTTGTTGGGGTGTTGAATTGCTGTAATTGGTGTTTGGGGCTGTTGTTGAGAATTGGGTTGTGGGTGAATTTCTATTGCTGACTATTGAAGGGTAGAGATGTCGTCACAAGGAAGTGTTCAAAACAACAACAATAGGAATGATGCTGACAATGGGGGTGATGTTGTGACTAGGGCTGAGTTCAATCAAATCCAAGAAAATCTTAGATTGATTATGGAGAGATTCGAGGTTAGGGATAGAAGAAGCCATAGTGGTGCAGGAATTGGGAGGAGACATTTAGTAGTGAATCTGATGCTAGTAGTGGAAGGAGTAGGAGAGGAAACAATGTTGACAGGCGTAAGGGGATTGAAAACATCAAGCTGAAAATTCCACCTTTCACTGGTAGTAGTAAACTAGAGGAATTCCTAGACTGGGTGCCACGGGTTGAGAAGGTGTTTAACTGTTATGAGTGGGATAAGCGCATGAAGGTGAAAATGTGCGTCTCTAGCATTCTCTGAATATGCTAGTTTGTGGTGGGATAAATTACAAACTGAGAGACGTAGGGCTGATGAGGAGAAAGTGCGTTCATGGGCTTTGATGAAAAGGTTGATGAGACTCAGATTTGTGCCACACTACTATAAACAGGAGATGTTGATGGAGTTGCAATCCTTAAGGTAGGGTAAAAAGAGCATAGAAGAGTATGTGAAGGATTTTGAGACACTAATGGCAAGATGTGATATTAGGGAATCATCAGATGAATCCATAGCTCGTTTCATCAATGGGTTGAAGATGGACATTAACAGTGTAGTGGAACTCCAGCATTATTAGACTCTTGAGGATGTGATTAAATTAGCCAGTCAGGTTGAGCGGCATTAGCGCAGGCGGGATCAGAAATCATATCAACACCATAAGTTAGATGATGGTGAGAGGGAGAAGGAAAGGAAGGAAAAGGGAAAGGCAGTCGCTAGTGAGGCTGTTGACCAAACACAACAAAAGAGGAGCAGGGATATCAAATGTTTTAAGTGTTTAGGACTTGGCTATATTGCTTCTCAATGTCCTAATAAAAGGGTTATGGTCATCAAGGGGGACAAAGTTGAGAGTGAGGAAGAAGAACAAAAGAGTATTGAGGCAGAAGAGGAAGATGAAGACATTATAGCGAGTCCAGTATAGGGAGACTTGCTAATGGTTAAGCAGGATGAAGCTGTTCCTAATTAGAGAGCCAATTTATTTCATATCCAAGGCATGGTGCAGGGGAAGACTTGTTTGATTGTGGTTGACACAGGCAGTTGCACTAATATTGCTTCAGCAAGCTGGGTTACTAAGTTGGGTTTACAGGTGGAGCAGCATCTAAGACCTTATGCACTTCATTGGTTGAGTCCACAGGGAGCTGTTCATGTACACAAACAGGTTCATGTTTCATTGCTTATTGGTAATTATACTGACGAAATTGTTTGTGATGTAGCTCCCATGGAAGCTACACATTTGATCCTTGGAAGACCTTGGCAGTATGACCTCAGAGCCAAGTATGATGGATACACCAATGAGTATACCATTCAGCAACAGGACAAGGCATACAAGCTTCTTCTTATGAGTCCAATTGAAGTACAACAAATAAGGCTAATTTTCCTTAAGAAGCCCAAGGGAAAGTGGAATCTATTTATGTGGCCTAGCAGGATGGACGATTCAGACTCGAGGTCGAATCTTTTTCAACATGGAGGGAATGATACGATTCTAAGAGCTAAGATACGAGCGCCAAAGAAACAAAGTCAATATGAGCTTTAGGTGGTAGTGCGGGGTCCAAAAAAGGAGGACATAAGCGTTGGGAGGACCCAAGGCGAAGTTCGGCCAGCCTTAAGCCGGCCTTGAATAAAGGCCGACCTAGTTAGCTTCAAGGCCGTCGGCCTTGGAGCGGGCCTAAATGAAGGCCACCGGCCTTTGTGCCGGCCTTTGGGTGTCGGCCTATGTATTTAGGCCGTCGGCCATGGTTTCGCACAATTTTTTTTAGGATGATATAAATAGGCGTCCTTAGGGTTTTTCGAGGAGAATGTGTTTTTTTTTTTTTGTTGTAAGAAAAACACTTTTGAGTGTGTGAATCCTCTGTGGAGATTCTTGAATATTGAGAAGTTGATTTCACTTTATTCTTGTTGTTCTTATCAAATTCTTGGTTCATATAGAATTTGTGGCGAGCATCGTTATTGAATTCTTGGAATTCTTTAACCATAGTAATTGATTTATAGAACGTGGTCTCTATTGTTCTATGATTTGATTGCAAATTAGTTTAATTTTATCAATCTTGGCATCTATAGATTAATAATTTTATCCATATCTTTGATTTTATTTGTTAGTATCAAAATCTAGAAAACCCTAAAAATTTGTGAAATTTGATTGTTATTGACAATTTGGTTGTGTGAAGGAATTCGAATCCGTTTTCGAATCATTTGGTTTCAGAGCATATCCGAATCCGCATCAGAAAGTAATGAAAGAAAAATAAAGTGTTAAAGTAATGAAGCAATAAAAGGTTAAATAGTAGAAACATCAAATTTCTCAAAGCCAATTACAAGGTCCATCAAATTACAAACTTGAAGTTAGCATATTGACTTTAAAAATAAGGTTTAGAAAAAAAGAAAGAAAGAAAGAAAGAAAGAGAGAGAGAGAGGAAAACACTAATTAACGGCTCTCCATTCTTAGATGAGGGGACAATGAAGGCTTCAATTATCTTGTCTACTTCTATTGTGGCTATTCTCTCTCCTAAGTGTGGCTCAAAAGGTGGCAAGGGATCTTCCCAAAGAGCAAAGCTAGGAGGAGGAGGAATAGTATCTTCAAGCTAACCTTAGTCTTAGTCTTCATCTTAATCTTAATCATCCCTTATGCCTTGCTCTTGAGGCGTAGTCTTTGGCACTCCCTTGTCACCACCGTCACCGCATCACCACCATCACCAACCTCATTAGCCCTCTCCTCAACACTCGCGTCAAGCTCTAGCGGGTCGTTGCAGAAGGAAAGGTAACTAAGGTTGTATTCAAGGTACACCTTTAAGATCTTTGACCTAGTCATCTTGATTCCTTCAGTCCACTTACAATCTTGGAGGTTGGCCCACTCTTTACTAGCCATGATTTTACCAAACAACTCCTTCTTAATGGTAGATCAATCAACCTCATTAGTAGTATGAGCTTACAACTCTACCAGTCATACTCTGTCATGCTCAGCTTTTAAGATGAAGCTATTGAACTTCCTCCCAAAGCACACTACTCGATCTTCGCTTGATAGACCTCCTGATAATAAAGTTGCTTTTGCACCTTGTCAAGTTGAGAAACAAGGTTACCATTTTCCTCAAAAAGGCCTCAATTATACCTCTCCGTCTCACCAATCTTGATGGAGAGTTCAACATTTGTTCTAGCCTCAAGCTCCACTTAGGCCTTTAAATTTCCCAGCTCATTCTCTATCCTCATCCTTAAATTGTTTACCTCAACGGCTTGGTGTTGAGACTCTTCTTAAACTCTCCTGGCCTTTACTTCATCTTTCTTCACTTTTTGTTATAACATACAGACATTGTTAGACACCTTATGGTATCCACTGTATAGCTTATGATGTTTTGAGATAAGGAGCTCATTATCAAACTTCAATTCCCCTACCTGGTTAAGCTCTACCCCCTAAAAGTCAAATGACTTCATTAAGTGTGAGGTGAATTACAAGGACAAATAAAAAGGATTAGCCATAGCATGAAATGTAATACAGAATATAGTAGAAAATGATGAACCACTTATGTCATGAAGTTTTGAGTGGATTAGTTTCTCAAGCCCATCATTGGACATCTATGTAAGTTGTCCTCTAGGGTTGTTGCATCCCTTGGTAGTATACAACCCTTCAAAATCGCCCTACTATAGTTCCCATCACTAAGACCAATATCCAAGCTATAAACCTCCCACTATGGTTGAAATTCATGGCCACCTCCTCTTAGAGAAGGAATCCCCAGTGTAGAAAAGGTTTGTTCTTCCTATGCCTCCATAGCTAACAAGGCGAGCCTTATGCCTCAACATCAGATGGTTTGCTCCATAGTATCAGATTCTATAATGAGATGGACAACTATGTTCCGATCAGTCGGAGGCACTCTTCATAAATGCTTCAACATGAGGCCTTTTTCTTTGGAGGGTGATTGGCCCCCTCTTTACCTTCCCCTTCAACCTTTCCCTCACTACAAGGTTATTAGTAGCACAGGGAAGAAGGAGTGCACCTCTCCTCGTCCTTGATTATCAAGGGGACCCATGTAGCCCTGCTATAGGAGCTCTCCTTACCTTGGTTAAAGTTGGAGGTTCCTTTTTTGTTTTCTTTGGAACCTAAGCTATCCTCCATTTGGTTAGCATTTGGGTTAAAGTGCTTTCCTGAAGCAACATATCTGTAGAAACAAAGGAAAATGAGAAATTAAGATGAAAAAAAAATTGTAAATACTATACCAAATAGAGAGCTTGCATGGAGGCCTATTCCCCTAAAAGGGTTGGCTAAACAACTTCTTTGTGGTGGCCCACTTTAGCATGGCTAGTGTTGCACGTGTACCTCCCTCAATCTCCAAAGATATGCTATTTAGAGCTTTCCATCGTAAAGGTGCTCATCAACCACCCTCAAAGCATTTTAGGAATCATCTGACATCTTCTATAGTTCAACCATTACATAATCCATTATAGCCTTATCATTAAGGCCTAACGCTCATATTGCGAGGCCTGAATCGATTCAGTGCACCTTGTCTAGAAATTAGGTTTAGACTCACACACTACTACTAGGTACTTACCTTCCATTCATGCATGGGAAAATCTAGTTTAATTAGCAATTTCCTCTCAGGACAGTTGTTTAGGTAATATTGGCCATCACTCAACCTTTTAAGTCAGTAAAAGAAATGTAGGAGCTATGAGGTGGCTCGTAACATGAAATGTTCACATAGGGCTTCGAAAGAAATGAGTAATTTTCAAGCGTTCGGGACAAGCTACATCAGTGACACCCTATGATAGTTGAAAAATTCTTTCCAAAACTCTAAAAAGGGGGCTTAGAGCCTAAACTCCATATGCTTTAAATATAAATAGAACTAACAACTGACTGTCAAAGTAACTCGGTTGTCGAACTATGGCTTCTTGATTTTCTACCCATGAGGATGTGGTTAGAAGTATGTCCTCACCTCCATCAACTCTTCATATGACATAGTGCTCCAAGCGTCATTGGGCATGTTTCCCTCTTCAATCGATGAATACAACAGTTGCAATGATCGGCCCTCCTCACTATCATTAACATAAATGTCTCTTGGGATATTTGCAATGACTACCATAATGTCGATATCTCTATCTAAGTTGCTACCGCTAGACTCATTTGTTGTGCCGAAGTTGTGCTAGAGAACCCCTTTTTCCACCCCTTAGTAGGTAGGGGGAAAGGGGGGTAGGGAATGCCTCCCCCTTCTCAATTAAACTAAGTGCGAGAAGAAGATGAATACTCCATACTTACTTGACTTGAAATGAAGTTAGACTTAATTTGAAAGGAAGTTGAAGTTGGATTATAAGAAAATCGGAACTAGAATTTAAACTAAACAATTTCTCAAGAATAGAGAGTATAGTAAAAGTGTGGAAATGGCAAAGGCAACACACATATATAGGCAAGGGTAAAAAAATGAAGTGGCAGCTATTGAGAGGATGTAATGAGACATTCCCTAACCTAATCTTGACATGTGGCCCATCATTTTGAATCAAAGTTATGAATTAAATAAGTGTGCACTTTCCTACTTGAATCTTGTTCAACAAGGCATCAACTGTACACAACATTTAATGTGCTTCCATTTACACACTAGAAGACAAATCAAATTAAAGCTTCCTCAAGCAGCCATTAACTCCTTATATTCCAAGCCCCTTAAAGAGATCAAAACTCTCCACATGGCTAACCCTTGAACTTCATACCTACTACTGCTCTATCGGTGTAGGCAAACATCATGATGCTTGGAACATAGCCCACTAATCTACATCCTCAACCCAACAACTCGAATTTCCTTGAAGGAGTATGTATTCTCGATAACACCTAACATAAAGAGACCTCATTTGATTCACTTGACTACTCAATAATATCTCAACTCCATCTATGCCTAGTGTTATAAAGAAGTTAGAACAAAGGTATAGAGCTTGGATCGATTCTTGAAGCATCCCAATTCACCACAAAGACCCTGGGCATCTACATAACTATCAACTCTCCTTGCTAACCCATCATCAAAGAGTGTAGGGGGGTTAAGTGTTAATAGAGCTTTTTAGGCATGAACCCCTAAGGCCCAATTCGACCTATTTAGACCCTTATTTAAGCTCTATGTATCAAACCGATCTCCTCCAAGCTACCATAGCACAAAAGTGTCAAGACTCAAATAGTATGCTCTAACTTACTACTCAAATCAACCATGCAAGTCCTAAAACTAGAAAAGCATGAAAGGCATAAGACAGATAAGGAAATGAGTTGGTCAAAAATACACTCTTCACCAAATTTGGAAAGAATCTTAAAAATGAATGCACTTGCTATATCAAGATTAGCTCTAACCCCTATAAATAGGAGTTGAGGCTACTAGGTAAAGGACTTTCTGACTCTCTCAATTCTCTTATTACTCTTATCCAAAAATCTTATGTTGACTTAGGTATCAGAATGGCCATGCTAAAGCAACCTCCAACACCCCCTCTATAGCCTTCTTTTCCTTATTTTGCTAGTGAATCAACTACATAGGAAATCCTAGTACAACAATGCGAAAAATAAATTTTTATGGTTTTTACGTTTATAAAAACAATAAAAACAAAGGGATATGGATGGATTGTTATTTAGATATGACACACTAAACATCAAGTTGAATTGGGTTTTGATTAAAATAGAAAAATCAATATGACTCACAATTTCCTATAATTAATCAGAGTTGTTAAAGAAAGTTCTGATATGAAACATAGATCTATAATAACAAATGTATGCCACAATCTCAAAAGATATTGATAAGTATTAAAGGGTTTTTACCACAATCTTAGAGAAAGATTGATAAGAATAATGAAATTGAAAAGAAACTCAATCCATTAAAATATATTAAGCCATCAAAAATTGTTTATTACATTTTGTATCATTACCTATTTACAGATGGACAATGATGGTTACCAATATGGAATAAATGTTGCTTATGCAAAGCATTAAAAATATAATTAAGATGAAATAAAATAACTCTCATAATAATTGACAACTAAGAAAATATACATTAACTTTATTAAATTAATTTCCTTATTCAGAAAAAAAGAAATAAAGACTCTAATACTTAAAGATATGGAACGAATATTCCATAATAGGAAATTGGGTTGGATCAAAATCCACCATAAGCATAATCATAAATGCAAAATCAGATCATTATCTAAAGCTTAGACTAGAAATGATCAAAACTAGATATAATCAGAAGCTTGTAAGTAGAATTAGCATACAACAGAAGTATAAGTGTTGGAAACTCATTATGAAGCTTCCACTTTCCAATGTTATTCAATAGCCTCTTTACTTTGACTTGATCTTGTATTCCAATTCCCATCATATCCTATCCCTTAGAAAAAATCTTTCCCGATTATTTGGAATTGACATCTCTTCCTCCAAGACCAAAGAATAACCAACAAAAACTCAAAAGAAACAAAACATTATAGCTCACACAAATATAGAATGCATTCTTCCATGCACAATCCTTCCATTCATCACACACTCGGTTAATCAAGTAAATCAAAACCAAAGGCTCTTCAAGGATGGGTTTCTAGTGAAACATGTTGCCTATAAGGTTGCGGTAATGGCTGAATATCACGAACTATACCCTTGTCATGAAGTTTCTAAACCTTTGGTGAAATTTCAAATGGATGTTCAATAATATAGGATCTAGGCATTGATTTAGAATCTCACTCTTTATTTTCTCTACACTCTCTATTTCAAAGTCCTAAACAAATTATTCATCATCACTTGGTTCCTTAATGCTCAACAAATTTCCACTAATCCGCCATTCACAACTTCAATATCCTTCATAGCAAAAATTATAACCAAGAACTAATGAAATTAAACACTTACCAAATCGAAGTGCATAAACCAAGAGCTTTGAAACTAAGCTAACATGCTTAAATCCCTAGACTAATTCATGACATAATCTAGAAGCACAACATACAAACAAAGTTTGAATCTTATTGGTATTTTTTGGATTATGATGAGAAAAATATATATTTATATGGTTTTGATGTTTGTAGAAAAATAAAAATAAAGATACGGATAAATTGCTATTTGGATGTGACGCACTAAACAACAAGTAGAACTGCATTGTGATTAAAATATAGGAATCAATATGATTCATGATTTCCTATAATTAATCAAGGTTGTTAAAGAAGGTTCTGTTTTGACACACAAATCTTTAATAACAAAAGTATGCCACAATCTCAAAAGAGATTGATAAGTACTAAAGGGTGTTCACGACAATCTTAGTGAAATACTGATATGAACAATGAAATTGAGAAGAAACCTAATCCATGACAATATATTAAGTTATCAAAAGTTGTCTATTACATTGCATAACATTACCTATTTATAAATGGACAATGATGGTTGCCAATATGGAATAACCGTTGCTTATGGAAAATGCTAGAAAAAGGAAACAAGATAAAATAAAATAACTATCCTGATAATTGACAACTAAGAAAATAAATATTAACCCTATTAAAGTAATTTCCAAATTCTTAAAAAGGCAACTAAAGTATCAAAAACATAAAGACATAGAACAAATATTCCATAATAGGAAATTTGGCTGGATTAAAATCCATCATAAGCATAATCATAAATAAAGAATGAGATCATTATCTAAAGCTTAGACTAGAAATAGTTAGATACAAATCTAATCAGACGCATGTAAGCTAGAATCAGCTCACATTAGAAGCATAAGTGTTGGAAACTCATTATAAAGCTTCCTCTTTCCCACGTTATTTGATAGCCTCTTTACTTTGACTTGACATCATATTCTAATACCCACTAAACCCTATCCCTTAGAAAAGATTCATCCCAAATTCCCAATTATTTGGAATTGACATCTCTTTCTCCAAGATTAAAGACTAGCCAACAAAAACTAAGAAGAAACAAAACATGATAGCTCACACAATTATGAAATGCATTCTTCTATGCACAATCCTTCCATTCATCATGCACTTGATCAATGAAGTAAATCAAAACCAAAAGCTCTTTAAGGATGGGTTCCAGTGAAACATGTTGTCCATAATGTTATGATAATGGCTAGATATCACGAACTATGTCCTTAACATGAAATTTTTTAACCTATAGTGAAATTTCAAATGGATGCTTAGTGACATAAGGTTCTAGGCACTAATTCAAAATCTTATTCTTTATTTTCTCTACACTCTCCATTTCAACGTCTTAAACAAATTCTTAATCATCACTTCGTTCCTTGATGCCCTTCTCTCCTACCACCACTCGTCCCAAATCTTCACTATCGGTAGCAATTTCCAATAAAGTCTTTGCTTTTTCCAATCTCAATCGAAAACCTTATTATCTTTTGTTGATTTTGAAATTTCTGAACAAGTTTTTCTCTCAATTCTCTACCTTTTCGTTAAGTCCTTAACCTTTTCTAAACCATCTTAGACTTTTGCTTTAGGCAAGGGATATGGCATAATTTGTTCTTCCATATAAAAACAACATGTATTGTTTAATGGTTGCCATACATCAAAAGGAAAACTTCCATGGTGTTTCCAAACATGTATGACAAATATCAATATCGGCAACATCAATTAAAATCTCATCGTGATATTAATACCTATACAAAAGGCTATTTTAGCTTTTCTTTTTACCCAAATCACCCCATTATAATATACAAGCTCATATGGATAAAGATACAAAAAAACATCTAAACTTAATCTAGCAACCACAACCTTAAAAAGCAAGTTGATAAAACAATTACAACATGAAATAATAAGGAATCATGTTCGATCTTTCCAATAATATAATTTTTTTTTGCCTTCATATTAAAATCCTCAACAAATTACCACCTATCCATCATTCACAACTCTAATATATTGAACACTCACCAAATCAAACATGCGAACCAAGAGCTCTAATACTAGGATGATGTGCCTAAATCCTTGAACTAATTCAAGACAAAATCCAAAAGCATGGCACATTGACAAAGTTTGAATCTTTTTAGTATTTATGCTTTATGATGCGGAAAATAAATATTTTAATGGCTTTTGTGTTTATAAAAACAATAAAAATAAAGGGATATGAGTGAATTGCTATTTGGATATAATGTACCAAACAACAAGTTAAATTAGGTTTTGATTAAAATATAGAAATCAATATGACTCATGATTTCCTATAATTAATGGAGGTTGTTAAAGAAGGTTCCTATATGACACATGGATCTTTAATAACAAATGTACACCACAATCTCAAAAGAAATTGATAAGCACTAAAGGGTGTTCATCATAATCTTAGAAAAAGATTAATAAGAATAATGAAATTGAAGAAGAAACTCAATTCATGAAAATATATTAAGTCATCAAATGGATCATGAAGGTTACCAATATTGAATAATTGTTGTTTATGGAAAGTAACAAGATAAAATAAAATAATTTTCTTAATAATTGACAACTAATAAAATATACATTAACCATATTAAACTAGTGTCCAAATTTGTAAAAAGGCAACTAAAGATTCTAATATAAGACATGGAACAAATATTACATAATAAGAAATTAGGCTAGATCGGAATCCATCATAAGCATAATCATAAATGCAAAATCAAATCATTATTGGAAGCTTAGACCAGAAATGATTGAAACCAAGCATAATCAGAAGCTTGTAAGTTAAAATTAGCATACATCAAAAGCATAAGTGTCGAAAACTCATTATGAAGCTTCTTCTTTCCAATGTTATTTAGTAGCTCCTTCACTTTGACTTGATCTTGGATTCTATATATGGACTAAATGAACTTTGAACAATAATGGATTTAATATTTTTTGGTACTTTTGCAAAAATGTTTTCTTAAAGGAAGAATAATAAAACATTTTTCTAAAATTAAAATTGGATAAGATTAATTTATAAAAAGTTAAAATGTTTTGGTAGCCTTACATACTTTACTTAAATAGATTACATAGTGAGTTGTCATTCCCTTTTAAGTTTCAGATCACGATAGTTTAAAAGGACGAGATCAACGATATTGAAATGTTGAATTTGTTATGGAGTTATGGAAGCATTAAACTATATGTGCAACATATTGATCATGTTAATAGGTCTTCCAAAATCAAGAATTCCTCAAAGGGTAGAAGAGATGCAGGTATTGAGTTAGAAATGACTTATGGGGGGGAAGGTTGGTGGGGTGGTGTACGCTGTTGCGAGGGTTTGGGGGGCAGAGTTGGTGTTGATAATAAGGAGGATGTTGAATTAGATAATGAAGATTATGAAAGTTTAGATGAGGAAAGTAACTTTTGAGTGAAGATGATTTTGATGACTTGGTAGAAGAAGTATTAAATTGGTTAAGTAGGGGTTGTGGCTAAAGATGGTGCAAACAAATAGTGTGTCAATTAATGGGGTTGTTGGGTTAGATAAGTTAGGTGATAATGATGATTTAAAAATAGAGGATAAGGTGGCTAATGATTTTGTATCGGATAGAGAAAAAGAGGATAAAGTGGAGTATGTAAGGAAAAATAATGAATCTAAGGTGTTTGATCTAATGTGAAAGAAGTGCAATTTGTGGTTGGTATAGTATTTAAGATTGCCAAAGAGTTTAAGGACCTAATGATAAAACATACAATCACTGAGCAAAAAGAACTTGTATATGCCAAAAAAAAAACTTAAGCGGGTTAGAGTGAAGTGTGTAAGGGATGATTGTCTCTAGCTCTTATATGCATCCTTTGATAAGCCAACTAATTCATTCTTCTATTTTGATGTGGGTCTAGGAGATAAGTATGGTGGAAAACTTAAGTTTGATCAATTATATTTATGTTTCAAGGATACTAATGAAGACAATATCATGATGGATGTACTTAGAGATGTCAATGGTGATGAAGAGAATGCACATGAGGAGATGGAAAAGAAAGGCCCTAGCAAGTCCAAAAAAATGTCACTTAAATCAAAAGTGGTTCCACATATCAAGAAAGAGAGTTCTCAACTCATGATGACATCATGCAAGGACTATATGGTAAAGGGTAAGGAAAGGGAAAGAATTTTGATAGAGTAATGGTCATTAACTAACAATTTTTAGTCTAAAATCAATTTTTTGTTTAATAGTATTTGGTGACCAAGTTTGTTATAGTAGTTGGGTGTTATAGGTTGTGAAAGGTGACATTAGTTTTTTGTTTGCTTATTTCAAAGTGTCAATGACTTGTTTAGGTGTTGGTTAATGTAACTTTGAATCTGTAGTAGTTTAATGTAATTCTTATTTAGTAAAAAGTATAAGTTATTTGTTCTGTTCATTTTTCTTTCACAAGCATGTTATGTGTGGTACTTTTTATCAATAATGTGTTGTATGTGTATAAGAATTGCCTTCTAAAAATTACTTATTTCTAATAATTTCTTTTGTATAATTTCTGTTAGTTGTTCTATGTTTATGTAAGAATCATTATTGTATCTATAACTGACATTATCTATATGCAATGTTAGATGCATTGTTAGGTGTGTTATGTGTGTATAAGAAGTATTACTGTATCTGTCAGGTGTGTTGTGTGTATAATTTCTATTTCTACTACTTATATGTTATCAAATATACTAAAATTTTTAATAAAAATCTGCAATCTTATTTTGAGCATATGTTTATTGATGCTTAGTCATGGCATATTGAAGTTGCTTGATGCTTAGTGCTCACTACTAATGCTTCGTATAGGTTTACATTATTGATTATGGTCACTAAGAAGTATTGGGATCTTCAAACACACAAGTATATACAATACAAGTACTTGATCATGTGTCTATCGATGCTTAGTGCAAGTTTACATTATTGATTATGTTAGTTATGACTTTAGGCATTGCTTATGCTGAGTACAAAGAAGACAAAAGGAGTAAGAAAAGAGCTAATTCCAAGTTTTAATTCCTCGAGAAAACTATAGATGATTTTAGTTACAACCAAACACTATTAGAAATTACAACTAATTGAAGACCCCCATTACTTACAACAAAATAGCTCACATAAAAGAAGAAACACAATCATGACCTTAAAAACATAAACATGAAACATATGATCACCCATCAACAACTACAATTGTCACTGTATTCACTGCCCCTTAAACAAAAAACTAGCACAACTATAAACACAGCAAAGAAAATAATTCAACTTAAAAATTTTCAACCTAACTCCATCCACTTGTGGCTACAGCTACCTTGATGCTCCACCAAAGACTCAACTTTGAGGTCAACTACTTTGAAGAAATCATTGATCACTTCTTTTACACACTCGAAAAAAAAATATGGATCATACCACTTTAAAAATCCATATCCCCATTCCCTATACATCGCACATTTGTAGAAGCACTTTCTAGGGTTATCTGTTGTCTATGACGTCATTAGCAAAGTTGCCACCCCATACCTACACCATAGATGGCCTCCATTCAAATCAACATCCCTCATTGTAGAAGGGTTCATAAAAGATGAAACCTGCCTACTTCCATGCCCATTTTGACAAGATGTGTTGGTTATTCCCTACTTGTTTGTTGTATAGAAATCTTCAATTAGTACAAAAGAGAGTAGGCTGTTTGATTCAAAAATTAGAGTTAAGGCTAAGGCTAGGGTTTCACTTTTTAAGTAATTTTAAAGAGGAAATATTAAAAGAGGGCAATGATGTTTTACTGAGTTTTGATTTTATTTATGTTGCTTATATCCCAATCAACAGCATAATGGACAATAAGTAGAAACAAAATGACATGTGAATACTAACTAAACTATAATTAGTGTTTATTAACTTGACATGAGTAAAGACACTAAATTGAATAGCTTTTAAAGTTATAAGTAGAGCCAGTAATGTGGGCCAAATGGGCCGACCCGCCCTGACCTACACCGGCCCGCAAGTCGTTGCTAGCTAGCCTGTAGTGGCCCGCAAGACTTGCGGGTTAGCAAATCAGCCGCCTCGCCCCGTAGGCCAATGCGAGCTGACCCGCGACTACTAGCAAAATTTTTTTTTTTAGAGATTTAGATTTTAGAGTGTATTATGTAGGAATAGGACATGCTAGATGAATTTTTTTTTTTTTTAGATAAACCTTTTTTTTCTTTGCAAGTATAATTTATATTACATATGTTAGGAAACAAACTATTGAAAATTGTTTAAATTAGTGTTTCCCAATTCCCACATCTAAATAAATGATGTGCCTAAATCCACTTGGAAGCACAATTAAAAGACTTAAGAAAAAACAAACTCAAGTCAACAACAAAACCGACTCCAAAAGGGCTAAAATTGTGTGAACCTAGTGAAGATGCAATGAAATCCAAATGCTCAATGTTGCAATTGTAATACCACAATGATAATCTCTTCTAACATCACACTAATCACATATAATCCCACGAGAATAATCCACAAATTCAAAATAAAACTTCAATTCTAAGAACTCCTTTCCACAAGTGATAATCACGTTTCAAGAGGAATTCTTTAAGGATGAATCGAATTCAAATGCAAAGGATCTTAATTAAACACAAGAATTCGAAAATAATAAGAAGAAAATCTGTCCAAGAACTATCTCAATTCACCCCTAGATATGATACACTAGAGAAGAAAAGAAATCACAACAAAATGAAATTGATATTACTCACAATTTCAAGGTGTTGCACTCGCCACAATTTCAACTCTTGGGATTGAAATTGATAAGAGTCTAATGACAATTAGGAACCCTAATTCTCACATGAATATGAACTCTCAATTATGCAAAATATATCCTCCTCAAACCCTCTCTTAAGCAAGTATTTATACTTGCTACTCCTAGAGTTAAAAAGTGCTCAAAATTACAAGTTTGCACATTTTAAGGTGCTAACCCTAAATGAAAATTACAAGGAAATAAAAGTGTCCCAAAATGATTACAACATAAATAATCCATGCAAATGAAAAATACATAAAAGAAATTGGTCTTCAAGATGCCGGTCTTCTATAGGATTCATCGGCCCAGCTCATCCCTGGTTCAGGTCGATCCATGGATAACCCACAAGCTGAGTTTGAGTGAGTTTGTCCATTGCCCTGTAAAGCATGATAAGTATTCCTGTTGGAATATAAAATACATGAATAAGATAAAAGAGGTTAGTAAACGAATAATTCCAGGGTCGATTTGCTCAAAATGGGTCCTCATCACCAAGATTCGAAATCCTTTAGTTCTTGCCCTAATGATAAGTCTTGTCAGATTTTGATTCCTATCATGTCCCGGGCCTCAAAAAGATTTGTCCTCAAATCTGGCAGATCAAATGCAATTGAGACTCTATTTTCTAAAAGCAATCCATCTGAAGAAGTATCTCTACAGAATCCCAATATTCGAAATACCATAGTAGGTGATTGTTTTCTCTCCTCCATTTCTAGGATGTATCTCATCTGCAACACAAACAAGGACTCATTATCTACTGATGTCTCCCATGTCTCAACCCATTCCATTGATTTTGTTTCCTCTTTTTCTAACTCATCTATATGATGCTGATCCTCATGGTCTTCTAATGGTTGGCTCCAACTGCTTATTACCCTCTGAAACCTCTGAAGGTGAACATAACTGTCTCTGAACAGTTTGGCTCTCTGGTGGTCTGCTCGTTTGACTATGATCAACAAGATCCTCTGAAGGTTTGGCACATCTGTATCTGACAAATTTTGTGCTCTAAAGGTTTGTTCAACTGCTCATGGCCCACTGATGGTCTACTAATTTGTTGCTGAACCCTTTAAACCTCTGAAGGCGACATCGGATTCAGAATAATTCGTTTTCCCTCCTTTTGGAGTACATAAGTATTCCTGAAGCCATCATGTAAAACCCTCATGTCATATAACCAAGGCCTGCCAAGCAATATATGGGATGTACACATAGGCACAATATCACACTCAATCTCATCAAAGTATTTATCCCCTACACTGAATGGTACCCTAGCTCTTTGGGTTACATGCAAACACCCCTGATCATTCAGCCAATGCAATGTATACGGTTTAGGATGTGGAGTAATAGCAAGTTTTAGTTTCAATACCATCGATGCTGCTACCACATTGGTACAACTACCACCATCAACTATAAGGACACATAAATTTCCTTGTACCCTACAAGAAGTATGGAACAAGTTTTCCCTTTGTTCGTCATCCTTAGTAGTAAATGTAGTCAATGTCCGGCGCAATACATTGGCATAATGAAACATTTCACTAGACATGATTATGTTCAAACCCAACAACACAATAATTATCTTCACACTTCCATGGTTCAAGCACACAACCAAGCTACAAGTGAAGTACACTCAACTACTTTCAAGTAGATAGAATTAAATTCAACTACAAGTGTTTAAGTAACTAGTTTAATTACTTTCACACTTTAATGACTTGTTTGAATTTTAAATTCTACTACTCACTTCCTTATTCTTGCCTTGATTTCTCACCACTTAAATACACAATGGACAGCAAGGAAAATACTCACACAACACACCATCCACCGCCATAAAAGTCCCCTTATGCTCACGGTTCAAGATGCTTTACGCCACTACTAACAAAGTCCTTGACAACACATACAATAACCAATATCAAATGTACACAATCTCTACTAAATTAACAAGAATTTAACTCCAACTATACTCCTCTAGCCATGGCATAATTCACTTCCACAAAATACAACCAAAACCGTAACTCCAACACAAGATAAGGCAGCTTGTTCAATAAGTGCACAACTCCACAAATGGTAAGAGGCTTTTCAAATTCAAATGATACACAATTAATTATGACTTAATGTGTATTTGAGATTTCAAATTGACCTCTTAATATACACTTTCAATTTTGATTTCAAATATGAAAATAATAATTATGATTCCTCCAATTTCCAAAAATGCACACACTACACAATTTTACTTCACAATTGAAACACCACTCTTCCCCTTCACGGTTTGCTAACCTTGCACTACACTCTCACACTTTAACCTTAATGTGCAGCACCTTACTCCACACAACTTCCACTCACACCATAAACCATAAGTAATGGCAGCAACAAAAATTCAAATTTGAAATCACTCCACTAAATGCAACCTTCTCCACAAATGGTAAAAAAAAATTCAAATTCAAATAACACTTATTCAATGCTACTCAATGAATTGCTTTCAAACTTAAAGAAGGTATTTGAATTTCAAATGGATGCTTATCCTTCCACACACTTCAAATCTTGAAATTGCAAATGCTCCAATTCCGAATTGCACAATGGAAATCAAAACAACAAGCTACACAACCTCCTTCACACCACAACTAGTCACGGCAAGGATTGGTAAGTTTTTCAAGTTCCAAAAGTTGTTGAATTAAACAACACTTCCATGCTTCTGCCCTTCCACGAAAATTATTGAACATAAGATGATACAACAACCTTCTCAATCCAACTCCAACAAAAAAACAAATTAAATTCCAAGTCAAGGTAATTTTGCAAGCTCAAAACCACTACAATCAACACAATTGCAGTTTTCACTATATCACCCTAATTGATGATTAACTCCACGAAATCAAATAAAACCAATTCCCTTCTCTCAACATGTGCTCTGATACCAAAAGATGATGTGCCTAAATCCACTTGGAAGCACAATTAAAAGACTTAAGAAAAAACAAACTCAAGTCAACAACAAAACTGGCTCCAAAAGGGCTAAAATTGCGTGAACCCTAGTGAAGATGCAATGAAATCCAAATGCTCAATGTTGCAATTGTAATACCACAATGATAATCTCTTCTAACATCACACTAATCACATATAATCCCACGAGAATAATCCACAAATTCAAAAGAAAACTTCAATTCTAAGAACTCCTTTCCACAAGTGATAATCACGTTTCAAGAGGAATTCTTCAAGGATGAATCGAATTCAAATGCAGAGGATCTTAATTAAACACAAGAATTCAAAAATAATAAGAAGCAAATCTGTCCAAGAACTATCTCAATTCACCCCTAGATATGACACACTAGAGAAGAAAAGAAATCACAACAAAATGAAATTGATACTACTCACAATTTCAAGGTGTTGCACTCGCCACAATTTCAACTCTTGGGATTGAAATTGATAAGAGTCTAATGACAATTAGGAACCCTAATTCTCACATGAATATGAACTCTCAATTCTGCAAAATATATCCTCCTCAAACCCTCTCTTAAGAAGTATTTATACTTGCTACTCCTAGGGTTAAAAAGTGCTCAAAATTACAAGTTTGACACTTTTAAGGTAGCTAACCCTAAATGAAAATTACAAGGAAATAAAAATGTCCCAAAATGATTACAACATAAATAATCCATGCAAATGAAAAATACATAAAAGAAATTGGTCTTCAAGATGCCGGTCTTCTATAGGATTCATCGGCTCCAGCTCATCGTCGGTTCAGGTCGGTCCATGGATAACCCACAAGCTGAGTTTGAGTGAGTTTGTCCATTGCCCTGTAAAGCATGATAAATATTCCTATTGGAATATAAAATACATGAATAAGAAAAAGAGATTAGTCAACGAATAATTCTAGGGTCGATTTTCTCAAAATGGGTCTCATCGCCAAGATTCGAAATCCTTTTGTTCTTGCCCTAATGATAAGTCTTGTCGGATTTTGATTCCTATCAATAAACTAGGTACATTGCAAATTTGCAAATTGCAATTGCTCAATTTTTCCATTCACTTTCCTTATACAACTTCAATTTATACGTACTTACTCTTAAATCTCATTCTCATAAGATAAAAAAGAAAACAGCCTAAAACGAAAACGATAATCAAGCGAATATAATAATTATCATAAAGTACTTTTCACTAATTATATAGAAAAACAAAGACAATAATGAAGGAGATAAAATCACATATATAAATCAATCATCACATCAGTCATCACTATCATCATCATCAATAACCAAATTAGAGTCTCCCTTTGATGAAGTAATCCTAGTCCCACCCACACTCCCATTGTCTTCTTCTTGACCTACAATTTACAATATTACACATATAATTAAATTAAACAATAAATGCTTGAAACAATGTTAAAAGAAAATATTACCAACAAAACAAAAATAAATTACCTTCACATGCAAATCCTTGTAACCAATTTCATGTATAAATTAAAGCTTCTAGATTAGCTGGAAGCATAGAACTGCGATACTTATTAAGTACATGAGCACCGATACTGAAAGCTAACTTTGACACTATAGTAGTAATTGGAATGCTAAGCACATCGAAGGCCATGATAGATAAATCAGGATATCTTTGGCTTTGACTCTTCCAATGTTGTAACACATCCAATTCTAAGTAGAAGTCCATATCCATTACTGGCCCATCTAGATAAATATCCAAAGAAGATTTACCACAACTTTGTACTTCTACTTGATGGTATCAGGATTCCTACATTATTAAGGGAAAAAATTAATTAAATACTGATATATATTATGAAAAAAAAATATAATTGAGAAAATAAAAAAAAAAATTAAACTTACCACCAATGTAGCAAAATCAATCTCCAAGCCCTTCCTAACTCTATGTGTTGCTGCTCTTTTACTGCTGCTACCTCCAGATGTGTCTTGTGCCTGAGAAGATGATCCAACCTGATGGCTTCTAGTTCTAAATATGTGATATATTTTGCTCTTCTCATATGCTCCATAAAGTTTATATAACTTTCTCTTTATGTGAGCCAACTTCTCTTCACAAGTGAGGGGATCAAGTTTATTAAAAAAGAAGTTCAAAAAATCAAACTTCATTCGAGGATCAAAGATTGCTCCAAGTGCAAGGATAACACTATAATCACTCCAATACTTATCGAACTTCTGCTTCATTCTAATAGACATCTCCCTTATGACATGATCTTTATTACTTAAATTTTCATTCAACAAACATTCAATCTTCCATACTTACAAAAAATAGTGGTTTAATGTTAGATATGATGACCCTGACATCAAATTGGTGATACTAACTTGCATATCTTTTCTGCTCTTTCCCACTCATCAATGATTGGATAATATTTATAATGATGATCATTCAATTGAAAGCAAGAAAAAGCAGGTCGATATTTGAGTGCGCTATCAAGCATAAGATAAGTGGAATTCCATCTAATAGTTACATCCAAGCATAAACCAAGATTCGTATCAATGTTGCCAACCTGTTCAACACACTCTAAAAAGTGTTTCATTCTACTCTTAGAGCCCTTCACATACTTGACACTTTCCCTTACTTTATGCAATGCTTCACTACTTACAGTCAATCCTTCTGTAACAATCAAATGAAAAATATGAGCACAACACCTAATATGAAAAAACTCACCAGCACATAACAAACTATGCTGTAAGTTCAATTGCTCTTTCATAAAATCTTGCACACAATCATTTGTATATGCATTATCCAATGTAAGGGAGAATATCTTCCTATCTATGCCCCAATCTTTCAAAAATTCAAACACTTTTTTCGACAACTCAAACCCTGAGTGAGGAGGGGGCATTTTACAAAAAGCAAGAATTTTATTATTTAATTTCCAATTGTCATCCACATAATGTCCAGTCAAACAAATATATCCCTCACTAGTGGAAGCAGTCCATACATTAGAAGTCAAACATACTTTCCCTAGAATTTTTTACAAAAATTGTTTCAAATTCTTCTTTTGAGTCAAATATAAATTCCAAACATCTAATGTAGCAATTTTTCTACTAATTGGCTTATAATCAGGATTATATAACCTTATGAACTATGTAATCCTTCTATACTCAACAAATGAAAATAGCATATCATGTTCAATAATAGCCATAGCCATTACCTCACAAGCAAATTTAGGATCTGGTTTTCTTGATCTTAACTTGCCAGCATGATCAATTATCATATCACCAACATCATTATATCTAGGAATTTGACTCAAATGACACTTTTCTCTATGTCAACATTGATACGAACCACGCCAACCCGTGACGAAACCCAATACCAATACGTTCGGAAATCTGTTGCCTAAGACGCCCAAACACCTAAAGTGGAAAACCGCGACCCGTTGTCTATAAGCGAGACAAGAACCTTGGTATAAAAGTGAAGACGCCACAATCGGGATGGAAAACCGATTGATAAGTCGGGATGAACGCCACGGGAATCAATCCGATAAATTCGAATTAAGTTCTTGAAGAACCAAGAGATGTGCCTCTCAAAAGTGTTTAATGTTTAATGATGTCTAATCTAAGTTGTTCTAAACCCTAGGAGCTTTTATACTAGGGTTACAATTTGTGTAAAAACAAGTCCAAAACAACGTAGTTTAGTTAAGTGACATAAAAACGCGAAACAGAACAAGTTGGCCGACAGGGGATACACAGCCTATGTATACGCCCGTGTACTTTGGCCGTGTACTTGTCTGTGCAACTTCTGGCAACATACACGCCCGTGTACTTTGACCGTGTATATTTCTGTGCAACTTTTGGCAACATACACGCCCGTGTACTTTAGCCGTGTATCTTTCTGTGGATTTTCTTGACTCCATACACGGCCATGCCTTTTAACCGTGTATCTAGCCGTGTATGATTCTAGGCAATCTTGAGAGTCCTACACGGCCGTGCCTTGAAAGTACACGCCATCTTCAACCCGTGTCCGGTGTAACTTGTATAAGAGCAAGGGTCTTCCCATGGTTGTTTCAATCCGTTCCAACTTCATGATTGACCCAATCCTTCTCGGCTTCATGGACATCCTTTATCAACCCGTTAAGTGCTTCCTTGAGTCGTTTTGCTCGATTTCTTATGATCGGTCCAGGCGGCACTTCAAGAGGATCCACATTTCTTCTTCCGGCTTGGCTCTCATCTCGGATCTCATCATTCCCCTCCTCTTGAAAAGGATTTGTCCTCAAATCATTTCCTGCATCAAATGGACTCAGATCAGTAACATTAAACGTAACACTTACTGGATACTTACCTAGTAAATCTTTCTTGTATGCTATATCATAGATGTATTCAAGAATTTGAATTGGTCCATCGCCTCTAGGAAGTAATTTAGATCTACGCTGTACGGGAATCTGCTCTTTGCGCATGTGATCCCAAATCCAATCTCCAGGTTCAAAAACAGCTTGTTGACAACCCTTGTTGGCTTGTTTCACATACTGCTCCGCTCTTCGCTCAATATTTAGCTTTCTCACGAAATTTGTCTTAAAATCAGCATCAAAACTCACAGATTTGTTAAGTGGCAATGGCAGTAAATAAATAGGAACCAATGGGTTAAAACCATACACAATCTCAAATGGTGAGCAATGAATAATGCTATTTAAAGCCCTATTACATGCAAACTCCACAAATGGTAGATAATCCTTCCAAGTCCTAATGTTCTTCTCTATGATTGCCCCTAACAATTGAATTAACGTCCTATTAACCACCTCAATTTGCCCATCAGTTTGTGGGTGATGGATAGTCAAAAACATCCGTTTAGTTCCCAACTTTTCCCACAAGACTCTCCAAAAATGACTCAAAAATTTCTCATCTCGAATACTAACAATGCTCCTAGGTATACCATGCGGATGCACTACCTCTCTAAAGAACAAATCAACAATGTGTATAGCATGATCAGTTTTATGACAAGGACTGAAATGAACCATTTTAGAAATCCTATCCACAACCACAAAAATAGAATCTCGACCATGCCTAGGCTTAGATAATCCTAACACAAAATCTATGGACATGTCTATCCAAGGCTCATGAGGAATGACACTATACTCATATAACCAATCTAAGAAGTCATCTAAGCAAGGAATAGTATGACGATACTTTACTGTGATGTTGTTGCTGGCGCGGCAGTCAACACGCATTCTCCATGTCCCATCCTTCTTAGGCACCAAAATCACAAGCACTGCACATGGACTCATGCTCTCCCTCACGTACCCCTTCTCCATTAATTCTTCAACCTGCCTTTGGAGTTCCTTTGCTTCCTCCGGGGTGTTCCTGTAAGCTGGCTTGTTTGGAATCGATGCTTTGGGTACAAGGTCAATCTGGTGCTCAATACCATGAACAGGTGGTAATCCCTTTGGAATCTCCTCAAGAAAGACATCTTCAAAGTCCTGCACAAAAGACACAACCACACTAGGCAAAGAGTTAGATAATTCGTTAGTAGTCAAACATGTTTCCTTAAAAACCAGAAACAACATAGGTTGCTTCATCACTAACGCTCTGCTCACTACACTCACTTTTACCACACAACTCTCCTTTTGCAAGGCTGCCCTCTCCTTTTCACTCACCACCAAAGTTGATTCCCCTTCAACTTGGCCTCTCACACACTTTCCAGCCTTCCTCTCCTTTTCCTTTTGATCTTGACTTTTATATTCCTTTTTCTTCTCATTGTCTTTTGCTCTCTCACTCTCACTCTGCTTTTCACTCACCTTGTGTTTTGCAAATGACTGTTGTAGCTGCAACTGATCCTCATACACTTGTTTAGGTGTTAAAGGTTTAAGATTAAAGCTTTTCCCTTGGTGAACAAGTGTATACTTGTTAGAAAAGCCATCATGAACAACCTTCCTATCAAATTGCCATGGCCTCCCCAACAACACATGACATGCTTGCATTGGCACTACATCACATAACACCTCATCCTCATACCTACCAATGCGAAACCCAA
Organism: Laguncularia racemosa; assembly: GCA_037954665.1. Taxonomy (NCBI): domain Eukaryota; kingdom Viridiplantae; phylum Streptophyta; class Magnoliopsida; order Myrtales; family Combretaceae; genus Laguncularia; species Laguncularia racemosa. The sequence goes on from JBBMOL010000239.1 coordinate 827,180, forward strand.
TCAAGGCTTGCTTACTCACCTTAGTCTCACCACTATCATTCAACCACTGCAATTTATACGGACTAGGGTGTCTAACAGTTTTGAGCCCCAACCTCTCAACAATAAAATTGCTCACTACATTGGTGTAACTCCCTCCATCAATGATCAAACTACAAATGTGATCTTCTAAATAACATCTAGTATGAAATATATTTTCTCTTTGCACCTCTTCTTCTTCTTTCACCTGCACATTCAAAGCTCTCTTCACTATCGCCACTAGCCTTCCCATTGCAGGCTCCTCATCATCACTAGCATCCTCTAATGGTGGCATATCATCTTCTTCACTATCCCCCTCAGTCTCATACCCACCATCATCACGCAAAATCATCACACGCCTATTTGGACATTGACTAGCAATATGGCCTCTACCTCAACATTTAAAGCATCTAATGTCACGATTTCTAGAAGTAGAAGATTCAGGATTACCTTGATTACCAGAAGTAGAACCCGCTTGCCTCAGCTCTCCTTTTGGTTTAGTGGATAAAGGCTTTTCTTCTTTCTTCCATTGATTAGTCTTCCAAGTGGATGAACCATTACCCTGTTAAAATCGTGCATTACTACTACCCTTCTGCTTGTGCTAGTTCTCAACCTTTATAGCCATGTGAACCATATCCTCCAATTCTACATAATGCTGCAATTCAACCACATTTTGGATTTCTCTATTCAACCCATCAAGGAATCTAGCCATTATAGCCTCTCTATCCTCTTCTACATTCGCCCTAATCATAGTGACTTCCATCTCCTTGAAATACTCATCTACACTTCGGCTTCCCTGCCTCAGAGTTTGCAACTTTTTGTGCAATTCACGATAGTAATACGCAGGTATAAACCGCTTTCTCATCACTCTTTTCATCTCTTCCCAAGACTCAATAGGTGGCTCGCCACTCCTTCTCCTATTTAACATTAGTTGATCCCACCACACTATAGCATAATCCGAAAATTCAATGGCAGCAAGTTTTACTTTCTTTCTCCCACTATAGTTGTGACAATCAAACACCATCTCCACCTTTTTCTCCCACTCTAAGTACGCCTCGGGATCATTCTTCCCTTGGAAAGGAGGAATCTTCATCTTTATGCTACTCAATTGATCATCCTCCCTATTCCTATTTCCTCTATCTTCATAATCTCTAGTTCCTCTATTCCGACCACTATATCCTCTATAACTCCCGACAGAAGGCTCATCAAAGTGATCATCCGTCATTTCATCTCCACCCCTCGGTACTCTCCTGGAACGACTCTCCCTCTTACGCCCTTGGAATACATTTGTGGATTGCTCTAGTCTTTGCTCTACCGTCTCATGAATTTGTTCCATTCCTTCTTGGAACATCCTCTTCATTTCTCCCCTCAACGCCTCAATTACTAACCTAGCATCAAACCTTCCCCTCTCACCTTCCGGAGATTGTTGTCTCGACATAGTTCCTGCAAAAAAGATTAGTACTGACACAAATATATATATAATGAAACCTCACGATACACTCCCTTACGTGTTTCACTCAAATGATGATATCACTCACCAATTTCCTCTTCTCAATTCTCTTGGAACTAACCCGAACTACACCAATTTCCTTCCGTAGAATTCAAAACCAACTCTAGGGTTTGTAAAATTTTCCTCTATTTTTCTATCTGATTTTTTTTTGTCTCTGTTTTTTTCTTTTGATCACGTTTCTCTTTGCTTTTCTTTTCCCTTCTTTTTTTTTTGTCGTGACTTTTTACTTTTTTTTTTTTACAATCAACTAGTAAACACTACACTATCAAAGGACAATTAATATTGTGGAATTGAACACGATAATTGATATGAACGATTGGAGTTAGGGTTTTTGATATTACCTTCCTCAACCGAACTTGATGTTTTTGACAAACCTAAGCTCTGATACCAAACTGATACGAACCACGCCAACCCGTGAAGAAACCCAATACCAATAAGTTCAGAAATTCGTTGCCTAAGACGCCCAAACACCTAAAGTGGAAAACCGCGACCCGTTGTCTATAAGCGAGACAAGAACCTTGGTATAAAAGTGAAGACGCCACAATCGGGATGGAAAACCGATTGATAAGTCGGGATGAACGCCACAGAAATCAATTCGATAAGTTCGAATTAAGTTCTTGAAGAACCAAGAGAGGTGCCTCTCAAAAGTGTTTAATGTTCAATGATGTCTAATCTAAGTTGTTCTAAACCCTAGGAGCTTTTATACTAGGGTTACAATTCGTGTAAAAACAAGTCCAAAACGACGTAGTTTAGTTAAGTGACATAAAAACGCGAAACAGAACAAGCTGGCCGACAGGGGATACACGGCCTGTGTACACGCCCGTGTACTTTGGCCGTGTACTTGTCTGTGCAACTTCTGGCAACATACACGCCCGTGTACTTTGACCGTGTATCTTTCTGTGCAACTTTTGGCAACATACACGCCCGTGTACTTTAGCTGTGTATCTTTCTGTGGATTTGCTTGACTCCATATACGGCCGTGCCTTTTAACCGTGTATCTAGCCGTGTATGGTTCTAGGCAATCTTGAGAGTCCTACACGGCCGTGCCTTGAAAGTACACGCCATCTTCAACCCGTGTCTGGTGTGACTTGTATAAGAGCAAGGGTCTTCCCATGGTTGTTCCAATCCGTTCCAACTTCATGATTGACCCAATCCTTCTCGGCTTCATGGACATCCTTTATCAACCCGTTAAGTGCTTCCTTGAGTCGTTTTGCTCAATTTCTTATGATCGGTCCAGGCGGCACTTCAAGAATATCCACATTTCTTCTTCCGGCTTGGCTCTCATCTCGGATCTCATCAAACATAAAGATGAAGTTCCATGTGAATGTGTTCCAATAACATGTTCCTTCCCACATGCTTTACACTTAGCCCTATTTTTACCAACCTTCTTAATACCAATTTTTGTAAATATTTCCTAAACCTAAGAAGAAGAGCTACTTACTTGAGCCTTCTTACCTACTTGTTCTTCAGATTGAGAAGATCCTCTTATTACTTGGAGGATCCATTATGTAAATATAGAAAATGTTATTAGTAGTAGTACACTTGTTTATAAAATATAAATATAGTCACTCCACGTCTCCACTAGCCACCGGATCGACGTCATCCAAGCCACGACCGACAACCACATGGCCATACCATACCCTACACCATCTAAGCTACAGTCGGCGGCCACACTACACGATCTAAGCCAACGGCGTCACCCCCACCCCACACGGCCACACCACACTCTCCATTGGACCACCACCACCCCACACAGCCACACCACACCACACTCTCCATTCTCCAAGCCACCACCATAGGCATCACCCCCACCTCACACGGCCACAACACACCGCACTACACCACATTCTCCAAGCCACCGGCGTTACCCCACACGACCACACCACATAACACCTTACTCTCCAATAAAAGTAAAAGGACAAAATCTATTACTTTACCTTAATTAACGTCTAACGAGGATAGTGGCACGAAGGAAATAGAACAGGTGGCCGGCGATTGGAAATCTCGAACCGTGAGGGCTGAGGAGTGAGGACAATTAGAGAAGGAAGAGTGGAAGAGGAGAGGAAGACAGAAATAGAAGTGGAAGAGGACGGGAACTGTGACTATGAGTGTCTAGAGCCAGTGAGTGTCTCATGTCTGATGTAGCTATGGCCTGTGGAAGAGGACAAGGACTGTGGTCTCTGGTCTGTGAGTGTGGAGGGACAATGGACGAGGGAGTGTGAGTGTGTGACTGTGATTGTGAGTGTGACCATGTCTGCAATGTGTTGTGCTGTCTGTGTCATACCATGTGCGTGCGGTGTGGGTATGAGTGTAGCTGGCTGCTCCTTCTCTCCTTGTCCTCGCCGAAGTCTTCAGCTGTTGCGGGCTACTGTCTCATCACTTCAGTCGACGTCGACATTATCTCGTCAGTCGTCAGTCATCACGTCACGTCATCACATTGTGTCACACAGACACAACACAGCAATTTTTTTTTTTTTTGCGGGTCAGTGGGCCAACCCGCGCCCACAGGAACTTACCCTGCCTTGCCCTGCAGGCCACACGGGCGCAAGCTAAAATGGCTCGCAGCTTAAGAGAGCTAAAATTTTTTGCTCACCCCGTAATTTTTTGTGGGCTCTGCGGGCTAACCCACGGACCTGCCTCGTAATTACCGGCTCTAGTTATAAGCACCAAATCACAACTTTTCAAACATTAGACACTAGTTTTCCCAAACTCATAAGTACAAACACTTCCCTAACCTTTTTCTTGAGAAAGTTAGAAAACTTAACGAAACCTATGCAAATTTGTGGTATGGTAAAAATTAATGGTTCGATGATATATTGGATAGTATAATTGATAAACCATAAAATAATCTATGTTTTAATGGTTGAGTTAATGGTAACCTATATAAACACCTAAAGTTCATCCTTAAGGTAGTCTTTTTTCTTATAAATCATCTAAGAGATCATGAATTTATTGCCTTCAACTTATGTAGTATCAACCAGTCCGGGAAAAAAAAGTGACAATGCCTAAATAGTTAAGTTCTTGAATTTTTTGGAATGTCAAGGGAAAGTTAGTATGGTGAGTTTAGAGTAAGGACTATTTGATCAGCCTGCTTGCTCTCAACTTTTTCCAATGAGGTTCATGCACTTAAGATAATGCCTTTAATGGCCTAAATCAAAGGAGAGCCCATTTAAGGGTCCATTAAGAGGGAAATCCATCTCAACCATCAACCATCAAAGCAATTTGAAGGATAACATTGACAATTGAACTCAATAAGTACTGAGAGTCCCTCCTCATTTGAAACATAAAAAAATCAAGAGAAATGTTGTCGTGTTATCACTTTACTACCATGAAAGATTAAACATCATTTAAAGTGAAGAACATAATGCTTCTCCACAAGAACAATAGGTTGATGCTATTAAGAACCCTTACCCATCACACATGCATTAAACTCCTTGAGATTTGCATCTTTCTCATTTATACATCTTTCTTTCTTAATCATATCCTATCTATCATTTCATGTCACTCCTCTAAAGCCATGTATAGCACAAGATACACGTACTACTCACATGACATCACAACTGGATCCCTACATCTATAAATACCCATGACAATATTACTATGAGAATCCTTATCCAGCTTCATTAGTGATCTAAAAATGGTCGAATTGTTACTTTATATATTATATGAAAAATGTCTAGAATTTATATAGATATTTTTGTTTTGTCATATGCACATATGCATTGTGGCCTATGTTTAACAATTGCATTAAATGAAAGTAAACTCCTAGTTTAGCATGTAATGTCATGTATAATGGGGAGAGTGTGCAATGGAAATGTTGTGATAAGATTCATGGAGAAGAAAACAAGAGATGCAACTCACAACATGCAATTCATACTCCTAGGGAATATCTTAATGGGATCCCCAAGTAAATTTTAATATACTTCTACACTCACTTGCTAGCTTGTCTAATCTTCTATATTCGAATTAAATTGAACATTTCACAAGTGTTGTAATATACTTGGTTTATTCTTTTATGTCTATGTAAGCTTAGCTATTATTGTTAGCGTGGGTGACTTTGGGTGGTGACAATTTTAGGATGGGTCATATGTAAATCAGTGCCTTAGTTTGGGTTAGCTTGAACTTGAGCTAGGCATGATAACCTTTTTTCTCACAAAAATTAGTTTGGCTTAAGATCTAGGCTAGGTCATGCGTGAAAGTAGTTTGTGTTCTTCTTGTTTAATAGTGGACTTGAATAATCCACCATTTACATTAGTGTTAAAAAAAATGCAATGGTAAATTATATTTTATATACCCGTATTTTTACCTTTTATCATTTTAAATACTCATGTTTCACTCTATCATGTAACCTTATCATGCTACAAAGAATATAAGGAAAATAAATAAATATAATATATGGTAAAAAAATTATATAAAAAAAAAGAACAATTAAACAATAGAACTACCTAGGAAAAGGAAAAAAAAAAACAATATAGTATTTTTAAAACTAATCCCAAAAATATGGTTAAAGAGAAAGTAATTCCACAAATACAACATCTGAAATTGATACACAATTTTAGTATTGAACTAAAATCATTTTGAGATCTCTTTATATGCAAGGCATAAAGTGTGAGGTGCTTTATTAGTAAATTCTTCAACTGCATTTGTAAACCCCGCAAAATTCCAAAATAGGATATAAATCGCTGAAAGAAATTTTGAAGGTATTTTCAAGAATCAATAGGATATTTAACCCTATACTTAAGAACTAGCTTCAATAACCTCAAAATATTCTATAAAAATCCTAAATTAGTCCCTAAAACGTAAAATAATATCTCAAACCTTAACCCAAAAATCTAAGCTTTAAAATAAGAATTCAAAACCCCATATTAACCCATAAATGCTAAATCAACAATTAAACTTGAACCCAAACCCATAAATATAATATATAATAATAATATAATAATAAAATAATAATAATAATATAATAATAATAATAATAATCCCAAAATCCTAAACCAATTAAACAACTCTAGCACCACCTTAAGGATTGTCAAAATCAACCTCAAGCCTAAAAAACCTAGGTTTTGATTCAAACAAAATTGAAACCTTAAAAGTAATAATTTACCTCATGAGATCTAATAATTTAATCAAAACTAACCCTACTAATTAACCAAATTAGACAAATTAAATGATGGAAAAAAAATTCTCATTCCAATGCCCCCTAATTAGTGTGAACATAAAGAGTCAGTTAGCCATTTTGCATTCATCATTAGTCTAGATAAATAACCCAATTTGACCTCTGAAAATTACCTTGATCAAGTCTTAATTAACCCACATTTATTAGCCAAGAAACAAAACAAATTAAGGCAACAAATCACCCTAACATGTGCTAACCATGCCTAAAGTACAAGGGGAATGACACTTATGTGATCTAAGAGCTAAGAGGACTTCAAAGTACACTTAGGATTAGGGGAATAGACCTTAGACATGATTTAAATTCTAATGGAAGCAACCAATTTCAAAAGAAGTATGGTGATTTGACACAATATGATCCCTTTACCCAACATGTGAAGCCTTTGTTCAACTCACCCTATTAACCCATGTGTAAAAATCAACGCTTAAGTAACCTAAATCCTCTATTTCTTTCCTATCTGGACATGGACTTCAAGCACCCTTATTCTAGAAGTTTTCCCTTAAAAAATCCTATAAAAAAATCTCCAAGAAAACTCTAAAAAAACTGAACACCAAACACCTTCCAAACCGTCATCCTATTGCCACATACACAATACCACCACTTCAACAACAAATCATCACACCAAACAACACCACTTCAAGCCAAATTCTAGAAGTCTTCCTACGCCACTTACGAGGACATTTGAGGAGCCAAGAATCCAAGGAAAATCAGATAGCAACCTCAAGAAATAAGGATAAAAAGAGAGAAGCTAGGAGCACTAACTAGAAGACATTAAGTGTAGGACACTATCTTACCTTTATACCTTCCTATTTTTTGTAATATATCCTTGTAGATCAAATTGGAATAGCTAATATTATTTTGATTTTTTAAGTTTTACTTGTACATTTAAGTTTTACCTAGCTAAGGATGCAAGATTTTGATGTAAACCTAAGCCATGATAAAGGATAATGTATAGTAGCCACCTTGTAATGAGCTAGTTGTGTAAGATTTTGAAATAAATTATGTAAATAAGATCAAGACCCTATTGTACACTCTTGGATCCCATATTTAGGAAGCCAAGAATCATCTTTTTTTTAATGCATTAAGTAGATTTTAAACCTTAAGAGCCTCAAGTAGTGGTTAATGTGTATTAGTAGTGGGAAAAAGATAGAAAAGTGGAAGGCTTGCTCTTAAACATCAATCTAATGCCCAAATTGACTTTTTAGTCATGTTTTATAAAATTTCCATAACATGAATATGATAAAATATCATTAGGAAAAGTTTGGAAATGAAATCCTATGATTAAATACAAAAGATGAGATACATAAGTTGGAAATAGGTGAAACGGGAAACAAAAACAACCAACTTGGAATATTTTGGCAAAAAAATAAATTTACAGCACATACATGACCCTCACACATCCAAGAAAAAGCCCAAATAAGTCTCTAAGTGATTATAAATAACTTCCTTTGAATATTAGATCCAATTAGGCATAAAAGGCTTCAAAATAGACCCAAATAATGTGCACCCAAAACTGTTTCAATCCTAACTTACTCTGTTGTAACTCAAATGACCAAAGTGATTCCATAAATAGAAAGAATACTCAAAAACCTTTGAAAGTAACAAAAAAAAAATCTAAAATTTAAAAGTTATGATCAAAACACCAAAACAACACAAACCGATAGAACCAACGAATTTAATGATATCAATTGGAGTTAGCATCCGACTTGAACTTAAAGAATTTCTATTTGTCCTATTAGGCTGATATCAACTTCAAGGATGAGTTACCCTTAGACTACTACAACTAGGGATAGCATGTCTAGGTGAGTGATCAGATGACTATTGTTCCGGTTTGTGTTTGTAATTCAGTACACATGTAAGTAATTGTGATATATGAAACCGGATGTATGTGTAGGGGAATTAGGAAATCTATTGTATTTGTTTGATGTGATCTAATTGCCAAACCACCTTAATTATATTTAGGCTAATTGATTACTGGTTTCCCTTGCATGTAGATTAAGGAAAATGCGAGTGTTTACGATAAGTTAGTTGGTCACCAAAATAACTAAACCTAATGCTATCTGATCTTAACAAAATGAATCATGCATCACATATTTCTACATGTAAAAAGGCCATTGGCATCACGTGGTGGTACGAAGAGGCCACATAAAGGTGTACTTCGTGTGTAAACCTTGTCTTGACCTTTAAGAACTACTTGGAACTAAGAAATACTGCCCTCTAATTGAGGCCTAGTCTGAGGATTCGTCACTTAAGGATGATTGAGCTTGCAAGCCTTTCACATCCACACCTCACATGGGAATATTTATGTATGTATATTTTTAAGCTTACTTTAATATAGTATTAATATACAAACCTTTTTTAATGGCCTTAAAAAGGAAAGCCTAGAGTGATTGGAGCCTAAAGCTAACGTGTAGTTCATAATTTCCCAACCCAAGCAACAAAGGGTGATAAATCCGTGTTGTATGTAGTATCTGAAAGACCGTAGATACTATTGTATTCATATGAGTGATCATGCATTGCATATGCTTGTTTAAATAACTTGCTTGGCATTTGCTTGTTGGTTTAGTAGGAGGGCTTTCTCACTAAGCTGTTATAGCTTATACCCCAATAGCTTCTCTTTTGTATGTTAAGTCAAAAGCCAGGAATGGGTTAAGAATCAAGTGATGAGAGCTTCATACTTAGGTATCAAGGAACAAGTATAAGATAGAGTAATTGTTGGTCTAGACTTAAGATAGAGTGACAAAAAATTGTGGAACTTGTATATTCCTTCTTTTCAAAATCCACTTTCCTTTGAACTTATCTAAACCTAGACCTTTTTTTTTAAAAAAAAAAAAAAGTTGTGACTACCCAATTTTATAATATGGTAAGAGATACCGATTCTCTACAATTCTGGTAAACTATGGATTATCAATTTTTTTAATTATTTTTATATAACTATTAGTTATATGTATTACAATTAAAAGAGATTTAATTAAAATTTTGTAACTTCTAACTTGTAAGACGGTTTTCACATCATAAGTGCACACAAGATGTGATAACTTTTAGTAAAAAGTTCTAGGCCTCATTTTGAGGCATCACAACATTCATCAAATAACTAATATACACTCCATTTAGATGAAATATGTTCCCATTTGCATCTATAAACCTATCAAAGATAGCCATGATTAACTGTGTAATGAGCTCAACAACCTCTATCCACTGCTTTAAAAGGACTACCGTTTTCTTTCTTAATGAGTTAAATGACTCAATTTTTACGATCCTTGACTTCTTCCTTTCTTCTTGAAAATCCCCTCACAACTTCAAACCAAATTTCGTTATAGCTATTTTTGTTGGTATTTCCAGTATCTCAATTTTGTTGTTCTCGTTCATTACGATTTCTCCTCCAATATTATTAAATAAACCAAAATGGCTTGTTCCCCCTATGCACTCAAATTTATTTCTAGTATGGTTTTGTTTTTTTGTCATCGAGACATCAATAGGAAAAGTCAACAGACTACGGAAGAAGAAGATTTTCTAACGCCACATGTTCCTAATGTCTTTGAAGAAGATGAACTTCGACTCAACTTTCACATACATCACACCAAAAGGACAACAACTATAATCCTCAGATGAATTTTCTGTGCGTTCCACAAATAGTTTTGATTTTTTAAAGTTTTTTTGGATTGAAAACTTCCATGGATTAATATGTTATAATGGTGAACTTATATGTTAGTAGAAATCGTAATTTCAATCCATAATTATAATGAAATTATGTCTTCAAATCTCAATTTCAAACCATTAAAAAATCACAACTTTATATATTATATTATGCAGATTACTTTTAATTCAATCATACTTTTAGCATTATTTTCAATAAGCACTATATTTTTTCCTTTTCCCGCAAGAGTTATTCATATCATGTCTGGCATACCACTTAGTAAGGAAGGAAACTGCATTGTTTTCCAAAGAAAGCAGCTGGGAGTGTCATATAAGAAACGAATAATTGGAAAATGGGCTTGGAAAGAATTCCAAAGTCCTTAGGCGTGTAGAACATGTCGTGTCGAACCTTTTTATTTTCTATCCACAGAATAGAGCCACATGTTCTAAAATTTTCAATACACAAAACTCCATAGACACTCAATATTCTTTCCAAGAAAAGCCCCTAAACCTGGCGTATTGGAAATTGAAGTTACACAAACCTAAAAGAAAAAATAAAATAAAATAACTTTCATTTTCACAAGAAAACAACAAAATATGTAAACCATGCGATGTGATATAGAGTTCGAAAAAATGTAAGCGAATTTCTAAACCAAACGAACGACTTTTATTGTCTATATTATTGTAACAGTGATGCTTGATGAACTAAAAATAAATTTAGAATCTTGGGCTCGATTGATGTGGATCTGATAAAGGGTACTTTGCTGTAGATTTGCTTTTATTTCGTTGGTTGTTTTCTAATTACATGTAAGTCGGTAGCTTCACTCGGATTGCATTGTCAGTTTGTCAATCCCTACTTCCGATTATAATGGTTGAGAAAACAAACATAAAGATAATGAGAAAAAAGGAATGAGCCATATAATAAAGTATTGCTTTAAAGGGTAAAAATGTTCTTTTGTTATGGGTATTCCTGTATCCTACAGAATATTCCTCATTACAAATGCATTTCTATTTTGAAAAAGAGAAAAGGAAATATATAGTTACTTTTGCTCGATAGGATTCTTGTTTACTAGAGCTCTTTACGTACAAACAATGTTGAACATTGTTACCTTCTCAGTTGCATGAGATGCGATTCTCGTCCTCGCGTTGTTGACATCAACTTGCTCTTGCTGTCGATCATGTTCAACTGTACTTATGCTCGACCTTTGACCCAGTCGGACGACCACAAGCAAATCTTTGGCTGAAATTGAGCATTATCACTTTGGCGCTGTATCATTAGTCCTTGATTGAGTTGTAATTCTCCTCAACAAGAGCTTTACGGAAAAATGGTGTTCGGATTCTTCTCATGCTCTTCAGGCAGCCAAGATCACCATTCAAGATTTGTACAACCTGCAATTCATGTTAAAGAAGCATTTATCAAGGTTTGTTTAACTAGAATTAGTGATTTTCTTTATTGATAGAGCGTCCTATTATTGAAAATTGAAATGGCCATGATTTTTGGAAACTTCTTTAAATCATACAATTTTGGAGAATCAACCAATTATAGGGTACTCCACATGAAATCTTTAGATTGGTGTGAAAAAAAATTAAATCAAACCATACTTATTCATTCATGCTCACCCCTATTTCAAATGATATACATGGCCAGTGAATCGACACAACATTTAGTTGCAAATTTTTGGCATATGTGCCATATAGGAACTTGCCTGCTTCATATTTGGACGGCGTATAGAAGACCGATGAACACATAGAGATGCAGCTAATAAAACAAGATTCATCTCCTTGCTGTTGTAATTGAGAAAAGGATCAACAAGCTCTCGGATGTTACTCTTTTTCAGCAATGGTTTTGCCTGTGAGTAGTATAATTTAAATCCTTACTAATCGGCCGGTCAGGATAAAATAACAGATCTTCAAAAAAAAAAAAAAAAACACGCATCTTGTCCACATCCACAATATATGAAAACAAAATAGTGAGTAATAACTAACCCACAACACAAGGCTTTGCTGAGAGTAATCCAGAGCTCGACGACCAGTCACCAACTCCAATAGCAGCACACCGAAAGCAAAAACATCGGTCTTTTCATCTACTATGCCATGCATCAAATACTCAGGAGCTAGATAGCTGCAAATTTGCAAGGACTACTTTTAGATAAATTGCACAGCTCTTTGTATGTTTCATCTCTCAATTAAGCTAATGGAGTGAATAGAAGAAGGTGTATTACGAACCCAAATGTCCCCTCAAACTTGGATACAGTATGGTGCGTCCATTTGTCAGGTAGCCACTTAGCAAGCCCGAAATCACAAATCTGCATTATCATTTCCATCATAAGAACAATAATTTCTTTTTCAACTATTTAGACTACGGGAGCAAGTTTTACGGAGAGGAATTAGGATCATCTTGATTTCATAGTGCATCTCAATTTATGTAACGAGGCTACAATATTAACTCTAACAAATCAATTATAGCGATGAAAGATTTAAGATAAGGTAAAGAAAACCATAAATCAAAGAACATATATAGTCATGAAGAGAATGAAAGAGATCTAACTGACAATGTCCTTACATGCTCAAACAGGTCTAATTAAATGGCAAAACCTTAATGAACTGTTAAAACATAGAAAACTGAATTGTTGCATCATAGTCATAATATTGAAGTTTCCATTAAGCCTGATTGCTATCCTAACCAATGTAAAATGTGAAATTAACAGGCAATCATAGAAATTAAATGATTTAGCTCCCGTTGAATTCCAAAAATACCTGAGGTTCGAAGTTTTCTGTAAGTAATATATTTGCAGCCTTTATATCTCTATGAATGATTCTCCTTTGGCATCCCTCATGAAGATACAGTAAACCCTCTGCCGTGCCTCTAGCAATCTTATATCTGATTCTCCATTCAAGGCACTCCTTGGAACCTGAAACAAAAATTATGTGCTTCATAATTGAAAATCTGAAGCTATCTATGCAGGACTTACTGAGATCTGGACCGACCATATAGCACGGAAGCTAAGCTTCCATGTGGAGATAATTCAAGAACCAGGTACATTCCACCTTCAATACCGTAACCAACCAACTTGGCAGTATTTCGATGATTGACATGGACCATAATACCTAGTTCTGATAAGAAGTCTACTGTTATATCATCCGGTGTTCCTCGTGTGAGCCGTTTCACTGCTACAAGCTGTCCATTTCGCAGTTGTGCCTTGTAAATCTCAGCATAACCACCCTTTCCAATAAGATTTTCTACAAATAACCAATTGAGAAGCGCTTCATAAAGCAATATGAAAGTAAGAAATACTTCACTAAACTGGCTTAATGGAAAAAGAACTCACTTGATTTGATTGATATTCACTTACCTTGACTAAAATTATTTGTGGCATATTGGAGCTCAGAGAATGTGAAATATCTCCATGGGGTCTTGGATTCACTGGATTCATCCTTCACAAAAAAGCATGGCGCAAGAGTAATAAGCTCTCTCATGCTATTGCTTCGTCTTATCGTGGGCTTAATGACATTAAAAGCATGAGTTTCGTCTGGCTGTTTTTTAAAATTACTCTTAAACAATTGCACCAATCTATGCCAGCGTGAAACGGGCATTGAATCCTGGTGTGTTCCAGAGGTGGAGCTGGTAGAATTTGTATCAGATTCAGAACTCTTTAGGAAGTCCTCTAACACCCCTACAGGGGAGCTCGAATCTTCTTTCAGTTTCTCCATTCCCTACAAAAAAATGGAACAATACTAAGCAAATCAAAGAAACCAAGAACCTAAAACCAATAGGCTATCCGATGAAAGTATTCACTATATACCTTGAATCGAAAGCAGAGTACTCTAATTTAGTTTCAAGATAGAATATCGTGTTTTTATCAATTGGGTAATTGCACTCGTGTCCAATAAATATCAGAAGACCAAGTGAGAAATGAAAAACATGAAATTTCCTGGAGAAACAAGACAGCAACAAGAACAGACATATACATCAAACAGATAAGGGTATGTCCACTTATGTGGATGAAAAATCAGGACCAAATGCTTACATATACATGATTTAACTCGGATAACCAAGAACATGGTTTAGTTCAAATACATGTCTTTACATATCCCATGAATCTAGTAGCTTAGTATATTACATGGTTCAACATATATAGGCACTTCAAGTAAAAGAAAAGGGAAAAAAGAAATAGACAAGAAGAAGAGGAAGAAATGAAAAAACTGCAACATATGTAACGTACCACGAAATAGTTGATGGACTAAGTTAAGATGCTGGGAAGACAAAACCAGGTGCTATTCCAGAGCGGTGGGACGTTACTGTAAATTCACCATTTCACAATTTCTACCAATATATTGCACTCATTATAAACTCTCAAAGGAGTAAACCTGAAAATAATTGAAAGATAATAAACATACATGTACATATAGTATTTGTTGAGTAATTATTACTATGATGATGAAGTAACGATGATGAGTTAACGATAGTATGATTGTATGCTTTAAGGCACAAACATCAACAGCTGATTATTACCTCTCTCTTTTTCCCCTTTTAATTTATTGTAGCTCAGAAAATGTTATAACACGAGTAGCACTTAACAAGATGCCATAATAAAGATGCAATTTTTTTTAATAAAATATTTAATCAAGAGTAAATTATAAATATACTCACTATATTTACTCTATATACTTATTTATTCTATCTTTGAAATTGCGTGCTTAAACACGATTATTTGAAAAAGTGATTTAAGACACCCTTATGATCATTTTGTTTTTGAAAAAATAATGATAAATTTAGAAAGATAAAGAAAGAATTTGATGCAACAAAATATTCAATAACTAAAAAAAAATAAAGAATAGAAATTCCTCTCTCTCTTTTTTTTTCTCTCTTTTTTTTTAATTCTAATATCTTTTTAATTATTTTATTATGGACAAATTAGTATAATAGAATCTGAAAACACGTTTTATAAAATTTATGGGTTTAAACAAGAGAATTGATGCTTGCTATCCTAGCCACTCACCTTCTTGCCTCAATTCTACCCTTTCTAGACTTTAAAAGGATAGATTCAAATTCAAAGATAGAGAACTTAAAAGCATATGGAGCAAATATAGATGATATGGATAAAATCTATATTCAAGTTATGCTTGAAACATAACAAACACTCAGATAAAAAGAAAGTTTTTTATGTTTTCTTTTCTTTTCTTTCTTTCTTTTTTTTTTTCGAGCATATGAATTACCTTACAAAACCCATGTACTTGATGTGCATAGCTTGCACTATGTAGGTTACCTCAATGTGTCCACAGTGGGCTTTATAATTTTATAGATTTTTTTTAATTGAAAAAACAAGAACTAGAATTAAAGGGATATCAACAAATTAAATTATTAGATATAATACACCAACAACTAATTCAAACTAGGGTTTTAATTAATTTAATTGATATTACACACAATCAAACCAAACAAGGATTCTTTGGCCATAAAAATAACTAAATGAGGATTCAACCTATTTAAGTGCTTTTATGCATAATTGAACACATCGAAAAGGGTTATTGCTACAATTGGTTATGATTAATAAAACAAAATGAATAGAGATAAACTATAGAGTTTTTTTGAAAATATTAATAATTGAATAAAGTGTGTTACACGGTAGAATATAAAGCAAGCACTCTTAAGGGCATAAATGTAAAATAAAGATATAATAAGTGACCTCAAAAAGCCTGCAACAAATATTAATCAACTAATAAAATAAACTAACCAAGTAATACTAAATAAACTAAATAGCTAAATAATAGGGAATCGATATAATGCCCATGCAAATAATTTATGCAAAGCCATGAGAGTCATGTAAAAGGTAATATCATTCCATGCAAAGTTGACAAGCTAATCCAATAAGCCATGCAATCCATCATCAATCTTCAATAAATTGCCTAACAAAATAATTCTCCTCGATTTAGGGAACCAATCCCCATCAATAGAGATGAATTTATAATTTATATATTAAAAGGTATAAATTTTTTTTTTTTAATGCTCAATTTGTAATTGATACCTTTAAGATGTCCTCAATATTTTATGTTGCTAAGTGGAAGCGAAAGCTTCTCTAGTTAGAAACATCTCTCTTGATCTTCAGTGGCATGTATAGTATCACATATGCTTGATGATTAAACATGCCTTATTCTTTGCATCATCAGACAGAAGTTGTTACATCTAAAAACTTGAAAGGGAATGACAATCCATTAGGTGTTTTACTTTAGTAAAACATATAAGGATATTAAAACTTCTAAACTATTTATTAATTAGTCATTATGTAATTTTAAATTTTATTTAAAGAAAGTATTTTACTAGAAGAAAATCAATTAATCAAATACTATCAAAGTCCATTTATATAAGTCAACATCTATGGAGGTAGCAATGGGAATAACTAACATAAGTAGCTCTCTAGTTAGTGATATCTCATCCCAAACTTCTAGTCCAAAATGATATTCATCATAAGTAAAGTTGATATACAGATCATCACATAAAAAATGGAAAAGCAATAGAATAAGTCACAAGCAACTCAATACATAATAGCTGCAATCACACATCATACCACTTACATGCAATATCTTACTCTAATGCAAAATCTAAGGTTCATTTAGGTTATTA
Organism: Laguncularia racemosa; assembly: GCA_037954665.1. Taxonomy (NCBI): domain Eukaryota; kingdom Viridiplantae; phylum Streptophyta; class Magnoliopsida; order Myrtales; family Combretaceae; genus Laguncularia; species Laguncularia racemosa. The sequence continues at coordinate 844,136 of JBBMOL010000239.1, forward strand.
ATTTAAGCCAAACAAACAACACACTTTCGACATCTTAGAACTTGGAATTGCTCATAACTTCTTCACATGAGGAACAAGGAGTCTAAATCCCATTATAGCAGGCCATTTGGGGGTCGTTAGGGGAACTAAACCCCACCTATGAAATTGAAACCAAATTAGTCTCATACGAGTTCATCACCCAATTTACATCCAAGGATCACAGTCCACATATAAGTAACCCTCGATAGAAACATCACTATAGCTTCTTCCATTCTTGCTATTCCATATCAACCACAGTTTCCTCTTATCAATTGCTTGTTGAGCCATACTTAGTGGCTTAAGCAATTAATTATCTTATTCTCTTAGTATTTACGACTGCAGCATGGCCCAAGCAAGGGCTATTGTCCAATGACTTGGCATGACCAAGCCAATACAATCACACATGTTTATTTAGTCAATTCTATGTATTAGCCAGTTATTCTATCTACAAGCACATTCGTCATGCAATTTGACTAGCATGTACCTTGTAATCCTTACAATTACAAGATAGGGTTGTCGATCCAAATCCAAACTAGCAAAGTAATATGCAATAAAGTACTCATCAATATCTATTAAACTTATAATTGAAATCAGGTTTTTACTTAGTTTCTAAAATAGGTTTAATACTCAGTCTTTATAATAATCAAGTAATTATGTTTACTATCAATATATTAAGACCATTCTCTACACTTAGATTATAATAACTTAAGTAAAATTCCTATTAAATTAAGATGACTAAATAATTTTTGTTAATCTAGTACACTACGTAACTAACTTCCATTAACAACATCTGTCGACTTTAACATTAATAAATATTATAATATCATTATACTATTACGTCAGAACAGGATTTGATGGGGGGAAAAAAATCACCTTCATCTTCTTCAATTCATCGCAACCAGGAAAAAAAATTAATAAAATGATTGACCAACGGATTTATATGGCATAAATTTCTAAGTTCAACGCAGAGCTTCATTCAATTGGAGAACAAGGTTGGCTCAGATACTAATTTTTTCCTCCAATTTTAACCGTTCGAAACATCCATTCACCACTCTAAGCTTAATGAATAATAACATAACAATCATGACATCATCATTCAAAACTGAAGCTGACTGATTCAATTGAAACCATGACTGATCAACAAATCTAGGATTAAACCAAATCGAATTAATCAAACGTGAACAGCATTGAATCAATTTGTAAAGGAATTAATCATAATAAGGACTTAAAAAGAGATTCGTTTATTGACGAATACCTACGGTATAGTCACTGGAGAAGAAAAGAAATCAATCAACAAACTCCTTCGGAACTTCGTCAGCGTGAACAGGTCTCAGCTCTGACCGGTGAGTCGCCGGAATTAATTCTTGCCGAAGCAACAGCTGGACAAGTGCCTCAGCTTGCAAAAGTTCTCATCCGGTCCACTGCCGCAAATTCCTCGGTTCACCGAGAACAACTCTGGATCACTCACTCCATGGAAGTGTCGGAGCTTGAGGTGTTCGTAATGGAAGTTTCCTATCAGTTACAATGCCGGTAAGATCCGACGTTAATTTTATTAATCGTTGTCTCTTTTGGTTTGATCGGCGCTGAACTTTCTCCGTAGTTATCCGATTGAACAACAATTATTAAAAAAATTAAAAAAAAAAAAGGGGGAGAATTCGGAGAGAGTGGGGGAATAACAGAGATGGATTAGTGAAAGAATTGAAGGGAACAGAGAGAGAGAGAGAATCGGTTAAAAAAAGGAGAAATGAATATCAGTTGAAGAGAAATAATAGCGAGTGTGTAATTTTAAAATTGAAAAAAATAAAAAGATTTCAGAAAAGTGTAATCGAGAATGCAGTTGCCATTATTAATTCAGAAGATGGACTGGTAAATGCCGGTGCCTTCAGGATGTATCAAAATCCATTACCCACAGATATTATAAGTGAAAAAAAACAAAATACTTGCTTTTTAATCATTTGAAATGTAATAATGAGACTCCATGCGTCTTCTACAAACGATGTTGGACAGGACATTCTTCTTCCACACCTATCATCAATACAACCCTTCCAGCTTCTTCCTACTAAACTCCCTTTGTATACTTTTCTTTATGATGATTTTCTACGAAATGACTTCTTCTTTACTCCTAATGCCACTCTTCTAGCCATTTAAAATGACATCATAATATAAGGATGGCAGTTGATTGGTTGATTTGATTCTGGTTGGTTACAGATTGTTTCCAACTTACGCGAAAGAAAGCCTATAATGTTTTTTTCTTTTCAGCTATGCAGGTGTAATTTGCACTGTCAGTTCATATTTTATTCACCAACTTTGTGTGTGTGCAAGTGCGTGGAGCTTGTCATGCAGGTCCATCACGATTTGGATTGATAGAGAAGTAGCAGTAAGCTATAATTGGTATGATATTTAAATAATCCCCCCACGTTTTGAACATCATGTACTTGTAACGCCTAATGATTGCTTCACAGTGTAACCTGACCTAGTTTCCATTCCAGTGGACAGAATTGGAGTCCTAGGTTTTGCTTGAGCAGGAAAAGAGGGATGATTTACTTGCATATCCAAACTATTAAGGGACTCTATACTATACTGTATAGTATACAAATTTTAAAGATATAATTATATTTTCATATTAAGACATCTTTATTATTTTGAGATATAAATAAAACAGATAAGTAAGCTTTTCATTTGATTTTAAAAAAAAATTAATATTTGTACTGTATTAAATATGTTCTTAATTCAAACTCAATCCTATGTACATAAGGGAAAAGAACTTCCCCTATCTTGCTCCTATGAGATTGAAATGACCAACTTGTAGAAACAAATTCAACTATAATATTGGTGGTGATATTTGCTCTTTGTATACATATATTGTGATTTTGTAGATAATATTCGATTGTGATTATTTAAATTTAATTAATCCATGTCACATATCAAGCTTAAGCTTTTTCTTTCTTAGTTCTTCTTGTCTGGTATGAAGAAGAGTGGCAAATTTTATTAGTGCATACTTCATAGCACTTCATTATGCATCTTGTAAGCTAAAAGGACATTAACACAAAATTTAAAAGAAATAAATAAATAAATAAACCAACAGAAAAAAAAAAAAAAAAAAGAAGTTAAAGGGTAGATGGTTCTTGATCTATCATATTTTACAATTAGGACTAAAAGATATAGGAGGAAATGTAAATTTAGTCCTTTATTATTTCAATCCTAAACATTTAATTTTTCAAATTTAAGTTCCCAATGTTTACAAATATTTAAAAATGAGTTATTTTAATAACGACGTTAAAATATTTTGAAAAATATATGAACTTTCCCAAGCTTATTTTTTTCAGTAACATAAGGATTATATTACCTAAACTCATGTACGTAAGACATAAACATTCGATACTCCGTAGTCTTAGGTACGTGGACATAGTAACTAGATCAAGGCTTTCAAATTCGGACGTAAATGGCAAGGCCTTGAAGAGTAAGTAATCGATTTTGGCCCACAAAGCCCATCTACAATGTGTTTGTTTATATAGATTTTTTTTTTTACTTGAGGCCCAATAGGAAAAAGAAATCATAAATCGGCTTATCTATATCTATATTACTAATAAAATAGATGGAGTTTTCGACCTCACACTCTCTTCATATTTTTATGATTATTTATATGTCCTTCAATACTATATCCAAATTTATTGAAATATAATAATAAAATACCTTTAATGATGTTGTTTTAGTAAAGTTTAAGTTTCTAAATAAACATTATGCGAAAACTTGATAAAAACTTTTTTCTTAATTCTATATTGTATATTTGAAGATGAATAATTTACTCATTGAAGTTCTCAACATTTTTTAAATACATTACTATATAGTAAATTATATTTTTCATCGTTGTTTAAATAGGTAAATGTCGGTTTCTTTAATGAAGCAAGTAAAATTTGATTAAAGTACCTTTAATCTATTTTAACAAATAATTTCATAACATCCTATTACGATTGTATCTTTTTCTTCTTCTTTTTTTCTATTTTTTGAAACCATTGTATAATTTTCTTTCTCCTTTTTTCAACCATATAATTTATGTTCCAAATATAAAAATTTTACTTTATATTATGACTAATTAAAAAAAAATGATTGAACTATAGATCGAATAGGACCAAATAAAAAATTAGGTGAATTAAACCGTTTTATTTTTTAGGTTAAAAAAATTACAAACTAAACTAAATCATAAAGAAATGTAAAAAGAAAAAAAAAAATAACGGTGAAAATCTAAAGAACGTATGATCAAGAAAGAGAATTTTATATTACTTATTTAATTCCTCATTTTATTTTATTTTTATTAAATAACTTATTACTTTTCTTATTTTGTATTTTTTCTTATTGATTGATACAAAAATCAAAATTATATAAATAAAGATAGTAAAACTTTCTTAAATATATCAAATGAATATTGAAGATGATGAGTGATATAGGAAAAATGATAATAAATTAATTTTTTTTTATGTCAAATATAATTTTTTATAACTTACTAACTATATATAGAAAAAAAGCTTAATAAAATATATAAAATAATAATAATTCAAACTGTATACCAAACTAAAACAAACCATTTTTTTTTATTTGAAAATTTCATAAACAAAACTATATGTCTAGGTTTGATTTAAGGAAAAAAAATTAAACTGCAATATATAATTTAGTTCAATTCGAGGAACAAATCGTATTGAATTGAACATGCTCACCCTTACTTTATATAATTTTTGTACACTTTGTGTAATGTGCTGTAACTTGTCGGTAAGTGGTTGACCTTGAAAAAAAATAAAAATAAAAACTTGTTCTTTTCATTGAATTTAAGGCAGCGGTTGAGTTGGAAACTTTTTAGTATTAATTACACATCCTAAATGTATGATTCAACGTAAAAAGTTACCTTTTTGAAGTAATCTAAAACTTTAATCAACAAATATGAATATAGACACCGTTATATGATTGAGCGTAAATTGAAATCATATATTTATAAAAGTTAATTTGCTTTTTTATGTTAGTAAATATTTGAAATATACAACTATCGAGGATTCATATATAGTTAAAATAAGGGGAAAAATTGCACTATTAGTACTCTACGCTTGATTGGTTTTCCTTTTGAAAGTTTTTTTTTTTTCTTATTCAAGACTTCAACATTTTTTTAATATTTACACAATTGGATTTTTTTTTCTCTAACACCGTTAAATTTTTCGTTCTTAAATGACGCATGATGGTTTTTGTATCAAACAATAATTATTTTAAATAAATAAATAAAATTATAAAATAAAATAAAAAGCAAATAAAGAAAGAAAAAGGAAAAACTTACACAAAAATCAATAATAGTAATAATAATAATAAAAAGGATTTAGCCACCCCAACCTTAAGAGTGGCTAGATTAGAGGTCATAACTACATTGGGTCAGGATGCACCGCTAAAAGTGGGTTAAGCCACTATCATTAGGGGGTACAATCCAATCGAGTTTAATTATTTTTTTTCTAATTCTTTTTTAAAAAAAATCATCATTATGGGTAAGTTGTCATGACCACTTTTATGAATGATAACCCACCTATTACTTGGTGGCGTATCCATTGGGTGGTTGGAATTTTTTTTTTTTTAATATTTTAGGTGTTGAACTACCATATGCGGAAAGGTGAGTCATCAATATGACTAACTATTTTGATAGGATTCAAGTCTTCGAAAGAGGAGATGTAATTGACTCACACTAATATTATAGGGTATCGTTGCAAATGGTTATATTGAATTGGTTGTCCAATTGTTGATACAAGTAATGTAAATATTATGAGATGATTTGTTCTTCGTACTTTGGTCATGACATTTGTGAGTCTAAATATTAGTCTTGGTTTATGGATCTTAGAGTCTTTGATTTATCGACCTCAAGACACCGTAGATGATTTTATTTGTTGTCCCATCTTAAATAACCTTTTATCAATATCATACGTGTTGATTACCTTGTTTGCTTCATTTAATAATAAATTACGTTGTATGCAAATTGATATGTGTAAAGGGCTAAATACAATTTAAGACCTTGAGCTCATTAACTAATTGGTTTAACTTAAATTGATAGCGTCCATAAAGTTAGTCTATGACTTTGAGATGATTATGGAAGATTTGATATGGTGGACCTATGATAGAGCCTATTGAAATGGATTATCCATTACCGATCTCTCCCATAAGACTCATGCACTAAACAAAGTTTTTCACTAAGCCTAGTTATATGGATAGCTCATACACCCTTTTTCTCATTAAAAGCAATTCATCTAGAATGTTAATGACTAACACAATTCGATAGATAACAACAATGGCTAAATTCCTATAAATACCTATAAATTTTCCTTATTTGGACAAGGGTAATAATATGGGAAAATGTTGTTACTCAGTCGAATTATCTTTTCAAAATATCAAACCCTTAAATTATTTGAAAAACCTATTGTTTTTTTATTATCATTAATAGAGCTCGATAAAGCTCTTTTACTTGTCATTAGTGTGTTTGAGTCTATTGAGATTGTCTATTCTTTTTTTTTTATTATTATTATTATACTCAATCTTAATTATCATTCTACGTGGCATTACATATCACTTTTTTAAGTTCGTGTATAGCACAAAAATTATGCAGTACACACATGACCATATTACCATTGAATCCACACACTTATAATATGTTTGTGGATGTTATGGAATGGTTTATGAAGTGGGTATATGCGCCGGGCTTTCTTTTTTTTTTTTCTTAAGAACATGTTTTTCATGATAATTAAAAGAAAATGGATAAGAAAATTGAGATGCATAGAATAAGAAAGAACACGAGGTGGAATGATCATATCCTTTGGTTTGAGGCAAGAACAACCAATACGTTTAGAGAGTTGAGTTAAATCTGACAATGTAAAGCCAATAAAAAAATTTGAGAGTCTCACGGTAGTACAAGTTGAAGTACCAAATGAGTGAAGGACCAAGGCGATCAATAATAATAAAAATAACAGTAAAATTCAATAAACTTAAACCGAAATATCAACTTAAAACCGGGGATGAGGGACAATCTTGATCTTCTTATTAAGGATTGAGCTAGAAGAACAATTAATAAATTAGGCCGACTTGGTTAGATATCGATTATATTTATCACACCATTGTATTAATCAATATTATTTTGCATACTAGGTATAAAATATACCTACGTATATTTAGGAAGTGCATGAGACCCTAAACACATAGAACCTATTGTATATAAGATTTAGCATAACAGTAAAATACATACATATAGGATCGAACAGTAAATCAATATATATAAATGGTTCTAGTATAAATTGTAGGGAGTTTAAGGGATCAATTCTATACTCTGAGAATGTTTTCCAAGTTTAGATCCATAATTTACCTTATAATAGTCAATTCTTGACCTAAAACCTATTTGAGCATATAGGATCAAACAAGTAAGATGGGTTTGAAAGTCTGATATGATGCATGGATAGCCTTTAGATGTGGGGTTTCGAAGGATGCAAGGCAAGTTCTTGTTACAAATTTAGGAATATATACTTCCCGACTATGGGGCAGTGGACAAAAAATCCCCTTTGGAAAACGGACCTTTGCGCAAGCAAATGTCGATCTTGAACCGGTCAGACAGTTTTTGAGTCACAGCATTGGGCGTATCCAGAAGGAATTATCAAGACAAGCCCATGGCCAAATAATTGATTTGACTGTTTCAAATCTTTCTTTCCAGTCTGGTAGAGAAAGAAGTTAAAAATAAAAATAATATTTGAAAGGAAAAGTCAAGCACATATTGTAAGTCTGCTTTAGTTGCAACTGAGTATATATTGTGGACTTGGATTACTGGGTCTTACTTGTTTTTTTGATTATTGGTTGAAGGTGGACCATTTTGGATGATCGTTTTCAACTCGTGGCCAAACAACAGGCATCGACTTCGAAAATAGTGTAACCTAGTCCATCCGTGACTCGGTCGTTAGTCCGCAGGAAACTTCCGTCAAACCGCGTTCAGTATTTTCCTAGAAAAGAAACATTTAATCACCATTCATCAAAATGCAAAGCATAGCACAAACATAAAAGCTAGAATACTCAACCATTTTATTCTTACGTTTCATTATGAAACTTCTAGTATTAGTATTACAATTGTTGGATTGTTGATCCATTTCTATGGCTCAATTCACCGGCGATCTTTGCTTCCTATTACAATTCATTGCAGCCCTTTTCTTGTTTTGGTATATCCCGTGTTTTGATTCTCTCTCCACCGTTGCCATTTCTGAAACATCCAATCAAACTTTGATCTGTGCCATTGATACAAATCATTCCCTCAATTGTACTAGTTTTTCCAGCACTAGTCCTAGTAGTCCTGGAATCCAAATACCTGTGAATTATAGTGCTTCATTGACATCTCTAGTGGGTGGAGATGGATTTGTATGTGGTTTGATTTCCAATTCTGCATCCTCTAGATTGTTCTGCTGGAGATTTTCTCTCCCTTCTAATAGCTCTATTAGCCCTAATGTCTCTATGACTTATAAACGAATTTACAGCGGTTCAAAAGTGACAGAGCTTGTTGCTGGAAACACCCGAATATGCGGTCTGATTAATGACACTGGGAATCATCTCCAGTGCTGGCAATGGTCAAAATTCTATACCTCGGATGCAGCAAGGGCAAGGAACTTGTCAAACATTGCTGTGGGAAATGATTTTGTTTGTGGGTTATTAGGCAATCCCAGTGATGATCCTGGAAAAGTTGTGTGCTATGAAATGGGAAGACAAACTTATGGAGGTTTGAATTATAGCGTCATTGCAGCAGGGTCTCATCATGCTTGTGGCATTTCTTCCAATAACAGTACCCTGCATTGTTGGGGAAACTTCACTTCGAAACCACCAACTGGGAAGTTCATTGCGGTGGCTTTAGGGGAGGATAGGGGCTGTGCTTTACAGACCACAGGGAGAGTAGTTTGCTGGGGACACGATTTAAAATTACCTCAACGTTTGACTGATGAGTACTTTTTGTCGATTGAGGCAAAGCGCAATGTGTTCTGTGGAGTTCAGTCCAGTAATTATGCATTATATTGTTGGGGGAATGATTACTTGAACTCTAATCCGAAGGTTTTTGAAAGTATATTGCCAGGAGCTTGCAGCACAACCAAGTGCAAGTGTGGTCCAATAGTTGGATCGGGCTTAGTTTGTCGCCAATCAAGACATGTATGCAAACCTTGTGGACACGAAGTGTTGGTTGATGTATCTCCACCTCCTTCTGTTGGATCTCCTATACCAACGCTCCAACCAACACCTTCGGGAGAGAAAATGAGTAATAAAATGGTGGCTTTCCTTGTGGTTGGATGTGTAGGGTCTTTTTCTTTGCTCCTAGTGATTTGCTTCCTGCTGTTTCAATATTGCAAGGGAAGGGTATGCAGGGTGCATGACTCGGGGCGCATGGAAGAGACCCCATCAGCACATACTCCAAGTCCTGGCAGCTCTCATCAACCAGTCTTAGAGAAGCGATTAAGCCACTTGGTTAGTTTGGGAACTGGAAATGGGGCTCAACTGCAGGAATTTTCATTGGAAGTTCTAGTTCAAGCCACTAATTGCTTCTCTGATGAGTTCAAGATTGGGACAGGCAGCTTTGGTTCGGTCTACCATGGCACATTGGAGGATGGGCAGGAAGTTGCTATCAAGCGAGCTGAGATATCCACAACAACTTCCTCAAATGGGATTGTGGTTGTTGGAACAAAAAAGCAAGAAGAGAAAGACAACGCATTTGTTAATGAGCTTGAATCCTTGTCAAGACTCAATCACAAGAATCTTGTTAGGTTGTTAGGATTCTGCGAAGACCGTAATGAGCTCATTCTAGTTTATGAGTACATGAAAAATGGCACTCTCCACGATCATCTGCACAAGCTTCAACCTGAAAATTCACCCCTCATGTCATGGTCTACACGTCTAAAGGTGGCCCTAGATGCTGCTAGGGGTATTGAGTACCTCCATGTTTATGCAGTTCCGCCTGTCATACACCGAGACATCAAGTCATCAAACATATTGCTTGATACAAACTGGATTGCCAAGGTCTCAGATTTCGGGCTGTCTCTAATGGCACCAGAGGATGAGGACTCCCATCTATCACTCCATGCAGCTGGAACATTTGGCTATGTGGATCCTGAGTATTATAGGCTTCAACATTTGACTCCTAAAAGCGATGTATATAGCTTCGGTGTAATGCTCCTGGAACTTTTATCAGGATACCCTGCTATTCACAAGAATGACAACGGGGTGCCAAGAAATGTGGTGGACTTGGTCGTTCCTTACATTATCCAGGATGAGATTCATAGAATTTTGGACAGGAAAGTACCACCACCAACACCATATGAGATAGAAGCTGTGGCTTATGTGGGTTACCTGGCCGCAGATTGTGTTAGTTTAGAAGGTATAGATCGGCCATCAATGACAGAAATTGCAAATAGCTTAGAAAGAGCTTTGGAAGCTTGTTTGACACGACCTACTTTCTCTCGGTCTTCCACAGAGTCTTCCACATAAGCATCGTATCAATGTGCATATGCGTTTGTATGTTAAAGTGCAGTCCATTTTTTGTAGAGAAAATTGTAGAGGCAATTGCAATATATTATATTCTTTCCTTGATTCTTTTCCTATGCCTGTCCTTGGTTCCATACTTCCATTCAATCTGATTTGCACCTAATTCAGCTCTCTCCTTCTAAATGAACTTGATTCTCAATGGGAAATCAACTGTTGCCAACATATGCAAATATTTGGAGGCTTTTGTTGTTCCAGAACGCTTGTGAAAATTACTATAAAAAAAAAAGGACAAAAGAAAAAATCAACATAGTGTTGAGTCCTCTGGGAACTAACTCATCAATTCTATGCTATATCTCCATCTATCAGTTGTCTGAGTTTCTTGCAGACATTAGGACATCAACAAACGTGGCAATGCTGATGCAGTTTGCTGGTTTCTTTCATATTACACATAAATTGCATATTCATTAATTTATGACTAATTTCAAATATTGTGAATCTTCATCTTCATGTAGACCATCATCAGTAGGTCTGACAGCGAATACAGTAACTGTTGGAATAGGTGAATGCAGATTCTTTTTGGCATAAAAAGCGTGCTTGGCAATTAATGGAGAACAATGGCTTCTTCTTGGCATTCTCATTTCAGGTCACTGAGACTTTCATGTTGCCATGATCACACTTTTTTCCTTTTGAATGAGCTGCTTAATGGTAGGATAAATGCACTCTAGACCTTTCAACGCTTTTTTGATTCAGTCCTAACCTTTTTCCACGTTATCAATTGAGTTCAAACCTTTCTAGAATATGGTTTTTCAGTTAACGTTGTTGATGTAGTTTGTCATGTGTCATCTCCATAGATAGTCATCCCAGCATTACACAAACAGAAAGGATAAACAAAGCAAAATTTTACATAGAGATTTTTCAAACTTTAGATCTGTACGGGAAAAAAAGCACATGAACAAGGACTTTCAAGCCGCCTATCCTTTGCCATTTTAGGTTAATTTTATCTCCATTATCCTGCACGAGCTGTTCATTCTTCTTCTGTTATACGAAGTTTACTCTTTTGCTTAGACAAGCAGAATACTTGCAGTGTTTTCGCTTGTCCACTCTTCAGCCTTTAACTTTCATTCATTTCATTGTTATTTATAACTTGAAAACAAAATACTGCTATTAGTTTTCTGATATTGTTGTTATTAGTTAGTACTTCTAGATAGTTCTAGAAGTTTCTAGACATAGCTATTTACTTCATCTTGTATAGAGGAGGGAGTCTGTAAATAGGTAAAGGCAAAATAGTTAGAGGGTATATCCAGATATTTTCTGTAGTTGAGTGAAAGCTTAGAGCGAACATTTTGCTCGTTTAATCCCTAAGCGAGCAGACTGTATTCATGAATCTTCAAAATTTAAGGTGATTGTGTATTCTCTTCTTACTTTAATTAATAAAATTAGTCTTTTGATTGTGAAATTGAACCCGTGATCTACCAAGGATGGATCACCTGTATGCTTTCTGATGTATATATACTCCCAAGTTCTCTGTGTTCATTGAAAGATGAACAACCTTCTGGAGATGGAGCACATCAATAATAACAACTCTGCATGTATATGATCTCATAATAAGATCTTTAAATTCATCAAACACCCAGATTAATAGCAACAACACATTTTCAAGAGGAATCCTATGATCAATCTCAGTAATCCTACAGTGGAAAATTAATGAAATCCCAGTGAATGCTGAAAGTTAATCCTTCAGATCTTCTCCTATTTGGTTGAAAAAGTACATTGGATAATAGTCCTTCAGAATCTTCTTTGTTGCTTTCTTGGGATGGACTTGCCAGTACCTTAACCAATTTAAGCTGTTCACCCAGCTTTTGCTTTCCTTCTAAGGTAGTTAACATAATCTCTTATACTAATAGTTGAGGTGAGATGCAGATAGATATTATCCTATAACTTGAATGTTCACGTGTGAAAGTTGCATCAGCAATTCTCGTCCTTTACTTTTCTTCCTAGCTGCTTTTCCTATAGTATGTATGAGATTCACCACTCTAGGTTTTTGGATTATGTGGCTTTCAACCAAAATTGTTTTAACTTCAAGTAATCAATCTATCATTGATAAATTTGTTAGGCATAACTGGTGTATCTGATGGCTCTCCATTAAGTGACATATGGTTTCTTGGTAACCTCTAGTTTGATCCATGAAATTATACAAAACTAGTATGCTAATGAAGGCTACATATTCAGGCAAGAAGAAGAAAATTATAATATTAGAGCTGCTTATGGTCATTACAGCTAACTGATATTCGAAAGCGAGAATTTTTTTATGTAATACTTAATAGCAGCTTAAGCTATACCATCCTACTTGAGCTAGAAGAAGATTTCAGTTCACTAAATACATTGCTCTTCATGGCTTAGCACTTAAGTATAAATTTCAATTAGTTTTTGCTTGATCAAGTTTCTATACCAAATCAATTTAAAGTGAGGACTTTCTTCTATCTTCGTTAATTTGTAGTGGGGTTGAATTCCCCGAGTTATCACCTAACAATTTCACTAGAGAAAAATATGCAAATTTTAAGTTGAGCAGCATCGTTTGAATAAAAAAGGCTAATATACAACAAGGTAAGTGCCTTAATGCTCCACAGCTTTGGCCACCATAACAAAATTTGTCACCCCAGATTACATACATTAAATAACTCGTTCATTGCACAATAGCTCTATCACTCAAGCTGAGCATACCAGATCCCTTGGATCTTCACATCCTTCGGTACCTTTGCACCCAAGTCAGTGTCAGATGGCTGAAGACTCTCGAACACTCCAATGACCTCACCAGTCTCAGGCTTGGTTTTGGTAACACTCAGGATAATCTTTCCTGTTGATGAGGCTGCATTCTTAATATTCTCCTTGGTAAGTTCCTCTTCATCTCCTCTGCCTCCTGCTGGTAATGCCACAGCATTGTCATAACCGGTAGAGCCACCCCTTCCCTTTGGGTCCAAGAAAGATGAACCGCGATAGGATGGGACTAGGAATTCTCCCCCAAAGTTGTCAGGTTTCCCTGATGCAACCAACTGCTTAATAGTAAATAAGAAGGGTACACGCTCGCCTCCTGGCAGCTGAACTGTGACAGCAGCATAATCAATTCCATCTTTTTCCTCAAACTTGACATTGCCATCTGGGGAAACTTCAAAGGGGCCTTCAATCTCATCGAGGGTGTAGGTTAGACGGGTCATTAGCTTGGTCTTCTGGAATTCGGGAGGAGCATTCTTGCTCACACCCTCAGCCTTGACTGTGAAGGATGTAGGCTCTAGGCAGAATTTCTTGGCGTTGTACTTGCCAGGCTTAAAGGCAAACGAATCAACTCCACCCTCGATGGTTGGGCATTGGTTGGCAGTTCCAGTTCCTTTCACTTCTAGGTAGGTTTTGCTCTGGATTTCATCATAGGTAAGCCTCTTGGGAACTCCTTCAGCACTTGCTCCCTGGAAAGATAGATAGCGCCATATCAGTGGATGTTGTCTCTCGTTATAATGTGATAACCTCAGTCCCACAAGATTCATAAATATTTCATAGATCGCATGGTCTGATATTGAGTGCTAACTAGACTAACAAACATGATACAACAGTTGACACAAATTAGAAATTCATGAATTGCATTGTCCAATTTTAGGTTTTGACACAACTATGCTATACAGTAATCGGGCCAAGGAGTGGTCTGCATTAGATAGCTCCTATGGGGTGAATTCAAACCTAATCATCAATTGAGAAGCAATGAGAACAAATTGCCAATCAGAAATGTCATTAAATCCCCTGTGTATGTTATGTTCGAGAAGGATGAATTGCTTCTGAAAAGGAATATATTGATCCTCTCTCAAGTCTCAATCGGTTGGACCGAACTATTTTCACAAGGTTTGTTCTCAGGACTATGAGCAGGATCACAGTGTTTAATAAAATGCCAAGTATGTAAGATACGAGTCACACCGAAGTAAGTAAAATGTCTTTAAGAGAAAGTAGAAGCAGTGATGCATTTTCTAAATTACCCCATCACGTAACCCAATTTGCACTAGTCACTATATTAAGAGATAACTGAAGTAGGAAAACAAGCGAATGATATTCCTTAAACAAATTTCGGACAAATTGACAGAGACATACTGAAACAACAAGAGCAGAAGTAGCAAGAGCAAAGCCAGCAATCCTGGTAGCATCCATAAACTTGTTAGTCAACTCCTTAATATTAGCTTGCAACGAGCAAGTCACTCTAGAACTAGATATTTCCAACCCAAAAGCCTTAGAGATGTTCTGAGAAGGCCTGAGTTGCACACCTGTCCTAGCTGGCACACCGACAAGTGTAGCTGCCGCTTGTAGTGACGCTGCCATGGTTTTTCACTTCCTGCGTGATTGGAGAAAATACGCCAGGAAGAGTTGGGATGGATAGTTATTCGGTGGCATTGTTGGGTTTCAGATAAGGAGTAGGATAAGGGTGTTTTCCAATTGGTGGAGTGAAAGTAAGGTAGTGGCTTTGAAACTGCCATGTGGGAAGCTTCTAAATGAGGATAAAGATACGGTGGATGAAGTGGGGAACCATAGACGTAGGATCTGTGCTCCAAATGTATGGCCTCCACATATTCTTGTCCGTTGCTACAATTCTTTCTTCTCAATGGCGAGTCTGCGAACATTGCTCTAGAAACATTAGCTGCGTTTATTCAACAGAATGAAATAGTCATTCCATTTTTATTACTTGTAATATAGCTATTCTTTCATTTGATTTGTAAAAAAAAAATAATTATAACATAAATAATATCTATTTCTTAACTTTAAAAAATAAAAAAAGCAATATTCGTTCTGTACAATGTGGAGCAGATATGAAATTTACGTAGAAGAATTACTCTCCCATGAAATATAGCTTTCATTTAAAAAATATCTTTAATTACAAAACAAAATAACATAAAAAAAAAAAATCACTATTGCTTCCAATCTTATTCTATTCTAGTTATCACTAAAAGATCCCTACCTAATACCTTAGCTGCCATTCACAACATTCAATTTAGACCTAAAATCTAAATCAAATCAAAGTAAATGACATTAATAACTTTAAGATTTGGATGTTCATCTCTTTTAACTCGATATTCACCTAGGCGATATGGGAGCAGGCCCAATGAAGACATTATATCGTAAATAAAACACTTGTTCGTGTTATCCCAGCGGTCCATGGCTCCATGCAATAATACGTGAGTAATACCCGGATGGGTTAGCACTTACCACTAAACAAATATAAACATGAATCAACATTTTGGTTATGTTAATTAGTCTTCCTAGGTTACTTACTAAGATACTTATAAAGAATTTAATTTATTTATTTTTTGTAATATCAATAATTATCATAATATTGCATATTTTGGAAAACTTATATAAAACAAGTAAATAAAACTTTCCTCACATAGTTATTGATTGGATACCCTTTCATTAACATAATATTATTACAACTTTTTTTTTTTAAAAAAAAAAGAGAGATTCAAATATGATCTATTCTATTGAAAAGTTAGTATTCATATCATTAGGACAAAAATATAGTATTTTTTTATATATTAAGAAATTACATAATACATATAAATGAGACAACTAGCAAAATATAATTTTATGGCCTAACACTAATATTAACTAAATTATGCCTACTTTAATTATTTACATTATTGACAAGATTCAAAGAATCTTTTATATATATATATATATATATGTTAGAGTCTTATGGTATATTCTATGTCAAGGAGACATCTCTTTTAAGAGGAAAGAGAAAAGGACATATTGTTCACGCAAAGAAGTTACAATCTTTATATGAAAGCTGTTAAACACACACCACTTAAAAGTTATAGAATTCACTCCTATATTCAAAGGATTGTAATTTTGAAACGATACACCATTTTATATAAATGTAGAAAAACTATTTAATTATCATATAAAACTATAATATATAAGATATATTCATATAATCGAATACCACATTTTGGTGTTTGGTAATTTTTCCAAATTTCCATTTCTAGCCCGTTTCCCTTTAAATGCTATTTTGATAATTTATTGGACCTATATCTTATTTTTGGTTTAGATAATTAATTGTAATTATTGTATGACTTAACAAATCTAATATAACTTTTATAATTAGTATGTAATATACTATTATTACCTAATTATAATTAGTATCATGTGGCTGGCGGGCACTATCATGGCCATGAGCAATCCATTGCTTCAAGTGGTGGTTCGATCATTATCATGGCTCAAGCCTTAGGTTATGGCCTCTGCAATTATTTTACTTTATTTATTTATTTATTTTTAATTTTTAGTAACAAACAGGATTTCATTATTTGTAAACAGAAAGTTGCATATTCACAATGCACATAATAGTCATAGTACCTACACACCCAAATACACTAGCAGCTGCACAAAACAGGGCTTAAGCCGTGGCAGTAAGGGACTTCAATCCCTTGTACATCCCATTCCAGTCAAGTCCTTAGTACATAAAGTAACAACAAAAGATGGTGGTACCAAAGCTATTAGCTCATCCTGTAGAAGAGAGTGCATGATATCCGCCAAACAATCTGCAACTTGGTTCTCATCCCTTACCAAATGCTTCATGTTTACTTGCTTAACCTGCCATATTTTTTCCTTGCAAGCATTGAAGACATTAGCAAACTTAACTTTAGGAAATGAGCTATTACAAGAACTAAATGAACTGCTATTGCTGAATCTAAATTGATTTTACTCTTTTGAAACCCAATGTTTGGAAATATTTTAGCCCCCAATATATGGCCCAAAGTTCAACAGAAAGGATATCCTTGCAACCCACTTTTTTTTACTAAGCCCCATTATCCATTGCCCACATTTATCTCTAAGGATGCCACCTACTGTTGCATCTGCTATTCCAACCTAAATGAGGTATCTGTATTGGTGTTAATCCAACCTTCATCCGGTGGTCTCCACTTAATAATCTTCCTATGGAATTGATGCAGCACCTTCCTCCTTCTATGATAAACCCAAAACTCATGCGCATTTGAATTGATTCTTGAAGAAGGGTCAAATTTCCTTGCTAATTGCCATTAAAAATGATGGAATTTCTATTAGTCCATATAACTCAAAGCAACATTACTAAGATATGTAGTTGAGCTTTCTTCTGCTTGCAATTGTGCTTAATCCTTTCTAAAAACAGCAAGCCATTGTGTAGCTCATATTGGTACTCTATTCGATGCCATAAACCTTGTAATTCTGGACAAGTTTTGAGAGCATGCTCAATACCTTCAAGATTACTAGAACACATGGAATATATAAAAGCCTGCTCTGGCTTGATTACTTGTTAATTTGCGCCAACTGGCAAGGCACCCTTAACCATTCTCTAAAGAAAAAGTTTCACTTTTGGGCTGAAAGTCGCTTTCCATGTCCAGCAACTCCAATTTTCTTTTGGATTATCACTCAAACTTTTACAGATGATAATAGCGTTCTTGCAAGCTTTATCTCTATCTTGGTGTCTTCTGACAATAGTATTTGATCTTCCATTCCCTTCATTAAGACAATCGGCCCAATGTTCTTTCTAGGATATAAGAAATAGCAAAACCCATATTTTTTACTTCATCTCACTTCTGCTGACTCACACAGTAGCTATTCACTATCAAACCTAAGGAAGATATGTAGATTGGCTGTTACATTAAGTCTCGAACTCTCTTTCCATTTCTCCGATAATCAAATCAAGAACTTGCTTTCTTGCCATTACCAACTAACAGCTTGTACTTTCTATAAGAAATCCAACTAAATTCTTGTAAGATTTCCTTCCAAAGCGGAGATGAGCTTGCCGATGTAGATACCGATCCTTCTGCAATATGTCTTTTATATTTACGCCTACACAAATCAACCCCTATCATTTTTTGTCTTTAGAGTGTAGGCGCTTTTCATTACACGCTTTATTTTTAAGAGACAGATTATGTAAGCCTAGACCTTCAAACTCTAATGATTTCGTAATCTTTTCCCAACTAATCCAATGCACTTTCTTCTTATTCTCATTCCCGTTCCAAAAAAATGAAAAAGTTTCCAACAATTTGTTCCATCTTTTGAAGAAGCCTTGGAGGTAGTTTTCCAACCTGTATATAATTAGTTGGGTAAGCTTTCCAAAACACATTTTATCAGTGTCGGCCTTCCTACCATGTTAAGCAAACAAACTTTCCACCCATCAAGCTTTTTATACAACTTTTCCATTACACATCGAAAATCAGAAGATATAGATTTAAGCTCCTACTACAAGGGAAAGCCTAAATACTTACCTCATGAAGAGGTTTCATGAAAATTAAGCACCTCCTCGATGTTCAATCTAGCATGAGCACTTGTAATCGATGAAAAAAAAAAATTTACTGTTCAGCTGAATTGGTTCTTAGTCATAACCAACTCTCAAACCTTTGGAGTGTATCTTTAGTGGAATGTGTGGATTGTAGATTCGCTTCCAAGAATTGGATGACGTAATCCACAAAGATAATATGGGAAAGAGAAGCACTAGTTCCCTTAAATTTGACTAGACACCAATTCCTCAAATTAACTTATTGAACAGCTAGCCTATTGAGAAATCCCATGGCAATAATGAAATGGTAAGGAGATAGAGAATCTTCTTTGCATACCCGTCTACTAGGTGCTAAACCGTAAAGAGCAGCTCCATCTAAGAGAATTGTTACCGTAGAGGAAGAGATACAACTAGATATCAATCATACCCAATCTTTAGAGAAACTTAAAACTCACTAGGCTCCAATATATAAAGTCCAATTCTAGTTTATCAAATGCCTTTTCAAAATCTATTTTAATGGCCACCTAACCCTATCTCTTATTTGATTTCTATAGCTATGCAAGACTTCCCTCATCAATATTATGTCATCAGCAGCTTTACTGCTAGGAATAAAACTGCTTTATGTAGAGTGGATAAGAGAGTCCAGATATGGACTATGCCTATGCACTAAGATTTTTAATATTAGCTTATAAACAGTGTCACATCAGCTAATTGGACGAAACCTTGCAATTAATTTTTTATGACAAACATTTTATTGTTTTAAATTTATAAGATAACATTTAGCTTTTTAAAGATAATGTTGTCTGTAGAGGTAAGTGGGTAGATATAAGCTTTTTTTATACTTTATCTTGTAGTTATAAGTTTCTAAATTTTGAAATCAAAATCGATACGATAATCACCCTAAAACCTATACTTACTCTATGGAACATATAAAAAATTTTATCATCACATTTTTTATAATATAAAACTTTTGAGGTAAGTTGGTTAGCAATCTGTTAATTTTTCATGTATTTGTAACTAGTACATTAATCAATATAGTATTCTCCGACAGTTTAATCACATATATTTTAATCACACATTTATCATGAAGCTATATATATCATAAATCTAATAATATAAAATCTAAACAATTTACATTGGAATGTTATCACAAAATCACAATCTATAATAAAATCTATATTCATTTGTTTAAATTAAATAATAGTGTCAAATCCAGTGCAAATTATAAGACAATTGAAATATCCTAAAAGCCACATATTATTTTCATTTATATTATATTACTATTTTTAATAGTCTAATTTTATTAACCAAGGTAATTTTGTAATTATATTCCCAAGTTTTAAACTCTGAATAATAACATAATTGTTATTTTCTCCCCTCTTTCACTCAAATGGTAATTCCTTCCCCTTTCTAAGTCGTTCCTTGTCTCCCTCCCTATTTTAGCAAGCGATCAAGATGGAAATTATAAGGTAAGAGGATGAATTTCTTCATGATTTCCTTCCAATTTTGCGTCCTTATCATGCCCTAATTGAGGAATGGTGGAAAATGATTCATGTCATGGAAATTCTTAAATAAAAGTAAAGAAGGCAAGAAGTTAGGAGGAGATTATTTGTGCATATCGAGTAAGTAACAAAATGCCTTTTTTTCTATTGAAGATTAAAGGTGTTTGATTAGAAATGCATCAAAATTTGAGTAGGAGTGCTATAAGTATAAAGGGTTCAAGTTAGTTATCATACTCTCTATGTGGAATTTCATATTGAATTTGAAAGTATTAATATAAGAAGTTAGAATCCTAAGTGAATTATGGAGTAGATTGCAAGTAATATTGACAATTAAGGACTTCCTAGAAAAAAGAGGCATCGTTGAATGTTTTTTTGCACTTTCTGAAGAGTCAAGATGTTGTCTAAGTTTGTGTTGTTGAATAAAAAGGGTCATGCAAAAAGTTGTAAAGTTGAATAGCAAATTATATAGTTTTTGTAGAAAAAGATTTAAACCATTTTCAAAAGGTTTAGACCTTTTTAAATGGTTTGGGTTGTTTTTACTAGGTTGAATTTTCTTAACCTATTTCATTTATTTTTACTTCCTGAGAGTATTTTAATTATCATAATTACATTTTTACTCCTATTAATACCTAATTTACATATCAAACTATAGTTTACTCATTTCATTGTTTCCTTGTACCTAAATATATATTAAACTTAGTGACCTTCTCATAATAATCACTCCATTAACTTAATTTATGGTTTCAACAACTATGAAACATCTAATTTACATATTTATCTATATTTCATTTATTTCAAAGATTCTTAGTACATAACTAAACATTAATGTTAACTATATAGTGATCGCCTTCATAATAATTACCCTAAATTATATTAAGTAAGATCCTTTCTAGAAATTTTTTAGTGAGCTTAAGCTAAGAGATCATTTAAAGACAAGGTTAGTATTGGGTAACAAGTGGAGAAATAAAGCCATTGAACAACTTTATAAAAGTCTAGAAACCATAGTTAAGATCTTATGATTATTTCATATAAGAATACTAAACCGTTTGTAATTGTAAATTCATATCAGGAGTAGAGGTTGAGGAAACCAAGTATTATTGTTGGATAAGCTCATTTCAAGTATGTGATTACCTTACTTCTTGTTGTGGGTCTTGTTAAGATAAAAACTCAAATGAAGCATAAGCACATCAAAGCCTTAATTGCCTATTGTTTGTGTTTGGCTTAGGTTGAGAGATTCGAGGCTACCAATGATTGGATATGAACCCACTGATTAGTAAACTATGGTGCTCTAAGTTAAGTGATTTACTTAGATTAGGTGCTAATGAGTTCAGTAGGTTGCTAATCAAGGAGACCATAAGGTTATGGATTTTTGTATAAGAAGGAAAATATAATTAGGTCATACATAGGCTAGGCACTTATATGGACAATTATAGTAGACTTGAATAGCAAATGATTGTCTAATAGCCTTAAGGCAATATGACTACTGTTTTTATTGAGACTCATGGGGTGTTAGAGAGTACCCATGATCAAGTCGATATTTATTATGGAGTGATGAATTACTTTAGGTCTTGGGACCAAGATTGTGTTGTTTGATTATTTGGTTTTACTTATTGCATTATATTTAAGTTGTATGTGATTATATATTACGTGTCATGCATGTATGCTTATGGTGGTTACGTGCTAAGCTCTAGCTCACCCATTCATGGGACATCATTTTTTTAGGTACAGTAGAGAAAGAATTACAAAGATCTTGTTGACAAAGTCAAGCTTGGGATCAATGCTAGCTTAATGCTAGAAAACTAATAGTTGATAGATTATTGTAGTACATTATTAAGTATTTAATATCCCAATTGTTTATTTTGTAGAATCAACAATTGTTGAAATTGAAAATGTATTACGAGAGTATTAAGTTTGACCTTGATATTTAAATTTGTGGTTTCATGGCTTCAAAGTATTTCTAAGTCTTAGCGTGTCCATATTGGGGTATGGACACGTGGTGAGTTGTTACATCTTAGGTTTTGGGGTGTTACAACAATGATATAAACTAAAATCTAAACAATTTCAATTCAATAATCATTCTTTTTTAATGGGCAAATAGACTTAGGATTAGGTATTTATTAAGTTAAAAATATAATATTTTGTCATATTTAATACTATTAATAAAGAATGTTATGGGGTTAAGTATGAGATATCTTAAAACCTGGATAATGTATATTTTAACAAGTTCCAAAGTGAGTATAGAATATGGAGATGTTGTATCCTGTACAATACTCTATGAGAGTAGGTTTTGATAAATTAGAAGCAGAATCTATCTTGTGATTTTCAATATCAATTCAAAACCTAAATGATTTTGTAAGGTTTGTAAGTTTTCAAGTTTCGATAGAGTTATCCATTTACCTATAACTATATATATATATATGCGTCTAACTTTTCTAGTATTTTGTTATTTCGATATTTATTGTTTTTATAGCAAAGGGTAGATGGGTATTATTCTTTCACCTATTCTTTCAATTTGATTTAAAAAGCCGCATGCAAGTGGCTACTTCCAATATAGGTATGGGAGCTTAATTGAAATCAAGATCCATAGTTTCCAAATGAACGTGTATAAGTTCCAATGTTGGTTTGGAGGCTAAGTATCAAGTGAAATTTTTCTTGTCAATTTGTTATTTTGCCTTTCCCTAATTTAACCTTAGAGAAAATATTCTAGTATGAGGCAATTATGTATCAAGGTGTTTAAGGGGAGAAACTTTTATGGAGTGTTTCTTTACATCTAACAAGTATGTATTGGTTAACTTCTTCCTATTATCTAATTTCATTAACATTTCTGAAAGGAGTTGTATAAATTGAAGGTTGTTAGGGATTTTATTAAGTAGTAATAGTGTTGAGTGTGAAAGATTTCGTCTCAAGAAAAAAATAAGTTTAAAGAGGGAGGAATTTAAAAGAACTATCATAAGTTTGTTTTAGGGTCACGTATGATGATGGAATGGTTGAACTTTGAAAGGTGGTGCTTGATTATAGCTAATGATTCATTAAGTATCATAAACTTGAAAAAAATCAAGTGTGAAGAAATAAATTTGGTTGTTTTCTTAGATTGAAGTAAGACAATGAACATATTAAAGTTAAGTAATAGTTAGATTTTGCTTTGATTCGTTGAAAAGGGAGTTTCGAAAAAGTTTATGTTTTTCATAAGTGTAGTTGGATGGGCATGGGATTGCAATAGTTGTTAGAGCATGGGATTGCAGTCAACTATAACTATCATTTAGCTAGAAAAGTGGCTAGGTGTAGGCCAATTTCAACTTGTTTATATAGCTAGTTAACTAGCCATAGGTTACCAATGAATTGAAAGGTGCAAAGCTAGTCAATCAACTTCTTAAAGGTTAGTTATTGAATTGGCCTACTTATTATTTTGTGCTAGCTTTAAAGAATGTTTTATTTATTTACTTATCTATTTAACAACCTCGTTTTACTAAATTATTACCTTATTTTATATAATAGTCTTTATTACTTAAACTCCCTTGTTTTGTTTTAAGAATAATAATATGAGTGATAAGAATACCAATAATAATACTAATTATAAGAATAACATAATTAGAATAAATATAGTTTAATTAAGTAAAAGTACATTTAAAGATGTCTAGCTAATTCATATGGATAATTAATAAGTTAGTGCTCCTTAAGTAGGTAGTTTCATTAGATAGAAATTTTAACAAGTGACTAGGGAATCATAAATAAAATTTAAGTTTAGCTTGTAACAAATACTTAATAAGATTTTATTTGTTTATATTTGGATCTAATTTATGGATTACCAATTATTTGTTAAAAAGCTTAATCTA
This sequence comes from Laguncularia racemosa, assembly GCA_037954665.1. Classification (NCBI taxonomy): domain Eukaryota; kingdom Viridiplantae; phylum Streptophyta; class Magnoliopsida; order Myrtales; family Combretaceae; genus Laguncularia; species Laguncularia racemosa. The sequence continues at coordinate 868,288 of JBBMOL010000239.1, forward strand.
GGTACATAGTTACTATGTATGCTTGTGTGTGATAGGTTAGAAAGATCCAATGAACCTAAATATATTCAACATTAAATGAATATACTCCTTATGTTTGGCTGAGGAGAGAAGATTTGGGGCTATTGATGATTGGTTAAGTGCTCACTAATTAGTAAACCGTGGTGTCTTGAGTAAAGTAATTTATTAAAGAGACATGGTAGTTCAACACTAATGTTGTCAATAAGCTAATAATCAATGGGATTATCGAGGTTATGGGTTGATTTACTAGAACAAAGGTACAGTCATGTCATACTAGTGTTTTAGGGTGCTTGTATTGACGATGATATTAGACTAATGGTCGCTTTGACAACAACCTTGGGACGTTGTAACTAGGTTTAGATTCATGAGTATTTGGAAGTACTAAGCATTGTATACATACACACATCTCTACAGAGTTTTGGAGCATTAAGGTTGTATTGTATTGAATTACTAATTTGAAGATAGTAACCAATTGTGTTTCCTAAATGAGTGATAAGATGTATGTATGTGACTAAATGCATGACATTTGTATGTGCTTATGATAACAATGTATTAGGCTTTGACACACTTTTGTTGAGTCCATGCTTTTATAGGAATAGGTATAGGTACAATTTTGACTTTTATGATGAACTAGGTTAAGACTTTTATGTTAGATGTAAGGAAATGCTAATTATGTGGAGTATTTTGAGGATTTATGATAAGTTGCAAAATACCCTTATCTAGAGTAATGAAATTGTGCTTTATTGTTGAATTTTTAGATGATTTGTTAAAGAAAATGATGCTTAATGGAATGAATGTTAATTTCAGGATCCTCTAGAGTATTTTGGAGCTAAAGGAAGGAGTTTTGAAGAGTCGGAGCAAATTTGGAAGGAATTGGATACATTACATGTGAAGAGAAAGAATTCTGGAAAGTACACAAGTGAGATACACGCCCATGCACTTTGTTGTTTTACTTGTGTATACTGAAGCGGATGTCTGGAAAGTACACGCCCATGTACTTTTGTGTATCTAAGTTTTGCTTCTGTTCGATGATGTTTCAAATACACGACCAATGTACACTCACATGTACTTGCTCGTGTATATTCACATAACGACACTTAGAAGAAAGCATGAGATACACGAACGAGATACACTACTTGTGTATCCGCTCGTGTATATATCCAAACGGGATACATGTATAAATAGATCGTCAGTTTGCCCTAGAAAAAGAGGTTATGAATTTTTCATTTTCTCTCACTCTCATAACAGCAAGGGAAAGAAGATTCTGTCGATTCCGAGGGAGATTGAAGACCCACGAAGAAGAAGATTCTATCTTCAAGGGTTGTGACCATGAATTTTATCTATTCTTCTAGTAATTGCATTTCTTTTGTCCAATTTATGGAGGAGTAGAGCTTAGATCTAGATTTTATTTGAAACTTCTCTGTCATGTGATGAAGATTTGGTCATTAATGCGAAGTTGTTGACTTATGTTTAATTGCATGCTCTTCAATTGTTTCTTAGATTCATAGATCTGGAATATGAATTTATGCATGATATCATATTAGTTAATTGAGAAATTGCCCATATGATTAGATCTAATGCAATTAATGAAATTTGATTGTTCTTTTAGAGATAGGAAACAAGAGTCTTCGTTTACATCGATTATTTTGATGCGAATTCATGTGCTTTATGCAATTCTAGGTTGCTATTAACTAAGGAGAGATCCTATTTGATAAACCTAGGATTGGATAGGTTAATATACTTGAGAAAGTAGTTAACTTGACTAGAGAATTCGACAATATAAGAAGTCAATTACAACAATCTTCAGAAATCTAATGAATTACATGATAGATAAGGAGTAGAATAAGATCTAGGTTGCTTTTGTTAATTGATAAATCTTCAGAACCATTGTTGTTAGTGAGTTATTAGTTTTAAGATTAGAGTAATTAAGTTTCAACCAACATTATTAAGCGGCAATTAGATAATAGAAACGGAGTTAGTACTAGTAGTTGGTGTATCTCTGAGGGACGACCTTGTGCTTACTCATTATATTACGCTACGATAGGTGCACTTGCCTATTGCTTCGTAGTAGGATTAAGAACAAGAATTCAATTTATTAAAACTATGATTGGCAACGATCAATTTATAAGTTGTAACTTGCTATATGCAGTACTAAGGATCATAGACCTCAAAGAGTTTTTGTTATTTATTATGTATGACTAATTATCTAATAGACTTGATTTCCTTAGTTATGATAGTGGTATTAGAGTTTATGTGTAAGGTTAAAGAAATTTTACGTATTAATATTATTTTATTTATTAAAAAAATATTTTTTTTTCAAAATAAAACAAGTTTAAACTATTTAATCGAGATAAAGTTTGAGTTTATTAAGTTAACCTTAATTTTAAACTATAAACTTAAGGTTTGAGCATTACACCTTAAAATAAGCTTGAGCTCAATATTGTGTTGTAGTGATTTGATTTGTTATACCCCAGTTCATGTAGCTAAGGATGGAAAACCAATTGGCAATTTAATGTAGCTATCACTTATAACTATGGTCTCTATAGAGTATATGCCATCATGATCTAAATAAAAATATCATTTGGAAACCCTAAATCAAATATGTTAGCCAAAATATATTGCCAAAAGAAAAAAAGAAAAAACCTTAAGAAAATGGTCCACGAATGGGAAAATTGCGTTTTAGTTTGATTATAGAGTTGAACTGAAAATAAACCACATTTTATGCTCATAATGAACCAATTTTTACATTGGTTTAAGGAACTTATCTAAATCACTTTAAAATGGTTTGATCCATCACAATTTAAATGTTATTTGATTTCCTTTTTTTATCATATATGTTATGGCCATATTATGCATATTTTATTTATACTAGCATTTAAATTGATCTTTTGCTTCTTTAAATGTAATTACTTTTTCATTTATTTGGTAAAAAATCATATACGAAAGAGTATAAATGTTAGGGTTTTCAATGTTAAAACAAGTTATATCCAATAAATTAAACAAAACAAAATCAATAATAATGAGTTGATTGAGCTGCTAAGTTTAGAAAAAATTAATTATTATATTCCTTTAGATAAAAGAAAATAAAGGTATTATATTTATATTTATAGAAGTAATACATGACTTGTAGCGAAATAAAGCATAGTGGCTAAAATTTGCATGTAATCCCTTGAGATCTTGACTTCAATCGCGATAGACTCTTTTTTATTTATTTATTTTATTTTCTATTTTTTAAACTAACTCTCACAAACAACTTTTCATTTTTCCTTATGTTCTTTGTTTCTCTATTTATTTTTTCTTTCTTTTACATGATTCCAAGTATCATACTTCCATCTCTATTATTTTATTTTTCTTTTATTTTATTTCTATGTTTGTATCATTCTTCAAGTATACTCAATCTGAATGCTTTTCATTTATCCTTTTTAAACAGTTTTGATAATAAAATTGTCTAGATAATATAAATAATAAGTTTTCAATGAAAGTAATAAAATTAAATTCCATTCATTTGAAAGTGTTAGTTCATTAAGTAAAATTCTCTTAACTTGATATTTATTAATCAATAGCTATTACATAAATTATAATTATAAGTTTTCTAGTTACTCATTATAACTTTCCTAAAAAATTTAATTTATTTCTATTATAGGATATTGTTGATAGGTCATTTTAGACCTAGACCTAATTTCAACTCAGGCCCAAGCCCAAGCCCTACTCAAGCCCAACTTAATACCATGGGCGAAGTCATTAGCTTAGATAACAACTTGACCTTTCTCCCTACTTGGTCTTTTGACTCAATCAATTTCGGATAAGGCTTGAGACATGCTGTCAGCAACCATAACTTCCTATTCCTCAATTACCCTGGATATGCTATAAGAGATATGCTTCACATTCTCCACTTCCAATTCCTAGTATCTCCTTTTATAAATACCAAAGACAGCCCATAGGTGAAGGGATCTGAAGCCTTAAGATCTTTTGCTTTCCTTGAGTTTCCTTTCTCCTTACATGTACAAATTCTAACTTGAATATCATAGTGGTTACATCGAACAACCTCGCCACCCCTTTAGTTCATCAATCTCTTATATACTGCAAGTTACAACTCCTCACCAAAATCAACACACAATAGATATAAACATACTTAGTGCTCAACATATCACCATTTTTCCAATTTACGTCATAAACTTTTTTTATTTTATTTTATTTGAATCCTTAATATTTGGAAAATTAGACTTTTATTAACATATGAACTATTCTATTACTGTATGCCACGTGGCAACCTCTGATTCACCATAATAATTAATTTGATTAAATAAAATAATTGGCTAAAGATGAATTAAATTAATTAAGTAATTAAAAATAACAAAAAAATTAGAAAATATAAATTATAGAAAAGAAAAATCCAGAAAATTAAAAAAAAAATCGTTCCAACTACCCCTTAACCTTAGGTAGTTAGCCACTCATCACCACTATTTAAGAAAAAAGAAAAGAAAAGAAAAAGTAAACTTGATTGGATCTTAAGTGGGTTACGCAACTTATTGTGACCCGATTAGGCTTTCTTCACTTCTTCTTTTTTTCCCCTCTCTATCCATGTGGTAGGTCAAACACCTATTTCTTTTAGTGCATTATGACCACTTGGAAAACTCTTTGCCATTTTAGCCACTTAAGGCTAGAAGGTGGGAAAATTTCTTCCTTTTTTTTTTAACTTTTTTGCAATTTTTTCTTTTTCTTTACTTTTTTTATTTTTATTTATTTACTTAAATATTATATATTAAATTAATCATTTATACCAATTAGAGGCAGCCACTTGGTAAACACTAACTTAAAATTTTACGACATTAGAAAAAGTTTAATTTAACAAGGTCTATTAAACGTTGAAATCTTGAATAGAAAAAAAAAAGTTAAAACTCATAAAAAATGTTAAACATGAGAAGTAAATTTATATTTACCCTTTTCTATTATATATTTAAAAATGTCATATTACATTTCTTAATGGAATCCTTTTGTATATATAAGTTATATCATGATTCCAACAATAAAATGGATATTTTACTATGAATAATTCTATATTAGCTTGAAGAAGGTGTATTTATTGTCCCCCAATTATTCGATTCCATGACTTTTCTTTTACTATTACCATGTTACTTAATTTAAAGTCATTCAATCTACACTCTTTACCAAACCAAAAGTCTTAAATGGTTTGAGGTGTTAAATTAAACCACCTCTATTTTTATTTTTTTTTAGCTACATATATACATTATAGATGTAAGAAGAGGTCTAAGCAAATTTAGTTTATTTTATTAAAAGACTAATATTCATATCATTAAACTATAATAAGATAGTTAAAATTGAACTAAGCTATGACCTAAATAAGGCTAAGGGTTGAAGGGTTAAGTTAAGATGGAATTGGGTTAAATTGGGGCGATTAATTTTTACAAAATATCATTTATATTTTGGTTAAATGTGTGTAAAGTATCAAATTCAACTAAATCTTAAAATCAATTAACTTAAAACTTAATTAAATCTACATCAATTTAAACAAAAATAAGAAACACAACTCAATAAGTTATTTGTCAAAATAAATTCATGAACCTAGAAAGAAACATAGATGTAAAAGAAAAATTACAAGATTGTGTATTTTGATCAACCCTTTGGTCAAATATCATCTAATTCATCATCATCATCTCCTAGTTTCTAGCATTGTGATTCATTTTGTGTATCCCCAATTGGTGTAAGTTAGGAAACTTTTGAAATTTACATATATTTTAAGAGTAACATTTTACTATTTTTCCTTTTATGAAATCATGCTTCCATGATTTTTTTTTCCCATTTTAATATCTTTTTAACAATTGTGTACATTATGACCCATTTAACCCATTCAAAATCATTTAAGTCATTGCTACAAGAATGGAATATTCAAAAGCCTCGCTGTCATTCGTTCATTTGGGAGAATCTCTTAACTGTGCCATACCGAAGACTGCCTAGAGATTCAATATCGGATAATCTCACTTACGTGATTGACTGCCTGGAATTCCTTAGTACATCACTCCAGTTCTATGCCTGGGCATTCTGGACATGCATGCTGCAGTTTTTTCCTACATCCCCTATCCTTCCCTTAAAATGAACTTTCCATGAGACTTGCATGGAATCAATGATCCGACAGTCCCGGGCAGTGGGAAGCTATCCAACCCTTCCAACACAGTGAGCAATCTGGCATTTCACTGTCAATCTTACCAATCCAAGTAGTGTAACCAATCTCTGGGAAGCTAACCATGAAAAGACAATCTCTGAATTACCTTATCTCACTGTTGTTAGAGAGTGACTCAAAAAACTAAACCCGGAATGCCTACCTTGTTCATTGTCCAGGTCGGAGAAGACAAGCACTGTTTTTGGGAATCACTATTAGGAATGCTAGATCGCTAATCTCTGGATGGATTGAATATAGTCTCTTACCAGACTACCTTCAACAAGTCTGTTTGATGATTCTAGAATCTCTTCAAGCCTTGTTCGGACTGGCTGCTAAGGAGTGAACTGAAAGCTGTCAAAGCATAAGACTGCAACCTAATGAATGATCTTTTTTGCTTGAAAACTAAAGCTCCATTCAGAGTGAACTGGTGTAGTTACCACTATGCTCCCTTATCAAAGAGCTTGCATTTGATGCTTCTCTATATGATAAGATTCTCAAGCATTTCAGTAACTCTCTTCCAAGCAGTCATAGCTCTGTTACTATGATTGGAGAGCTCCATCTCATGCTAATAGGATAGAAAGGAGGCAGTTAAATCACATAGCTTCGATCAGTTGTATGGCCCGGACCTTGATGGAATTTATAATGAGTGATTAGGTTATAGAACTTGGTAAGAGGATTTGGTTATATCTTATATAGTAGTACAACCACTTTCTTTAGACAGAGTGCTAGCATTCCATTCTCAGAGCAAGAGAACACTTTTCCCCCCAAGGTTAGCAAGGAACGGAACTACCATAGTTGATGCATCAAATGCCCTGTTCGTAGTCATCCTTTACCTCAAGCAAGCTAAGCTAAAGATTCGGCAGGCAAGACATCAGAGCAGCTATAGAATGGAGATTGCTATTTTATTTCTTATTATTATACGAAGGGGTAGCATGTGAAACCAACAATCTTATCTATCCTGTCTTATGGAATAACAGTTGTGGCACTTACGGAAATAGGCTTTGAGGGAAGGACTGATTGCACTAAGGAAAGGAACTGAACTAATGGACGAGGAGGAACAGAAGAGGACAAGGCTTATAGCCTTTCTATATAAGAGAAAATGGCAAGACATTGGAAGATTGACATGAGAAGCCGAAGTAGAAAGCCCACATACATGTACCAGGGTTTGGAAAAGCTAGTGCCTTAAGCAAGTACAAAGCTAGATTCAAGGTATCTAAGATATATATATATATAAAGTAACTAGCCAAGCTCTAAGATTAGCAGTCAATTCCATAAGCATTTAACGAAGACGACATCAAGGTTGCCAAAGTGGATCCTATCCCGTCTTTATCAGAAATGGGACAATCATCCGTTTAACGAGAAAACGAACGGCGCTGAAAGAGTCTATGACCAAAGACTTTGCCACGAGCTGGACTCGAACCAGCACCTCTGAGTAAAGCAAACGCATACTCAACCGAACTACCTTTCATTCTAATCATGACAGTTACCCTGTTCCTCACCTTGCCCATGAGTACGTCCGGGGGGTTTGTCCTTCTTTTCACTCCAATCCATGAAGGCATCCTCCCTTACCCCAAGGTTAAGTGGAAGAGGCCCCATGCCCACTCCTCTTCCCCCTCCCCCAAGGGGAGGGCCTTGTCCTTTTCCTCTTTCTAAGGACTACACCACTTGCCATAACCCCACAACATATCGGCATACAACTGAAACAGAACAAAACTACCCCAGCCCTGGTAACCTAGTACCAACATTAATATAATTAAGAAGTTGTAAAAAGTACTCACTTTGTATGGTCTGATTGCCCAGATCTATATACATTCGGTTTAGATATCGAATGCTCTCGTTGCGAAAAAGAAGATCTTAGCATATCCCTTGTAGATTGGATCTTGTTGGTAAGTTTAGATTGGATGTTCTTGGTAACTTGCTACCATAGGGATATAATTCCCTATGTACTCTCAAAAGCATACCGAGTTTATTAGCTATTTTCTCCTTTACTACCTCCATTGCTAATTTCGAGATTTGAGTATCGAGATTTATAACATTTATCTCATTGATCATTTGGCCAGCCCTAAAGGCTACAGCAATAGCCAAAGATGAATCCAATAAAAGAGATTAGATTTATTAGTTATAAAAAATTCCATGTTTCAAAAGAAATTCAAGATCGAGTTAAGGGAGAATGTTGTTGAATATAAAAATATCAAAAGCTCCTTTCTCATAGGAAAGGTAAAGCGCATTCTTTTAAGAATGTATCTAGTTCTATCTTAATTTCGTTATTTAATCCTCCTTTTGTGTTAAGTGATTGTAGTAATTCTGGTTTGACAGTAGAGAGAATGGCTCTCTCATATTGAGAAATTCTGTCTAGTGGCATTCGATCATAGAATCCATTGACAGCTGCATAAATGACTAGAATTTGCTTCTCAATTGGAAGTGGTGCATATTGTGGTTGTTTCGGTACTTCTGTCACCCTTGCACCTCTATTGAGTAATGCCTAAGTCGCAACATCAAGGTCTGAGCCAAATTGAGCAAGGGCTGCCACTTCTCGATATTGTGCCAATTCTAATTTTGAACTACCGCATACTTGTTTCATAGCTTTCAACTGAGTGGCAGACCCTACGCGACTGATAGATAAGCCGACGTTAATAATAGGTCTAATTCTGCGATAAAAGAGTTCTGTTTCCAAACAAATTTGTCCATCTGTAATTGAAATTACATTAGTAGGAATATAGGTCGATACGTCTCCATCTTGTGTTTTAATGACAGGTAAGGTGGTCAAGCTACCTGCACCTGTCTGGTCCGATTGTTTAGCCGCTCTTTCTAATATACGTGAATGTAAATAGGAAACATCGCCTAGGAAAGCCTCACGGCCTAGTGGTTGGCGTAACAATAATGACATTTGTCGATATGCCACGGCCTGTTTACTAAGATCATCATAGATTATTAATGCGTGCATTCCATTATCACGGAAATATTCCCCCATAACACAACCAGAATATGGGGCAAAAAATTGCAGAGGAGTAGGATTCGAAGCCATGGCTGCTACAAGAACGGAATATTCAAAAGTATTCGCTTCTTCAAGAATTTGAACTAATTGTGCCACAGTTGATCATTTCTATCCAATCGCTACATATCCAACTACCTGAACTAGTCGGGATCTAAATGGATCTTCACAAGATCTTTTAAGGTCAAAATGACCATTAAGAAAAGTTTAATTAGTTGCATTAAATTGGTTCTAATTACACTATCTAAAAGATCCTTGATAACCACTTCTTAATTGTATTATAAAAGGCCATATTAGTAGTAAGATGCCCTAATCATTGGGAGATTATAGTATAAATTATTTACTTAAGATCAAGTGATAATTAGTCATTTGGATCATCTTTTCTCTCTCTCTCTTTCTCTCTTTGTTTTTTTTTTCAACATCCCATTTGGACTAATTTAATTTACATTTTCTTTTTCTTTTGATCTAACAATACCTTTGATAAAGATGATGATGGAAGAATTAAGTGTTCACTTATGAAAATTACTATATATTTAAGTAAAAAAGTTTAAAAGAAACATATTTTATATTGAGAAAGTACAGTTTTAATCAATGGTTATCTATTTTTTAATTTAATCTACATTTTTTTTTCACTTCTTATTTAAGTCCCAACATTTCTTAAGCGTATATTACTCTCCAATTAACCTTCAAATGGTTGGCTAAAGGGCGCATACAATTTTTTCTAACTACTTTTCTTAATTTTGATTATTATGTATATATATATTGTATTATATAAATAAATATATTTGAAATTGAGATTGTACCATAAGGTAAACAAAAAAAAAAATAGATTTAACATAAATAACATTAAAAGCTACCAAATGAAAGCAAACTTTCTAGGTAAGTAAATTGGTTTGCTTTAGAGGAGTATAGTATACCTATACCATACTTCCTTTTGATTTCTTATCTTGACAAGATCTAAAACCTTGAAAAGACTGAATAATCCAAATAAAAAATAAAATTAAAGGAATGTGTTTTGATGTATTTTGGGTATTTGGAAGTAGCGAACTTGTTAATGAGTGTTTAGAACATATAAGTGAGTTTAATTTGGTGAATTAATGCAAAATAGGTATATAATTTGCGCTTATAGGTGACATGTATGTATATGTGTGTTAGGTTGATGTTGGTTTGAAAAATTTGATCTAATTGATATTTAATTTGTTATATGGTGGATGTTTGATGATTTGTAATTGATAGAATTGATTGGAATGGTGATTGGAGGACTAGAATTGAAATGGCATTAATTTAGAGTAAAGTTGAGTATAATGGGTGAGCTGGAAATTTAATTTATTTTTTGGGTCTATCTAGAATTTTGGGATGTTAAATGGAATCTAAAATAAAGTAAGGATGTTAATTTGGTGAAAGGAATAGGTTTGGAAATATTTGGTTTTGGTTTAAATTCATTTGGAGTTAAAATAAGTAAGATATTGTGGTTTAAAATGAAAATTATTGTCTAGAGAGTTTTTATGTAATAAGGGTACTTAACTCACTTAAAATCTAGAAATTTATAAAGAAATGGATAAAGGAATGAGTTAGGAATCATTTGGTTTTGATTCGACTCAAGTTAAAATGAAAAAGTTATGTTTAATTTTGTAGAGCATTTTTAGAAAACGAATTCATGGAAGATTAGAGAGTTTGAATGCAAATGGATGAATGTGTTTAATCTTGAATGTTCAGAATCATTCTTCCTAAAAATGGAACTTGATCCAAAATGTCCATTAAAAATCACTAAAAAAGTGCTTGCTTATGATTTTTAAGCTAATGAATCATTTATGTACAAATTCACTAACCTAAAGGGACATACTTAGTTAAGTATTAAATTAAGCCCAATAGGCCTAATTGATAATAAAATACTAATCAAATAAGTAAGTATACTTAATCAATTATGCATCAATATTACAATTATCTAAAATTTTTAAGTATTATAACTAAATATAGCCTACATAATAAAATTAGGATATAATTTCTATTAAGGATAAATAATTGACTTTAAATCTCTATTGTCTATATACATCTTGGAATTTGCTTCGCTTCGGTTTTTGACACTTGGCTTGGATTGTGATCTTGTTTGCCAAATTTTATGTTTATATGTGCTTGTAGATAAACAAAATTGAGTAATAATTAAACTTAATAAACATGTGTAATTGCTTGTGCATGATCATTCCTTATGTTGAGTTTATAGCTCCGGTTATAAATTCTAGAATGATACAATCAATTAGGTGTTCGTGTCTTTTCCTTTGTTGTGTTGTGGAGTGGGTTACTTTAACTTTCAGGACACTAAAAGTGTACTGCTTATTATACCTAAATTAAATATATGAGTGAATTTTCTTTGCTGCATTAAAAACTAAGTTTGCTCGCAAGTAGTATGGCATTTGTTAGAGGCATTCCTCGTATCGAATCTTGTGATTCACCCCTTTTCTCATCCTTTTCAAAAATGATCTGTATGTTGATTTTAGTTATGGATCTGAGTTTAAGGATCTCTATGGGACTTCGTGTGAGACAAGTAGTGACCCCGCTTTTGCTGAACTTATCTTCTATCCATACTTTCACATATCATGAAACATGGACTGTTTTAATGGTTTTGGTTTGTTTCTAGACAATAGACTAGAATTGAATTTTTGTTTGAGCCTCCTGAACATCGATAATTATTATACTTCATCTTAACCAACCTGAATTTCTGTGCCTTGTAAGCATATTGCTGCAGTAGCGAGAATCAGGCCATGTGATTTGTCATTATACAGCCCTCAAAATTCTTCCTTCATTTTATTATTGAACTGCACATTCCTCTATAATCCCCATCAACTTGTATACACGCTAAATAGAGAGAGGGAGAGAGAGAGCAGCTCAAAAGTGCTTGAAAACGTAATCATCGGTGCACCTCAATCTCGAATGAGAGAGAAACGTGATAAACTTTCTCATCACAGCTGCTTATCCCAATCCCTCCCTCCCTCTCTCTCATATCAAATCACAAATCCCTAAAGAGTAAAACTTTACCCAATTTTATAGGGGAAATAAAAGAAAAAAAGAAAAACCCAATATCAGAATAAATTGAAAAATTACTGCATCAGGGAAGAAACATGTGCTGAAAATAATGGATTGAAACATTGAAATGCTTTGGGCATTCAGTATGAGTAGGAGGTGATTGGATCATCACATAATAATTATAAGATGACAATAAGAAATCATCACCATGCCCAATTTTCAGCTATATAAAATATACATTAATTTCAAAAGAAAAAGAAAAAAGAAAACAAAAATTAAACATCTTATCAAATGCTTAAAAAAAATTGGGGTTTCTCTCAGACAAATGCCTCGATTTGTCGTCACGATTTGAAAGAATGGAAAGATCAGACTCGTCATCGTAATTTGATCATCACTGAGAAACAATGAAATCGTATTAGAAAAAACAAACAGTAAAAAAAGAAAAAAAACCAAATTACTTCATTAAAGGATACTAACAAGGCCCCGGCTAAATTGTTTTATGAAACAAAGAAACCATCAAAAAAGCTAATCGAAAGAGAGAGAGAGAGAGAGAGAGAGAGAGAGAGAGAGAGCGGCTGCTTCATAATGAGGATGGAAGCACTGAAAGTGTTGATGGTGATATTTTTTTTTTATAGACGCGCGGTGGAGGAGGAAATTAGGGTTAGGGTTTACCGTTTGGTAGAGCTGAAGCGGCGCTGCAAGTAGGGCATTTCTCTGGCATGCGTTTGTCGTCCCGTGGAGTTCAATTATAGAGAGAGACTTTTCAGGGCCCGTTAATAGAGGTCAGCTGAAGCCGAATATTGGACCAAGCAGACTGGATCCAACTCTGATGGGCCAACACAGAATTACCACCGAATGTCCTTGCACTTGCAGCCACAGGCACCCTTGGAATACTTGTTTTATGGATTCGAATCTGGTCGGCATTGGCTATAAGCGTCTCACATTATAAAGTAATCCAAATGGATTGTTTTAAATTTCATAGATTTTTTCTTTAAAATTCTAAATTGTGGAGTACACAACGCCGTATCAAATGATTTTTTTTTCGTTATGTTTAGTTATTAATTTTATTTATAATCCCTTTTTTTCATGCTATTACTAATCTATTATAATATATAATTTTTAAAATTCTTCTTGTTGTAGTAATTTTTCAGTTTAATCCTTTTAAGAATATTACCTATTCAAAAAACAACATCAGTCGTTTCTCTTCTTTTAAAATATAGTATCTCTTTCAAAGCTTTTTTTCTTTTTATTATCATCTCATCTTTTCGTTATGCCCCCCCCCCCCCCCCCCTTTTTTTTTTTTTGCAAATAACACCTTTTAATATTAATTTTGGGTTATTAGCATTTTCTTAAAAGTCATAAATGATTTTTAAATAGTTCCTTTTATGTGCAAATATGAGTAATTGCTTAACAATTGTTTTTTACATTACACAACCCAATTTTATTTTATTTTAGCTCATTTTGACCTTTTTCTAAAAAGCAACTTCTCATTTTTGGAGCTTCAATATTTAATAGAAAAATTTTCCCTTTCAAGTCTTTTGTAATAACCAATTCGATAAACTAGTAGAAATGCTTTTGTCACTGTTGAATTCAATCTTATCTATTAAGGTTTGTTTCTTTTCATGATGCAAAAATTAATTCATTTTTGAGTTTTGGTTTGATGGTTTTGTTTCATAGATTTTGCCCAAAAACAATATAGGAGTTTTTGAAAAGTCTTTACTATTTTGCCTTTTCATTAACAATACTTTTTACTAACTCTATTATCCATACCTTTTCATTTTTCAAAAGATACATCCTACATGATAATATTTATGGAAAAGTTACAACCATTATAAAGTTAGATATAAAATATGTAACTTTGATATATAATGTGAAATTCTCATAAATCAAAGGATTATAACTTTTTATAAATACTATAATATTTCATATAACCATCAATAGTCACATAAAAGATAATATATTAAATATATTTATATAAATAAATAGTTGTATTCACATAATCTTTTTAAATATAAATTTATTAATATATTAATTATGATAATCTTTTATGTATATATATCATTTCTATTAACATAAATATGTTTTAAAATAAAACTCACACATTGTGTGGAGCTTTAATTAGTTATATATAAAAAGTAAGATGTTGGTCCATGCAATAATAGCGTAACTAATGTTATTAAGTTTCGACTAAATGCTCCTTCACACTATTTTTCAACCTAATAGCACATTTACTTTACCGAAATGTTATAATTTATAAGTTAAGTTGTTATTCAATAAGATTGAAAAGTCAAGTAATTGGGTTATCACACTCTTTAATTGCTGTTTAAGCGATATAATGGTATAAATTAAGAATGAAAAAGGAATTGTTTATTGCATTCTTAACAAACTCTATTGTTATTTCCTTCTACACCGTCTCAAACCATAGCCAGTGTCACCAAGAAACATAAGTCAGTGAATGATGACCTTAAAAAACCCATCCATCGATAGCCTATGAATAATTCAAAAACCATGTCGCACCATTGGGTGCGACATTTGCCAAATGGACATTTGATTTACGGTTGAACTAAACGCATTATTCATTATTTAATAAGAAAACTCATTCTTTTTCATAAAATAAGAAAGAAACAGTATTACATTTTTGTATTTTTGAACCATTATGTCTTCAATACATTGCTTGAGCAAATAGAAACCTCGTCAACTAGAGCTCCATTATTACTACTTTTTTTTTTTTTTGTAGAGGGCTAAAAATATTGTTAGGCTTCATTTCTTAAACTAAGTGACAAGATCCAAAGATTCTAGTTTATACTTTGGATGATTTAGGGAGATTTAGCTTAATGGCTTTGGAACAAAGATTATTAGACTAGTTTATTTGCATCTAACTTTTTAAAGCAGGTTTATGCACTAATAAGAATAATCCATCATTAAGCTCATTTAAGATAATTATGAAATGAATAAATTTCATCTCATCCATTGATCACTTATTATGCTCAAAGGCTTACAAATACTTAATTCGTCCTCCTCCTCATTTCAAATTTTTGAGAAAAGAGAAGAGAAATGGCATTCTAGTGAAAGCAAATAGCCGTGGAAGGTCATAACCCCAATGGGTTTGTCCCAAGTACTGCTCATTGTGCACCTTTTATCATTCTAAAGATAGTAAGCTTTACATAATAATGTAGCATATATTACAATTAGATGAAGCATCTTTTACGTATAAAGCATAATCTCATTAAAAAACACACTCCCAAGTTCTAAGAAATGAAATTTTATACACTATCTAGCTAACAAGTAAGGGCAAACACATTTTTTGTGTACAACAAATGAAGATTACAATATCTTTATCCATTTTATTCCATTGAACAATTTAATTGCAATATGAGTTGCACCATAAATACCATCTAAATTGGTAGAAAACTTCTATAAAGGTTAAGCTTGGCTAGGATTAACCCTGAGGTCAACTCGAGTACAACTCATTTCCATTATCCTTACTTGCATGGAATTAAGTAACTTTTTTGTGAGCAAATACATTTATCAAGTTAACAATTAATAATTAATTTTATGTGTGTTATGTACACAAAACCTTTTCTTATAAATCCATCCTCTTCCTTTCACAAACTTCTTAAAACAAAGAAAAATTGATATGTTTCCCCTCTCAATTCCTTCTCCCTTCTCTCTTTATCAAAACATAGTGCTAAAAGTAACCTTAACAAAGAGCAGTTAGTAAGGTCATCTCTAGAAAAAGAAGCAAGATACACTAAATGCAAAGAGTTCCACAATAATTCATTAACAAAAAGAAAAGCTCGTATCCCACTATCAATAAATTCCATTTTCAAAAGGTGATCGAAACGTAGGAGAGCTTTGACTTGCAAGTAAAACCATATAAAAGAAAGGGCACGAGAGCATAAATCTAAAAGAAATGCACAAGAAGTACCCACATGGGGTAGACAATGAGAAGAATAATGCCAATAGTGTTTGAAATTCCATGAGGTTGTGTAAACGAATTCCTGAATCCACCGGCGGCGCGAACATGTTGCTGCAGGAGGTAACAACCAATGGCTAGACATATCCCAACACCAACCCAGCCGGTCTTCATGGTGTTTGTAAACATGCTTGGTGCAGCCACTAGAAGGAGTAGTATTGACCCTGGAATCTCCAACCACTCTAAAAGCCACCAGTTACACAATAAATCATATTGCTAAGCAATGATCACTGATAGTAAAAAAATTTGGATAACGACAGTAAAGAGGAGCTCATGTAGAATAGAGACAATGCAATGAAGTCTTTGAAGTGCCACAAGGGGAGATTCATTACATGATAAGTCTGTTTTCAAAATTAAAGGAGTGTTTTATTTGTGATTAAGAAAGTTATCTTCTTATAACATTGCACATAGGAAAAAGTATTAGATTGTTTGAATTTTATACCATTATTTATTAAATTATATACTAGACAACTCAAGTTTTATATTTTATCTCAACTTTATTAATAAAATTAGTTATTAAAACACATTAGGAATTATTTATTTATTTATTATTTATTTTTTTATGGTTATAATGGGAAAGAAGGATTTGAACTTGGTTTGTCTAATATGAAGATCAGTATTTATATTACTAAGTTACAAGAGTCTTAGTATATTTGGAATTTCTTACTTACATAAATCTTGATTCCATCAACCTATTATATGATGCCAATACATACTATTAGTAAATGTGTATAATATTTGTGATATGAGATTATATATCATGATACATATAATTTCTTGGATAATAAATTACAATTTAATTTATAAATTAACCCAAACCAAATTGAAGATTGATGGTATAGAAAAAAAGTTTCTAAAAATTGTGTGTTTTAATTCAGATTGATTAAAGAAAAAAAATTACATTTTGTAGTTTAGTTTCAAATAAAAAAAATCAAATTAAATCAAATTCAATCCACCCTGCCACCTAGCCACTACTAGGGCCATTACTTTCAACTAAAGGTTACTAGTACTTGCGAATTCTTGATACTATTATAAAAAAAATTGGTGATTCTAGATCATTAGGTCCAATTAAACATAAGGCCTTTTAATGCTTTTCAAAGGCTTAAAGATAAAAAGTTTTTATACTTTTGATTATACATTTTTCAAAAAAAAAAATTCATATCTAGAATAACAAAACATAATAAATGTCCTTAAAGCATCCATTAACACAATATTAATTACAAATTTTAGGAAAATAAATTTGTATATAGACTGACAAAACATAATAATTGTTCCTAAAGCATCCATTGATGGACTTCTTTTTGTTTACTCATGAAGCAATCAATACCTGGAAAATGGCGTGGGAAGAAAAGCCTTAGCACAACGGTAATGAAAGCAACCCATTTACCTACGTCTCCTCTGGCAAAATTTATCAAGTTAAACGAAAGATGCCCAAAGTTCTACAAAAACTTAATTATAATTAATAATCACCTCAAGAAGTTGAATATAACTATTGGAAGACTAAATAATATATAAGGGACGAGGAGTGAAGTCAGCATATTGGTTCTCCAATTTGTTCGATCAAGGATCAACAGATATCTGCAGTAAACATGAGTTCAAGTTACTTGCCACACCCACATTCAATTTCGAAAATAATGTTTGAATGAAACCTGAAGCTTTTGGAACATTAATAGTGCTATCAAATGAAACAAGGCTTGCTTTAATAGGACGACCGACGAAATGTAATTTCGACCTCTTTGATGTTTGAAGACTTTTAAACTAAGTTTTTATATCGTCTATCAAGGAAAAAGGACTTTTTTTTTTTTCTGATAATTCAAAACCTTAAACGAAACTTCATGCTTTTCGTGTTTGATTTCTATGTTTGGATGCCGGCAACTACTTTTCGGGAAGCTGTTGAAGAAAATCACTCACATAGCAGCAATTGACGCAACCCATCTGAGGAATGAAATCCCAAAACCATGATGCTTGGATACATGATTAATGAGATGTATTGCAGCAACCTTGAGTGCATTGATATCATCACTTATCAAAGCATCTGTTGCCGATGAATCAGTCTTCTCTCCCAGAAAATCCACCCTACCCATTTCGAACTTCTAATTCCAACTCTTGGCTATTATGGAACTTTCGAAAGAATGCTATGTGTCAAGTAAGGGAAATACTCCTTGGTTGTGCTCTTCTTATTCTGGGACGTGCATAGCTTTAATATGGAAAGTGGAAGGATATCCAGTGTAGAGCTTCCTTGTTTTAAGCCAATGTCACAGGTGAGAATAGGAAAATCAAGCGAATGTTTTGGATCTTGTAACTGTACTTCCATTGGCTATAAATGCTTTTGAGTTTTCGGAGTTTTATAGGTTTATTGTCCGTCTTAGAAGTGCCAGGTGGCTTTTGAGTCTGACTTCCTCCATTTATTTACATATTTAATTATTTATTTTTATCTTTCACCTGATTATTTATTTCATGGTCTCCATCCTTTTCATTCTCCCTCTCTCTCCCTCTTTTTAAATCTCATCAAATAAAACAAATTACAAATCACACATATATCCCTTGACCTATTTGCAAGTTTTGCGAACTGATTTCTTAAACTCTAAAAGTGTAATTTTTGGTAATGTATATATATGCTTAAAATAAAATAATTGCTTGGCGTTTTATCTATGATTTAAAAGGTAATTCATACATTTTCAAAAATTAGGAGAGGTGAAGTTCATACTTAAAATTAGGGATGAATATGGTTTGGTTTGATATGATCCGCCTCTCAAATTAAACCGAACCGTATAATTCAATTTAGTTTTTTCTTTTCTTTTCTTTTTTTTTGTTTCCCTTAATCAAACTAAAACATATGGTTCGATTTGTAAATTTTTTTAACCTAAAAAAATGGTTTGGACCATGATTCAAATCATTTTTTCACGTGTTATTAATTTTTTTTCTATATATAAGTCAATAAGTCATGAAAAAATGTATTTGATATAAAAAAAATTAATTCATTATATTTCTTTAGTATCACTAATCACTTTTTTTTGTTATTATTTTCTATATTTTTATTGTTATTTTCTTTCTACATATATATATTTATTTATATATTTACTTTTTATGATTCGATTCGGTTTATAATTTTTTTAAACATAAAAGAAAATAATTCAATTTGATTCACAATTTTTTCAAACCTAAAATGTCAGTTTGAACCTAATTTATAATTCAATTTGATTTGATCGGATTCAATTTACAATTCAATCAATTTTTTTGCCCAACACTATTTAAAATCTCCATCTCTACACTTGAGTAATAGTTTTAATATATATTTATAATTATCTTAAAATAAAATAACCGTTTGATGGAATTTATGAGTTTGGTAATCAGTTTTGGTTTTTGGCATCTTTTTCAACAAGTGGATTTTATTTTGACACTTTCCTTTTCGTCATCTTTAGTTATGACTGTAGTAGTAGTCTCTAATGCATATTATTATCACTGGCAATGAGGTTTATGCCATGCAATGGGCAGCTCAATTTTCTTTTTTGTTCACTTATAAACTCCACCTTGGTAATGATTTCAGATTTTTTATATCTAGGTTTCACCATCATAGGCACCTTTCTATTATGAAGTAAATCTCCTCATCATTAATCACTTTTCAGTATTGCTAATGAGGAAATTTGCGCTTTGTCAGGGAAATTATTGTTCATATCATTATAACATCCAACGTGATATTATACAAATGTAATTTTGTATATTTATATAATATAATAACAAGGCATATACGAATTTTTGCAAAAAGTTTATGAGGACCTTTACCTTCTTAATTTAGGGTTTGTGAGATTGCACAGGAAGTTACTGCAAATTTTTACAAAAAGAAACAATTTAAGCACCAATCAGCAAAGAAACTAATATGGAAAACAGGAGTTCAAGATATACTTCAGCTTAAGTGGCTTGTAGACTACTAGATTCAACTCCTATTTACACTAGATAGTGTGGAAACATGTAGTAAGCTAAAAATTCTATGTTTTTTTTGAAGGGTTTGATGGGAAAATCCAAGGGAAAGTGAGGACAATTGGGGTGTGTTGGTTTCGGTAAAGAGAGAGATGAGAGAGTGTGTTTGATCCTTTTCTTTTTGAGTGCTTGTGAAAGATCAAAGAAACTGCAGATTTTTTACTTTTTGAAATTTAAGAGAGCTTGAGTGTTAAGAGATCTAAACGTGAATGGAAAATTGTAGTGATATACCACGTATGCATTCTTAATGGTGGTGGGATTTAGGGAATACATTTGGGGAAATTCTATAGTGCAATTATTCAAAAGTGACTAAACGATATAGCTATTTTTTTACTGTAAACGGCTCTTATTTATTGTGATCAGGAGTGTTTTAGTATCGATTTACTATTGAAGAAAAACTTTCGATAGCTCATATGAAACTATCAACAATTTTTGTAGACGATTGTTAACCATTTTTAGAAGCTATCTACAATAATTTTTTTTACTATTAATGAGCTTTATTTTATTGTAATTGGAGTGATTTTATCATGATTAAGAGTGATTATACTATTCAATCACTTTGAAGTGATTGGATCATAGAATTCCTCACGGATTTGTGATCAAGGATTGTAACTTGAAATTTGAAGAAGAGAAATAATATGTTGGATTTTTAAGTTGTTAATCAGGAGGGAATGGGAGGGAAAATGACTTCCTAGAAACTTCTTCACATAATCTTTATTAATTAGTCTATATAAATAGGATATTGTAAATGTTATATTGTTGTTATAATAACTATCTAGTTTCTTATGGCTCCATATTTTAGGAAGGATATTTATTAAGAGGATTAATTATATCTAATAATGTAAATTAAATAAATTCTTATCAATTGAATAAAATAAAAAGATATCAATATACCCATCTACATAAATGTGGCGCTAGTTATAATACCGGGGTGAGGTTGATTCTTTACTTTGCTATGTTCGTACAACTCTAAATTTTTCTATAGTTATTTAATGATAAAATATTAGGGGTATTCTAGGACACTATACTTAAGTTAAAGATCATCCATAACTAATTTTCATATACGTAAGTATCAATTCTTATGTTAATAAGAATTTGTAATACCTACGGACGTTCGTAAATTAATGTTAGTATTACTAAAAGATTTTTATAAGGATTATTTTGTAGACAATCCGTACAATATTAAATTTTAAAATTGAAGTCATAGTTATTATATTTATCAAACTCCTTGTAAGTCTATATTCAATTTGTGGTCGATCAATTTTATCATTGATAGTTTGTCATATATTGCTAGATTTTTAATGTCTTATCCTATTTTGCTTTGTTTGTAATTCTATTGAGATTTCTAGAGATTATAATGAAAGTCATTTCAAAATAGTTGTATAATCACTAGTTTTAGGATTTCTATATCTATGAGATGCAAGCTTTTGAGGTATTTCAAAATCTCCGAATTCTAAGGATCATCCTATCATTAAATCAACTATCCTACGCTTCTTTACTAATATAAATCGAAGGGTTTCATTTCCATTCTCTGCCCTTGAAATTCATCCTTAACCTTCATATTGGGTCATCACCTTCCTTCACATGTTTGTCCTTACAACTTGGTCTTGAATTTCAGATATAGCTTCTAAGGCTCCTGTTGGTTCATACCTATATTTTCCACGGTTCTATTCAATTAAAGCTTAGATCGACTAATCTTCAATTGTGTAGATATCACTTTTCTTCCTAGACAACCTTGTCAAATTTTCAGGGTCTCACAATTGGAAATAGAAAAGAGTTTTTTTTTTTTTTTTTGTTACAAAGTTGTATCACATTTTGGATAAAACTCATCCCTCTCAAACGTTGTTTTTCTGATACATTGCTTATAAATAGAACTTTATTTTCTTCTTTATAAATAGCTAACTTGGAGTATCATAAACTTGTAAAATCAGGACATTTTATTTAGCAACTCAAATTTGATTCTCAATAATATTAAGAAAAATAGAATAAAATGATGGCATACAAAAGTCCATTGAATATAATAAAAAGTAGTGAAGCTTGTTCGTTAATGTTCTTTCTTTAAGACCTCACCCAAAAATTGCAGATGTCAAAAAAGCCCATATTTAATAATCAATAGCATAAACGTTAAGCTAGGATGAAGAAATTATGGAACATTTACATGCTATTTTTATAAGATCAAGCACTTGCAATAAAGTTTGATCCAAGTTTTGCTCTTTAAGGAAACTATATATTTATTTGCAAATAACAATTTTTACATAAACATTCTAACCTAGTAGATTTTTCGTCGTTCTTTATTATTGTTTGGGTTACATTAATCTAATGATGTTGCAAGCTAAAGTCCACCTAGGAAAATATAAGTGAGATTATTGGGTGAATACATTTTCTTGTTATTACCCTATGATTTACTCTGGTTAAATCAATTGACATATCTCCTTCAATGGCAATGCAGTGACACTTGAATGATGGGAATAAAAGGATGATTGGAAAGCATGCCTTTTTAATTAGGTGCAGTCCGCATTAAGTTCATAGGCTCTGGAAATAGTAGTAAAACCAAAAAGTAGGATCATTTTTTTTTTTTTTTTATGGTTGCCAGCGAGGGAATAGGAGGAACAATACAACAATAATACTAGCCACCAAACAAAATCAAATGATGAATGCTCCTTTTGGTTCTCATTTCCTATACTAAAAGTTTGAGAATAAAAAAGCAAACTAAGTACTTATTTTGAAAATGCTACCACCACGTAATAGATTAGCCTAGTTAAGACCCTAAACAGATGGATGACTTTCCGACTCCAAGATGGAGAGACTCTAGTAGATTACAAGCATAGATTGAGACTTCTTTGTGCGGATTTGGCTCTACTTAGTAGACCTCATTCTTTACCACCCACCTCGGTGTGGTGGAAGTCGGATTGGGACAATTTTAAACTTTGGTCTATATATAGATGAGATGGTTAGAGAGGAGTGTCTACTCGGAGACAAAGATGATAGATGCTTTGGAGAGCAAAGACTAAGAATTGGGCTTAGGTGGGCCGAGTGGGGGAGATGGCCTTCATAATGGCAAACTATGGTAGGTTAGAGTTTCTTGATTTTGCCATGTGGGCTCCAGTGGGATATGATGTGGCTATCACTAAAGATAGGCGAGATGACCATTAGAGATTGGAGAGGGAGAACATGATAGTGGAACCATTTGTATTGTGGGATCATCGAGAGAATGATTTGATGTTCCCACCTCTTTTAGGGATAGGAGAGGAGGAGATGGTCCCAGTTGAGGAGATGCAGGAGGATGTAGCCCCAGTAGAGATGCAAGAGGTTGGGCATGAGATAGTTGTGGTAAAGTTACTAGAGAGATCACCTAGTTTTCCCTTGGTATGGTGCGGGGATAACATAGTTGTTGCTGTAGTTCCATTAGACTGGAGTATGGTAGAAGATGATAAGAGTGAGCATGCGAATGTGTTGGTGAAGCCTCTAGATTTTTTGGACACACCAATAATGCCTATGATTGAGAGGAACGTACTTATAATTCTCACCCTAATAGGCCCCAAGCTGGTACCATATGGGCCTATTGTGTTGGTAAGAGAGGAAGCCAATGTTAGATTTGGACAAGTTGATTATTGAGCTTGACCCTATGGACTACCTGATATTTAGTGAGCCTTCAAATGACTGGCTTAAGTTCCTTAAGGGGCCTACTAGAGCCTTTAGTGTGGATTTGAGGGGACATTACTCACTAGAGTGGGAGATGGAGTGAGATGATGATTCCTTTAGAGCTCACTTAATTATAGGGTCGATAGATGACTGATCTCACTATTTTAAAGGATGACATCTTATTTTTGATTGATGACTCCCAACTTTTGGTGACAAGTACATGTGTGTGTGTATATGTGATGTATTTTTTCATATTTCAACAGCCATTTTGGATCATGATCATAGATGCTCTGGATTTTGTTCTAGGGATCATAAATAATCATTTTGTATTTAGGAATTTGATATTGTAATGAACTCATGTACATTTGATGTATTTAGACAATGGGTAGAGACTTACTCACTTAAATGACCACCTTTAGGTGTAATGGCATGCTGCTAAAATTTAATGAAAAACAGATATTTTATTTCATTAATGAGAATTGTATGTACCTTATTTTAAATTATGTTGCCAATGTATAAATGAAAGGAAATTAGAAGTGCAAGTAAAATGAACACTTTATGCATATCTATATGACGGGAAGGTATGTGTAAAGAATATAAATTGGCACCATGAACATTATATTGAAAACTAACCTACAAATTATTGCAAAGAGCATGTTCCTATGGATGACCGCCATTGGCGGATAATACTATAGGGAATGAAGTAGGACTTAGTCGAACCCACAATAAGACTGATGAGATTTTAGCTACCATTGAAAGGTAAAATGAGTGGTTTCAGTTGTATCTAGAGAGGCAACCACCACCAGCACTTACCCCATTGCCCCTAGTAGCTGTGGAAGAAGCACCACCACCACCAGCACAAGTAAAGATGGCTCAGGTTGTACCACTAGAGCCTCGATATAAGAGAAATATGTCTGCCAAAATTTATTAGGTGCAATAGATATTTTGAGGGTAATACTAGACGCCTAAAAGAAACTAGGATTGGATATCTCAAATTGAGAGATCATTTGAGGCTTTTGAAGTGCTACTACATCAGAGGGTAAATTTGGAACTTATCTATCGAGGTTGAGAGCTCAGATTTAGTGGGACTCTAAAAGTAGAACCATGCCACCCTTGATAAATTAGGAGGCATTCAATAGGAATTCTTGTAGCAATACTTCCCATCAAATATAGTGAGGAGTTGTTTACCATCTAGGCAAGGGAGAGAAGCATTGATTGGTATAAGGCTAGGTTTAGTAGTTTATTACAGTTTGCACCTCTTGAATATCATATGAGTGATAGGCTAAAAATGCAGGTGTTTACTAAAGGACAATCCTGAGATGAGGAGGAAGCTCATTGAATTTGAGGTACAAACTTTTAATGAGATTGTGGAAAAAGCAAGAGTGTTGGAGAATGTTAAGAAGCAGGAGGCTATACCTTTAGGACTAAGGTGAATGTTTTTAGGAAAAGGCCATTTGAGGGAGCTGGACATAATAGGAAGAGTAAGAGTTACACACTCTTAGAGTTCATTTTAAGTAGGAGTGAAGCCAGAAAATAAACCTTGTCACATGTTGGAAATGTAAGGGAAAGAGCTACCCTAGAGATTTCTTGATGTGAGGAACAAATGTTATTATTATGGAGAGGCATACACGTGGTCATTAATTGCCTCAAGAAGAACACAAAACATGCTTCTATTGTAAGTAGGTTAGGAATTTATCCGTAAATTGCCCAAAGAGACAACAAGCCGTTGCACTAGCAGCTAAGCCACTTAGATTACTAGGAGGCCAGTACCAAGCAGAATGGTAATGGCTAGGGTAATAATAAGGATTTCGCTAACCCCACAACTGGTACCGCACGAGTGTACAATCTTAGGGAGCTTGGGATGGTGATGCTTATGAAGAGGCAGAGTTTGTAGCATTAAATGTTGATGACTTAGTTGATACGGAGCTAGTTATAGGTGAGCACTTGAAACTAAGTTCTATTCTTATTTATTTATTAAGCTGAAACATTAAGAATACGAAAACAAAAATCATAAAAACTTTATGGAAGAAAACCTAACCCTTAGTGAACATATGAATGAAAGTTATACCTAAACTGTAAACTTACCCTTTTGAACTTAGGATATATCACAATTGCTAGTCAACCAACTTTCACACTCTTCGACATGGGAGCAACTTACTCTTTATCACTTCTAAAGTAGTTAAATAGATGAGAGTACTCATAGCTGCTACAAATTCAAACTTTGGTATACTTACCCTATAGAAGCATCATGTTTACCAAGCAGATGATTAGAGATTGCCTAATGGATATTCAAGGATATAAGACTAACGTGATCTGATTATACTGGACATGAGAAAGTATGATGCTATTTGGGAATGAATTAGATGGCAACCGTAAGAGCCATAGTAAATTGACAAAAGAAGAAAGTAATATTTGACGACTCTGATAAACGAAAAGCAAAATTCATCAAGAGTTTAATTTTGTAAGACTATGAGGTTAAGCTCTTATGAAGTAATTATAAACCACAAATAATTTTCAAGGGATGAGAGCTTGATGAATACAACAAAAGTTGAATTGGAAAAGCCTGGTTTGGAGAATATTCTGGTAGTTAATGAATTTCCTGATGTGTTTTCTAAGAGCTACCAAGGTTAACACCCAAAAGGGAAATTGACTTAGAGATTAACTTAATGCTAAGGATGGAACCTATATTAAATGCACCTTATAGGATGGCCCCAATTGAGCTTAAGTAGTTAAAGGAGCAACTGCAAGATTTATTGGATCAAGGTTTCATTCACCCGAGTGTTTCATTGTGGGGAGCACCGATGTTCTTTGTGAAAAAGAAGGATGACTCATTGAGACTTTACATCGATTACGGAAAGTTGAATAAAGTTACTATCAAGAATAAGTTTCATTGCCCTAGATCGATAACTTATTTGATCAGTTGAAAGGAGCTAGTGTGTTCTCCCATACTGACTTGTGTTTCAAGTATCATCACTTGTAGATTAAGTTAGAAGATGTTCCTAAGATAGCTTTTAGGACTCGATATAGGGCATTACGAGTTCTTGGTGATGCCATTTGGGTTAACTAAGGCCCTAACTACCTTCATGGACTTGATAAATAGAATTTTTCGACCACTATTAGACATATGTGTGATCATCTTCATCAACGACATTTTGGTTTATTTAGCTACTCCAGAGTAGCATGAGGAACATCTAAGGACAGTACTTCAAATATTGAGGAAACATAGGTTATATGCCAAATTGCTTAAGTGCGACTTCTAGTTGACTAGATATCATTGTTCGAATATATAATTTTAGGGCAAGGCATATTAATAGACCTAGAGAAGATAAAGGGCTTAATGGAATGGAAAAGGCTTGAGACAGTGACACAAGTATGATTTTCTAAGATTAATGGGATATTATAGGAAATTTATCAAGGACTTTTTTTACAATAGTCAAACCACTCACCCAATTAACGTAATAGTATAAGAAATTTAAATGGACTAAGGCTGAGGAAAGAGGATTCCAAGAGTTAAAGCAGAGATTGGTATTAACAATAATTTTGGTATTATCAGATGTTGACCAGCTATATACTATACATAGTGATGCATCTAAGAATGGACTCGGATGTGTATTAATGTAGAAAGAAAAGTAATCACCTATGTATCAAGACAATTGTGGCTACACAAGAAAAATTATCCGACAATGACTTGGAATTGGTGTAGTAGTCTTTGCTTTGAAGTTATGGAGGCATTACTTAAATGGACAAAGATGTGAGATATACACTGATCACAAAAGTCTCCAGTACCTATTCGTGCAGAAGGAGTTGAATATGAGGTAAAGATAGTAGCTAGAGTTAATCAAGGATCATGATTTGAGAATAAATTACTACCGAGGAAAGTAAATGCCACACCGATGCCTTAAGCAAGAAAAATCATGTAGAGGTCGCGTCCTCACTAATAGAATAAAAGGACTTGATTCGAGAATTTAAAAGGCTTAATCTAGAGTTTATGTGACATGATAATAACTTAGAATTGGCAAGCTGACTATTGAGCCTACGTTGATAGGAAGAATCAAGGAAGCTCAACAGAAAAACCTTGCATTGATACATATAAGACAAGGAAAATATGCAAACAAATATGCAGACTTTGAAGTCCAAGATGATGGAGTTGTCCAATTAAAAGAGAGATTGTGTGTACCTAACGACGATGAACTTAAAAAGAAAATCATGAATGAAGCACATCATTTGGTTATGCTATATACCGAGGAGGAACTAAAATGTATTAAGATCTTAAGAACAATTTTTGTTGGAGCAAATGAAGTAGGATGTAGTTGAGTTCATGATGAGGTGCGACACATGTCAAAGGGTAAAAGTAGAGCATCTGAGACTTAGTGGGTTACTCCAACCCTTACTAATCCCATAGTGAAATGGGATCAGATCACAATGGATTTTGTAAGTAGATTGCCAAGAACCCTAACAAGGTATGATACTATATGGGTTATGGTGGATAGACTTACTATTTCAATGCATTTTCTTCCTATCAACAAAATGCACCAATTGGAAAAATTAGTAAAGATCTATACCAAGGAAATAGGGAGACTTCATGGCGTACCTACAAGCATTGTATTAGATAGAGATCCTTGATTTATGTCAAAGTTTTGGAGAAGACTACAAAGAGCATTAGGGACTATATTACAATTCAGTATGGCATACTATCACTAAACTAGATGGATAATCAGAAAGCAGTATCTAAACTTTAGAGGATATGTTGAGAGCTTATATGATTGAATTTAAAGGGAGTTGGGATGCTTGCTTACCATTGGCAGAATTTGCGTACAATAACAACTAACACTCCATGATCAAGATGCCCCCATATGAAGCTTTATATGATCGAAAATGTCGATCATCACTATTTTGGAATGATGTGAAAAAATTGGCGATAAGGCCAAACTTAGTGTAAGAGGCTGTAGACAAGATAGCCATAAGTAAGAATAAGATGAAAGAGGCCTATGATCGACAAAAGAGTTGGGTAGACTTGAAACGACGATCATTAGACTTTGAAGTAGGAGATCATGTGTATCTGAAAGTGAGTCCAATTAAGAACATACACCAAGTTAGGACGCAAGGAAAATTAAGCTTACGATACATCAGACCCTTCGAGATATTGGAGCGAATGGAGATCTGGCATATCATTTGGCGTTGCCCCCGAATATGTTAGAAATTCATAATGTCTTCCATGTATCAGTCCTACATAGACATATTCTTAACTTGGACCAAATTGCTACCATTGAACCAACGTCCTAAAAGAGAATCTGATGTACGAGGAACATCTGATTTAGATCGTGCATCGAAAGACCAAAAATTTAGAAATAATGGCAAGTTTCCATGGCAAAACCATAGAAGAGAAGAGGCTACTTGGGAAGCAGAGGATGAAGTAAGAAGAGATACCGTACTCATTCACTAATCAAGTGCACTCAAAGTTTTGAGGCCAATATTAAGAGGGGTAGGATATAAACTCCAAAAAATTTAATTCAAGAATTAGAATGAAGGAAAACCTCAAAAAAAGTAAGAAAACGGATAAGAAAAACTGACTGTAGAATAGGAGTCTCCTGGCAATATGTGAATCAACTAACGTATCCAAAAGCTAAGGAATTTGAAACCTAAGAAAACCTTGACGATAGAAAAACACCTTAGGAAAACTAAACTTGAATTTGGATGTTTGAAAAGCCCAAATCAATTCCTAAAATCTTAAACTAACTATTGATGTTAGGATTTCCTTTAGAATTACGAAAAACCAATGTCAAGCTTAAAAAAACTTAAGATTTGATCTGAACGACTACTAACTACCCTATAATTAGTTTACAAAACCCAAAAATTTACTTGAATCTAACTCTACTAAACAATCAAATTGGGTAAAACAAAAACCTTAACTAATCCTTATAAGTGGTGTGAAGGACAAGAGAGAGATGGCCATATTTAACTATCAAATGATATGATATAAAGGCCAAACTTAATATGAAAATTTTCCCATATGAGCCCTAATTAAAGCCCATTTAACCACAAGAAAACAAGAAGAATTATTAGCTCAACAACCCAAATCTACCATGGTCTATGTGAGATACCGATGAAAGTGATCAAGAGGCCAACTAGAAACTAATAAGATTAGTCTAACCAAATGGAAGGATGACTAGAAGTTAACTAAGTGGCAACAAGGAGGAAGAAATATGAAGTTAATCCTCCCTAGTTTGCAAACATGTCCCCTAAGATTTGACCTATTATATAATGGGCAAAGTCTTCACCAAATTGATTAAGGCTTTAGACTAATGAACAAAACACTTCATGTAGCCATTCAAATTCTGATCTATTTTTTCCCCTTTCATTCTCCACGTAAAGCCCTTTCCTTCTAGACAAATTCCCTAAGAAAAACACTCCCAAAACTACCCCAAAAGCTCCTAAGAAAAGCCTTCTAAATTCAGATCAAACACACACACAAACGCAACTACCAGACTTCTTTTTTCTAAGCTTTCCATTATGATTTTATCACCACCTGATCTCCACATGAAATTCCCATCCTTATGAAGCATTAATACAACGAAAACACTCTCAAGAACTCTCTAAAAATCCCTAAACCCTCACTCAAAAATTGGATTAAAAGGAGACTCTAAACCTCACCCTTGTTCTTCCCCTGTTGCACACCTCCAAATCTCATCTTCTAATCACACCTCCAACCACATCCAATCAAGCCTAATTTCTAGTATAATAGCATCACTCAAGAGGCCATTTGAGGAGCTAAGGATCTAAGAAAAATCAAGATAAGGCTACCCTAAGAGGAAGTAGAAGAAGGAAGATCCCAGCACCCCCTAGCTGCACAAATAGGATCCTTTTACCTTCATGTTGATACTATTTTTTTTTTCTTATAATGTTTTGATTTCACAACTTAAAATAGAGTTATGTTTCTTTGATTTTTTAAATTTTCATGTATATTTGAAGTATATTTATCTTAGGAAAAGGGTTAGAAATGCAAACCTAAGACTAGGATGAAAATTGTGAGAATCCTCCATGAAACATGACATGTATGATTAAAGTTTTAGGAAAAATGAATGAAGATAAAAAATTGAGCATTCCTTATACTTTTGGACACATAAGATAAGGAGCTAATTTTGGATGTATTTCATGCCTCTTAAATGGTGGAAATGTGTGGATTGCAAATAAACCCTTTAAGAGTAGATAAATTAGAAAGATGTGCAAGACAAGTCCATGAGCTTCAAATTGTGAGTAAAACCTAATTAAATATGGAAATTTCTAAATTTCCAAACCCAAAGATACCAAAATATCATTAAAAAAATTATAAAATTAAAAATTCTAAAAGAAAACACCAAACTAACACAAACAAAAAGGGAAAAGTGCAACTAAAGCATAGGAAAAATGGTACACAAAATCCTTATGCTAGATTTTGCAACTTCCATAAAGAAATAGAAGATAAACACGTCATTTAGAAGTCTCAAACCTATTTTAGATGGTTAAGATTAATTTCTTTAGTTAGTAGATCAAATTAGACAAAAAGGAACCTTAAACTAAACATATAACAGGTGCACCCGATATGTTTGGGTGCTAGCACAATATTCTAAAGTCTAAACAATCAAAATGACTTTAGAAATGGAAAGAAAATTCAAAACCCTTTAAAATGACTATAAATATACAAGAAATGAACTTAAATTGAAAAAGCTATTAAGAAAACACCAAAACCTTAAAAACCAAGAAAACCAACAAACCTAGCCAAACTAGTATAGGTTATTTTGACCATAACCCATAAAGATATTCTGTCTTATCAGGTGACATGTCATTCGAGAATGACCTCACTTGACTATTACAACTAAAGATCATATAGTCGGGTGAGTGAAAAATCCAATGATTACTGTACCTTGCTTATGTTTGTAATGAGTGCACCCTCATGTATATAAACATCTAATATTTGAACTGGATTTGTATGCAGGGGTAACTTGGGATATTATATGTGCTTGAATGCCATGTTTGATTGCGAATTTATCTTAATTATACTCAGCTAATTGATTTATGCTTTCCCCTACATTTAGACTATTTAAGTATCAAACCACAATTTGGATATATGTGAAATTCATTATGTTTTGTAGTTGTTTTGAGAGAGAGGGAGAGAGATTGTAAATAATAAAAAAAAAAAATCCCTACATAAATAAAGAAGCAACACACTATATATTTTAATCCATTTTCAAAAAATATGACTTTAGAAGAGTCTTGATCTTTCAAAATTTGAATCTTATCCATTAGATTTTATTTAGATCAATTTTAAACTAATATAAATCCTTAATCACGAATGATGATGACTTAAACACTCAAAACTCTTCAAAATTTTAATTAAAATTCATAGCTCATTCAAGTATAATGTTTTGGAAATTTTTGCAATAAAAATGGTTTAAATCATTCAAAAAGGTCTAAACTCTTTTTACCTCTATAAACATTGCTCGCGATAAGGGATACTCTAGACCTTTTTACATAAGGTCCAGACCTTTCTTATAAAGCACCATAATTATCTCTCTTTTACTGATGTTTAACATAGTTTTCACTTTATTAACCATTGCTAAAACACATAATTGGCAATCTATTTCAACATATACTTCGATCAAAAGACTTGTGAAGATAAAAATTGAAATGGATATTGTAAGGGCTAGCTCTTTGAGCTAAGACAATAGGGCCTAAAGAGTTAAGCCCATAAAATGGGATGATCAAATGAGATTTGGATGATGGGCATGGAGTAGGGCCTATTAGATCGGCCGATCCAATACCAACCTTTCTTAACAAGGCTTGCACACTAGAAAGCCTTCAAGGGCTAGGCTTAAGGGAAGCCCATGTTGGGATCCATTAAAGGATGATGCATTTGCAACAGTTGATCACCATCATTATTCAATGGGTGATATTAGTAGCCAAGCTCTATAAATACCCAAGGCACTCTCATTTGGGTAGGTGGGAGGTGGCGTGGGCTTTTAAGAGAAGTATTGTTACTCTCTAAAATTTCCTTTCAAAGAATCAAAGTAGCAACTTAGAGAAGAACATCTCAATCTTCATTATCCCTAGTGGAGTTTGATGCTTACATAGCTCCTCTACCCATCACTTAAGTGTTTGAGCCTATTGAGTTGCTTGCTCATTCTCCTCATCTTATTCACTCTCGATCATCCTTCTACGTGTCACTTCTCTAAGGCCACATATAGTGCAAGGATCACACAAAACATGCATAACTCTTCCACTCAAACCAATATAATTACAGATATAATATCAAATGATCAATTCGTGTATAATTTATATATTATTAAATGATCAATTCATATGTAATTTAAGTGTGCCACAATTTGACATGTAATTTAATTGAACCGATTATGTAGGTTAAGATGACATTTTTAAGGGATAAGAAGGGTGTAGGATTTAGAACTTTTCCCATTCTTTTAATAATATAGATATACATATAAATAATGAAAATAAGATATAGCAAGAATTATTTTAAGTGTGTAAAGCTAAATTATTTGTAGAAAAGAAGAATCATATCATCATATTACTATAATTTGCTACCACCTATTAGAATTGTCTCTAATTTGTAAGATTAGGAGGTACTCCTTAAAATAACACTAGGGTAAATTACGTAAATCACTTTTGAAAACTTTCAAAATTGCATGAACTCCCTATTTTTTTTAAATTCAGCAATTAGCACCCTTGAAAAAAGCATGGCCTCATTTTCTTTGCTAACTAGACTACTGCATGTAAAGTAAGCTAACATAGATGATTGCTAGGTGATTTGTCCATATATTTAATTAATTAAATTAACTAAAATTAAAAAAAAAACTAAAAATAGGGGGAAAAACAAAAGCATAAGATAAAAAAAAAAAGGAAAATGCAAAATATTTAAAAAATAAATAAATGGGTGGCCAACAATGACTTAAATAACTTTTATCTTTTTTATTAACTTCTGGCCTTTAAATATATTTTTTATCCTTTCTTTTTTTTTTAATTTCTAGCTTTTATTTATTTTTAATTTTAATTAATTTAATTAATTAAATATATAAACAAATTGCCTAGTAATCATCCATATCAACTCACTTTACATGTAATAGTTTAGTTAGTAAAAAAATGGGCCCGCACTTGTTTCAAGGGTTCTAATCATTGACTATGGAAAAAAAAAAGGGGAGGGGGAGGGTTTGTGAAATTATGGAAGTTTTTGGGGTGGTATGTGCAATTTACTCAAAAACATTTTACAATTATTATTATGTAAAGATTTGATTTTTAAATTAGTATCAAATAACATGAAGAAACTTAAATTAAACTATACTAGTATTACTATTGACTTGTCAATGCATTAACTTGGACTCTCTTTATCCTTATTGAAGAAATACCTAGAGCATGATTCAATTTTGATTAAAGCTTGACCTATACATTACAATTAGACCACTATCTCTAATGCAACTAAATTCTTGATTATTTTATTATGGAATTAATGTCACAAATGATACTTAAACTTTCGTTACTTTTATAATTAAGTACTTGAACTTATAAAGTATCAATTTACTACATGAATAAACTTTTCTTAGTCATATCCGCTACCTATCGTAACCTTATTAAGCTCCATTAGTCTATGTAGATGTCTCCACCAATTTACATGTGACATGCCAATTATATCATTATTTTAACATTGCAATAATTAGGTAGACATCCAAGTGGATTTAGAGGAAATAAATATAAAACACATCAAACATCAAAAAGGAAAGGAAAAAGTATAGTAAGGCATAGAACCCTAATGACAATAATAGGCTCTTAACTTAACCCTAACCTAAAATTAACAAAAGCACCCTTTTAATGCTAACTATTAACTAGACCCAAATGTTTAACACACCTAAATTGTAAACCTCCAAATAATCTTAACCCTAATTTGTTCCGTAATATGTGAGATTAACAACATGAGAGAGCCAATAAGAGACAAATGGCCTAAAATGATTGAGACCCTTGAGAGAGACAATAGTAGGGCAACCCCAAACCATAAAAGGAGACCCAAAACCTAAAGGCTTAAAAAGTCCTAAGTAGAGCCCACTATCTGCAAAACTCTTGAATTTTATAGTATAAAATCCTAAGTGTTCCTGGTTTTTTATGAAGAAAAGTGTTTTCCTTTTGTCAGAAGTTGTATTCATGGTGGGACATGAGGGCTTTGTCTTAAAAGATAACAATGTAAGGGAGAATCTTGAAGAAGATTTGAGACGGGGATAACAATGTAAGGGAGA
The DNA here is from genome assembly GCA_037954665.1 of Laguncularia racemosa. NCBI lineage: Eukaryota > Viridiplantae > Streptophyta > Magnoliopsida > Myrtales > Combretaceae > Laguncularia > Laguncularia racemosa. The sequence goes on from JBBMOL010000239.1 coordinate 903,366, forward strand.
ATCTTGAAGAAGATTTGAGACGGCATGGTCCAAACCCTAGTGGAAGGTATGAATTTATACTATTCTTTATTTATTTATTTTACTATAGTTAATTAGTTATTGTAACTTTTTCCTTTTGCCTCATTCTATTGAAAATACTATAGGAGATAACTATTATATATTACTATGAGGTGTGACCATTGTATATTACTCTAGGAGATTATTATTATATATTACTTTAATAGATTAATGGATGGTACTATTAAATATTATTATGTATTACAATAATATATCACTCTAGGGGATTACTTTCATATATTAGTTTACATGTCTAATGGACAATACTATTACATATTAGTAATTGACTAGTTTAATTGATAATTTAATAGTAGAGTAGCAATTAATAATATGGGTAAGCTAAACCACTAAACTAAGTCTCCTTTACACTACAAGGTAAACTTGCTAAGACACATGGGTGGTTGGTTTGAAGGACAAGGGGATAGCAAGTAATACATTGAAGGCGAGCAAATTGGGTGGACAATTGATGTCAAGGCCACTAGTGAAGCAATGCTCCTATGCTTCCTAAGTGATTTTAGCTTCATAAACATTGAAAAAAAATCTATTTTTTAATTCCCAAAAAACCTATGGAGGATACATTGTTTGACATGAGTTTAAGAAGATAATGGGGCATATAATGCCATGGTTACAATTGTGAGGGGCCATGGGAATGCTTAAATTTACATAGAGTATGTTGTTAGAGAAATAACATGCGAAGGTGTAGAAGTTGATGATTGTAGTGATGGTAGTTTAGAATTAGAGGAGGAAGATAAGGTAATAGAGGTGGATTGTTTATCCAATGATAATGACAAGAAAGTGTTAGCTACCTATTCTAAGAAAAGGACTTTCTTAGTTAATAAAGGTTCTTATAGGATTTAGGATTCTCATATTGGCATTGATACCATGTTTAATGATTTCTAGGAAGACCATCATAAGGAAAAGAAGGGAAGCGACGGTAGGAGGCTATTGAGAATAACAAGAATGATGAAGAGAATTTATTTTTAGATAATGAAGATAGCTTTTACACCTACTCTAGTGAGGTAGAGGGTGAGACACGTCTTAAAGGAAGAAAGAGGACCAAAGATCACTGTGATCTAGGTACAATAGCACCCTATCTTTATGTAGGGATTTTTATTTTTATTTTTTTAGTAGAGAGCAATTTAAGGAGGGCATGAACAATTATTCTATCCATGATAGGTTAAAGTTAAAGTTAAAGTTGACATTAAATGACAAGAGAAGGGTGTAATTTAGGAGCAAGAACCCTAATTATTCTTTTTTTTTTTTTTCATTTTCACATAAATTGAGTTATCTATAAAGGAATTTGTTGTGAAAAACATTTAAAGAGCATAGCGAATTCTAGAGGCCATCATTCACAAATAGTCAAGTAACATATAAAGTACTTGCAAAACTCTTCATGTCAAGGTTGAGAATAATGCTTAAAAATAATTGCTATAGATATGAAAAAACTTGCCAAGGAATAACTATCAATTGATGTTAACTATAGTCAATGTCGGCAAGTAAGAGAGTATGCCTTTAGACGTATAAGTGGGAGGTATGAGATAAAATTGAGAGGTTGTAAGACTAGGCCAATGAACTAGGGAAGTCATCAAAAGGTGGACTAAATTCCATGGAAGTAGTAGCTAAGAGGCCTAGTCTAGCACATCTTATGTATTTTTAGAGGTTGTTAATGTGTTTAAAGGCTTGTAGATTAGGGGTTTTAGAGGATTGTAAGCCTATATTAAGGCTAGATGGTTGTTTTTTCTAAGGGTAAGTTAAAGGGTGAGTTATTAAGTGTTGTGGCACGTAATTTAAATACTAGATGTATATGGTGGCTTAAGCTTATGCGAAAGGGAAGAACTTAGATAGCTAGTAAATAGCCAGTCATGGTTTTTGAGTGAGATGGGTCCTTTAGTTGGATTGGATGTTTCTTTTAGCTTCACTACTATTAATGACACATGGAAGATAATAGATTAAATTTTTAAGAATAGCATTATGTGAGATAATTTATTCCTATGTTATATCTAATGTGTTCATGTATGAAATGTATAATGGTAATTTTGCTCTTGTTTTTTTGGTGCTTTATGCAAAGCTTAGAACAAGCCATAAGGGATAAATATCCAACAATCGAGCACTACTTCTTTGCTCAACATTTCTTTGCTAAGCAGAGGAAAAAACATAAGGGAAACACACTCCAATATTTGTTTTGGGTTACATGTAAGTTGAAAATAGTTGGTGAATTAGAGGAAAATGTTATTTGGATTAGAAAGTTGAAACCCAATGATGTTAATGATCTATTGTAAAAGGACCCCAAGCATTGGTGCAAGGCAATGTTTAGGCATGAGACAAGTATGATATTATAGATAACAACACGCTAAAGTGTTTTAACTCCATTATCATTAAAGCAAAGCATATGTCTATTATCTCTATGATGGAGTGCATTTAAAGCAAATTGTAGGGAGAATAGCCAATAAAATTGTGGAGAGCAATAAATGAATGTAGAGGTTCACTCTTAGCATTTGTGAATGCATTAGAAGGAAAATGAATGCAAGCTTTGATTGCCACTCACTATCTATTGGTCGAATGGAGTTTGAAGTAATATAGTTGAATGAGGATATGCGGTTAACTTAAAAGTAAGACATACAACTATAACTTATAGGGATTGACCAGCATGCCATATGCTCATGCATGTGCATATGTACTGCATTTGGGCTGAAATGTAGATGATTACATTAACAGTTCGTACATACGGGAGAAATACAATAAGACTTATGAGCATGTTGTGGTGCCTATACCAAGTGCTAAGTTTTGGCGAAGGACTTTAAGGGAGAAACTGTTGACCCTTATTCCAAAAAAAAAAAAAAAATTGTTAAGCTACCCAAAGACCAAGCGGTATAGAAAAGAAGGTGAGGATAGTGGGGTGTATAAGAGGATAACTTATTTAATGACATGCAAACTATATGTTAAGAATCATAATGGAAGAGGATGTCCAATAAAGGTGACAAGCAAGGTGTTGAAAAAGCACTTCATTAATAGTTCTTTTTTCTAATGCTTCATCATAGACTAAATGTTTCATATTTGTTATTCTTGCTTGGCAGAGTGAAAGCAACCAATAGGAAGTGGCAAAACTGTTGAAACACCTAAAGGTAAAGTGCAATTTAAAAATGTACGATATTGACACAAATTTTGAAGTATTTTCTTCTGTTATACTGTGAGTTTCATATGTCACTTGACAATATATACTAAATGTTTGTCAAAAAGAAAAGGCTAGAACAATTTGCAAGGTTGAATGTAGTCCACATCAGTTACCAAAAGCAACTTGTAGAACTAGGTATACATGTCAATGCAATTGTGTATACTATGTGTTATGGCAATGCATATCGTTGTCTTTTGGCTTAGCTAAAATATTATCTTTGATGGATTATATTATCTATGAGAGTTTTTAGTGATTGATACAAAAGTTGCACATTCTACAATTTGTAGTTGAATTTCAGGGTTGATTTGTTATACAGTCTATAATAGATTATAATTTTAACATTTTGTATAAGAACTTACAATTTTAGAATTGATTTGTTATATAGTTGTTTGTTATGTTGAATCTCTTATGGATAGGTTGCCATGTGTATACTATGCATTTTACAGTTTATATTGGAATTTCTAATTCTAGCAAATACTATGGTCCAAAATCCTATTATGAATAACTGAGAGTAGGAGTAGTGGTGGAGGTGGGGTTAGGAGTGGGGAAGGACAATTCATAAGTGTTCGGATATGTGCTCTCTTCTTTTATGTGGATAGTAATTGTAATTTATTATTGTCTTAGTGTGTTAAACCTAGTAATACTTACCTAAATCTATCTTTTAGTGCTAATTTCATTAAGATAGTTTTGACTACTTGTGAGATGTAGGTTGTAGGTACCTTCCATTGTTCATCATATATTAACTTATCCAGCATTTACAATAGTAAAACCAATAAGTGAAATGCTGTTTTTTTAGTTTTAAAATTGATAACTAATTTATTGTTTTAATTTGTAAAAAGACTAACTTTCTTCAAGGTTTACTACTATAGTCATTTATAAAAGGATTCAATTATCTCTTCATTATTCAATTTGCATCAATGTCACTCGGCTTTTCACGTCCACCTTAGCGCATGGTATCCTACCTATAGGATATTCAACACAACAACTCTAGCAATCTCGTTGCTAGCATGACAACCAACATGTTGTGCAATATCCTAACCATGATTCAAAGTGTTATGCAAGCAAATCTTGCATGTAAAGCACAATCCCCATGCGATACTAGTTGGCATGTGAAAAAGGTATTATAAATTCTTTAATTGTTCATTTGTACCTATTATAGGTCATAGCCATTGTAGCATTCCTTGCTCCATAGGGAATAAAGTTGATAATGGCTTGTAAAACACAAACATAGACAATGGCTAAACAATCAAATGGTGGCATGCCAAGCATAATTGTAGGCTCGCTTGGAGGAGATGAAGCAACACAACAGACTTAAGCAAAGAAAGTGATGGAGAAGAAGGGAAAAGAGAAGTTGGTACCAATCTGCAAGAGTGACTGAATAGCAATGTTAAACTTACGTAACAAATTTAACAAAAAAAGTCAAATTTATGGAAGCATGTGTTTCAAGCATCCAAGTCAAATTTAACAAAAAAGTCCAACACATTGCACAAACAATACCATGTCTACTTTATAACAAGATCCAAATACAACAAAATCCCAGCCCATGTTACAAAGAACGTATACTTATAAATATTCACCATATTTGAAGTTTGGTGATTTCACCTTTATCACTTGTATTCATTGTAATGGACTACAAGCAACCACTAATCGATCCAATTCCAGCACACCCCCTAAGGCAATCTTTTGCAATAGCGTGTTCTCTTCCATTAGCTTTAGTCATTCCTCTACCATCCATATCAGCATTTTCTCCCTCGATCTTAACTCTTTAGTCACATCTAATATTTGTACTTGTTTCTCCTCATTGCAAGGAGCCCAGTAAAAGAAGTTGCAAGCATCCTTCTATACCATAAAAGACATTAAATCACACCACTAAATAATTATTTACAAAAAATCAAACAATATAAATATTTAGTATCACACTTCATATGTTTACACACAAACATCCTTTCCTACTAGTACTTTACTGTGAAGCATACTAAATCAAACTAGCACCTAAATATTTATAGAAAATCAAACAAACTAATTACATTGACACACACATATATAGACAAACATACTTTGCTCATAATTATTTACATTCTACAATTTGAGATTACCTTGTTAAATTTCAGGTATCTATAAAACTTTTAGACATGGTTCATCTCTATCTTTGCAACAAAAAATTTTCCCTTTCAATCCACAATGGTAGAAGACAAGCCTCATACTACTAGAAGATGACCTATGCATGGAAGTCATTGATGTGTTGGAGAACTTCTTCATTTGTAATGTCTTAATGTGTTTTCTTCCTTCTCCACCCTTCCTCACTTGAAAATTAAGGTTTCCGACCTAATTTGGGTTGGATCTTTCATGGGTGTTTGCTGATTGTGATTTCTAACAAGGTTTCCATAATTGGATTTTCAATTAGTATTTTATTAAGCACATGAGGTATGATGGAGAAAAGGGTGGAGATGTTGCTCACTTTTACTTCCCTCCCATTCTCCCTTTATCTCTCTCTATCCCCCTCATCTCACTATAGTATTAGGGAATGCTTGCTTATTTAATTTAATGGTGGTTGAGGTTACCATAAATGGCCAATCCATTGTTTGTGCTAGCTTTGACCTTTTTTTCCTAACATGTCAAATGTTTCTTCTTCTTTTTTTCTTTTAATTCATTTGAAAGCCTATGTGCACTTATCTTCTATTAAAATAATGTTACATTCACGTGTCACTTGCTCATTGGCAAAACTATCCATATCTGCTAATGGAACTAGATAGAGTTACTGAGGTAGCATAAATGACCATAAAGTGTTGATTCCAATAGTAAATTAATACTTTCTAAGTTTAAGTACTTAATTGTAAAAATAGTAAAAATTTAAGTATCATTTGCAACATTAACCCTTTTCTTATGTCTAAGCTTAGCAGTTTAATCAAAATTGCATCAATATCATCAGCTACTTCACTTTTAATGCTAAGTCCAAGCCCTCGAAAGACTTTATTCAGAAATCATATTGTAATTTGAATAATTGATAATTATAGCAAAAAATAACGCTTCCATTGTTCATTAGCCTGTGTGGAGCTAATAAATGCCCCTTTATGGGAGTAGCTTTTGACTGTTAGGGACAAGATATTACATGCGAAGGCACTTCTTGAACCTTTGAGGCCAATTCTTGAGTCTCATCTAATTGTATTGACGATTCACATTATGTTTAACAATATAATCGGCTTGCTAGTGCATTAAGTAAAGGAAACTTCAAATAAAATATGAATAAACTTCTAATCAACGTGTCTTTTAGTATAAAGTCATTTAGATTGTCGTATTCAAAACTAAGCACGTCCTATAGAGTTATTTTGAGATGGTTAACTTCATGGAAAATATGATGAAAGATTACTTAATTTTTCTTTTATAATTTAGTATACATATAAATATATATTACGATTCACAGGCTCGTTCATAGGAAACATAGATGTAGAGGTTTTCACTCTTTGATGGCATATGAGTTGTTTTACAAGAGAGTTAATATGGTCAATCTATTGGTCCAGTGAATCTGAACCCAAAGCTTATGAAATATAAATGACGTCGAAGATGAGACATATACATTCTCCTAAAATTTCGTCCTCTCCCTCAGATAAAAGTAAAACAACATGCCGGTCTGTAGGCTGTATGTCTCCTGAACACTAAACCTGTGTGATAGCTATTAGGTAAGAAACAAAGGTAGGGACCCTATGCTGCATACATACATATATATAACATTAATATATAATGTACCCCCCATTAATAATTTCATAAATACATCAAATTTATTTCTCATAAAAATGTTTCACGAGGGATAGGAACATTTTCTTCTTTTTAGAAAAATACAAATTACTATCCTTAATTCTTGTTAACTTTTGAAATAGAACATCACTGTGACCATCCATCATTAGTATTAGGAATGGGTACAAAATCAAACCAAACAATATAAACGAAATTCCTAGGTAAACGAAATTAATGAATCACCTAAGCTTCCAACTTTCTGAGTAGACACTAAATTTAATGAATAATTAGATGCATGCATGTTTACTTTTGTTTTTGTACGTCTTTTGGTTATCGATTACTCTTGTGATAAATGTGCTACGTTTTTAACTTTGGATAAAAAAAAAGTGAAATGTTTTTCCCCGTTCCCATACAAACGAAAGAAACTACAAATGAAAATGATGATTGTACCCTTTTTCCGTGCGATTTTGGCCATAGCTCAATATTAGCTTCATCTCATGAGTGGGTACGTAAAATCGACTTAAACTAAATCTAACCTCACTGTAATTGTAAGAATTGTTTTTACCCCAAATCTGCATATAGTTGAAGAAGCTTTAAAATCAAACTGAAGGGAAAAATTATAATTGATTTTAAAAGAATGGATTGAAAAAAAAAAAATTGAATCAAACCGTTCGAAAAGAAAAAACCTTTAGTAATTATTATTTATAATTCGATCAAAAAACCGAAAACCAAATTGATCATATATTCGAAGCTATGCAAATACACTATTTCAGAAATTCACACGGACATTGACGAAATCAATTCAAATCTTGTCCACTCCTACTTCGTATACTTAATTCCGTTTAACTATTTTGATCCATCAATTTTATATAGCAATTAACATTTCACCTACAAGTTTCCAATAGTATGTTTGGTGTATAAACTTGTTACTTTTAAATATAAATTATAGTGATAATTTCTAAAATAGTATACTTGCACCTTGTGAAATGCTAATACTAAAAATAAGGGGTAAGTGAGTAATTTTGTTTTACCTTATACCTAGTAATATCATGGTTGATTATATAAGTTCTAAGTGGATATTGAAATTCATAGGTAAATTTCAATAACAACATTTTCAAAACTTGCTCTCATAAGGCAAAGCACGAGTACAACATTTCAAAACCCTATAACCATCCCGCAACCATTACTTAGAGGTATATAGATACAAGTTCTAAATGCAAGGTACAAGTTTTAAAGTACTCTAAACTTGTACCTTATATCCATGTCATGAAAATTATTAAATAATAATAATAAATAGAAAATAGTATTACATTTCTACCTTTGCCTCTACCGAAAAGAAAATGAGAGAAGTAAATAGGTAGGTTGCTGCCTAATAAGCCCATTATTCACCCAAAAAAGACAAAAGAAAAACAAAAACAAAAACAAAAACTTGAAAGGATTTCCTATTACATTTCTTCCACCTCCATCTTGGTCATTAGGATGTGTTCATTTAAGCCTCTACTTGAAAAAATATCTATTAACTGAACAATAATAAGTAATTGGAAAGTTGATGCGAACTGAAAAAAGCAAGTAAGTTTTATGCTATTTTGTCTTATTTACGGTAGATATGATTTTATTTAATTAGATTCATTTTTTTCAATGAATTGATTAAATTTGTTTTCTTATTTTAACATTTGATTAGATTAATCCTTTAGTTTCATTATGAATTATTTTCTTTGAATATTTAGTTTTACTATGCCTATAAATAGGCAACACATTTAATCAATTTATGTATGAATGAAGACATTGAATGAATAAAATTAATTTCCCTTAAAATCAACGTGACTTTTTTTTTTTCCTTTCTTAATGGTATGATATCATTATAAATTATAGTGTAGCGTAAGGCTATAAAAATCAATGATAGTGTGAGGTCAACAATGATGTGAGACCATCAATCATGTTTCAAGTAATTGTTTCTTTCATTATTGAAAACTACATATTTTATTTTATTTTGTAGTGACTTCATAACATTCTTAATATACTTATTGTTTCTATTACTCTTTTCTAGTCAACTTCCATATTATTCCACAATTTTCATATCTTTATAAACTTTTGTTTCCACCATCCCATGCTGCATCGAATTTGGTATAAGAGCCTAATTATAGTATTATTTTCAAAACTTACCCTTAAAGTTCTTGTTAAAACCTAAATTTACTATCCATATCTCAGACTAAACCCAATTTTCCTTTTGATTCATACAAATGCACTTAGGAAATATTATCATGGGTTTTTATTTATAATGCAGTTATGTTTGAGCTTGACGAAATTAAGGCTAGGTTAGATGCACATACTCTTTGACTAGAATACATCATAGTTTGACCCCTTAGATACCCTAAATTGCTTGTTGGTTGAAAGAGTAGGCGTAGAAACTATAAATCAAGTCCCACCTAGCATCCAATGCATAATATTCGTGAAATTGAACTGGAACATGAAAGCATATACAATAATGCACCTAAAAAATTAGATGAAGAGGTTTATGGGTCTTTTAATCCTATTTTTCATAATGATGCTAGTGAAATTATACCATCTTCATTTATACCTCAATCTTTAAATCCCGTCAAGTCAATTCTGTTCAAACTCATGAAAAATCTATGAAAATCGTTAAAAAAATTAATTTATAGAATGAATTATCGAGTTTACTATAAAAATTCAATATAAGGATTTGAAGTAGTTAGAGGAAGATATGGCAATTATGAGAGAGAGAGATTGAAGGTATTACGAATAGGCACTACAACCATTCATTGAAAATGAATCTTCTGAATTGATGAGACCATGAAAAGCTACTATGCCATAAAATTCAAGCTTGATTTTTATAGATTAATTTTGGCTGTCCTTCGTCGGATGCCGGTCATGCTGCCATATGTTTTGTGAACCCCATTTTTTACCTCTAGGAGATTTATTCATGTGACTCTTGTTTCTTATTAGGTACTAAATGGAATGTAGAAATACGAACGGCTTTACCGTCAAGAGTTTGTGACCAAAGACGGCCCGAAGATTAGGTTCTGATTTGCAGAAAATACTAGGTACTTTAATAGCATTAAAATTCATTTATTTGTTTTTATAGGAAAATATTTGAATCTTAGGTTCTCCTCCACCACCAACACCCCCCACTTGGAAAAAACATGATAGGAATTCTAAAATTTGAAAATAATTATGTTTTAGTAAGGAGGAAAAAGAATAAGGTTAATTCTATAAAACATGCATTTATTTATTTTTTTAATTTTATATATCTATAATTTGGTTTCTTATACTTTGCATACTTGCATTTTCCTTATTTAGAAGATGTTAAGCATATATTTACGCAAAATGCATAAGTGGCAAAAAGAAAAGAAATGAAAAACTTTAATGTTTCTATTCTTTTTTTACATCTAATTAAATAGATATATACAAACCGTAAAAAATTGAAACATTGATGTATATATATGAAAAAAATAAATAAATAATCATGTATATTTTTAGTAATTAGCCCTAAAAACTGCAATCTCCTCGAATAACGCGTGAGAAATTCACTCGAGTTACCATACGAGGCGTACTTTCTTTAATGAAGTCTCGGACGTGGAAACTCACACTCACAGTCAGAATAAGGACATATACTAAATCCTCTCTGTACACATACAATATCCAGCCTGCCATGCCTTTCGTCTACGGACCAGAAATACATAAAAGCACTAGCAGTAACCATATTCCAAATCACAATATTGCTTATACCATAAAATATCCCTGCCCTATATAAAACGATACAACCAGAATTACTTGCACCTCAAGGACCATCTAAATTTAGACTGTATTACAATTCAAACTTCAAAAGCCTTTGACTCAAACCACCGCCCCCCACCCCAACAAACATCAAATTCACAATCTTTTTCCATACTACAACAAAACGTTAAGGATCACTCCTAGATGGGTATCTGCATTTCAACAGAATCTGTAGATGTATGCAGGACAACGTTATGCACGACAACGGCCAAACTGATATTACAAGACGGTGGACTCCAGGAGTTTCCTCACCCGGTTAAGGTTTCTCATGTGTTACAAAAGGATCCCACGTGTTTCGTATGCAACTCCGATGACATGGAGTTCGACAATGTGGTTGAGGCCATTGATGGCGATGAGGAGCTGCAATTGGGTCAGCTTTATTTCGCTTTGCCATTGAGTAGGTTGAAGCGTAAGATGAAAGCTCATGAAATGGCTGCACTGGCTGTTAAGGCTAATTCGGCGTTGATGGAGAGCGCCGGCGGTGGGGAGCTGTTGGGGTCTCACGGTAGACTGGTGTATCCAGTGATGGCTTCCGGTGAGGAGGTGGTCAACGTGGGTGGTGGTGGTGGTGTTGGAGATAGGAGGGGCAGGATGAGGAAGTTCATGGCTAATTTGAGTGCAATTGCGGAGTAGGGAGTAAATTAGGAAATAAAAGAAGAGGTTTTGTGATGATTTAATGAATTAGTTGATGTTGTAAATATGGAATTTCTTTTGATCTTAGTTTATGGTGTAAAATGATTAGTAAGTTTGGTAAGGATTTCTTTTATTTTTCATATTAATCAATTTTCTTTTTCAATTGTTTACATGCATTTTAATTTTAAAAGTATCTAAGCAAAATTCACCGAATAAAGAAGCTTTTCATATTTCATTTATTTCGACATGAAAAAAGTGCTAGGAACTTTCTCATACTTTATTCCTTTGAACAAGTGGAAAAGTCTTTGTTAGATCTCGTAATAATAGAGGCTAAAACTACACAGCGACAATGTCGTCACCTCATATCTGTGGAAGTTTGCTTTTGCCTTTTTTTTCTGCATTATATAAGCCGAGTGAGATGCACATAACTAGAGATTTTTTTCTTTTTCTTTCTAAATTTTCAAAAGAAATTTTTGAAGTCATTAATTAAGGGTTAATGGCCGATCAAACCTTTACTTGTCAAAATTTATATTTAAGGTGGTTTAGTAAGATGCTCAATCAAGTTTTTACTCCTTAAATTTTATATTTGTTTATATTCTTTTGGAAAGATAACTTAACAAATATTTATTGGGCAGTAAATGGGATAAATATGGTAGTAATTTTGATAAAAAAAAAAAAAAAAACTTGATTAGTTGTAACATTTGATAACTTAATAGTTAGATATGGAGTTTTAAACTTTTTAATGAAAATTTTAGGTAGTAATATTGACATTCTCTGTCAAAAAAAAAAAAGATGATGACTTAATATTCGCATGGAAGTTGTATAATGGCTCTATATATCAATCACAGATAATGGTTTATTGACAATCATTGCCTCCATTAATTGATATGTTACTCTGACTATCCCGATGAGCTTCTTTTAAAATCATACATATACACTAGTTTGTCCTTGAAACTTCAGAAAATCCAGAATGATGGCATGAAATGAAGAAATGCATGCTCAACCTAAATAAAATGGGAAAAAGGAAAAAAAAAAAGTATGAAAGCCTCATCGGTTTTAAAATGGTGGTTATTTTATTTTTTTCTTTCTTCTAAAGTTTTTTAGAATAGATTAGCAAGGCTCATATCTTTGACTAAAGAGTAAGTCTTCGTGGCTCTGAGGAAGTTTGCATTTCTTGTTGGGTAGGAGGACTATGCAGTTTTTTTATTGAACTTGTAAACGTGTTATGAAGCATTATCCATTCGTCTAGATAACTTATTCTGATGGTTGGATCACTATTGCTTAAAAGAGAGTGTATAATGTATTAATACAGAAGCATTGCATTGGTACAATTTGTAATATTTGATAATGATCTCATATTAGGTTTTCAGCAGGGATTGTAACATGTTGAAGCACCTAACTCTGCCTAGAAAGATTCGATTTTATCCGTTTTTGCATTTTGGTTTGGTGATGGGATGGGGACGGGAGAGAGAGAGAGAGAGAGAGCTGTTTTCATTTATATACATACTACCATCTAGCTTTTAGATTCCTCCTTGGTGTGATTGTGTGGTGCTTATCGATCTAACTGGATAATAGAGAAGGACTCGAGATGTTCAGAATCTGATTTCTTTATCTAAACCCCTTTGTCCTGTCATTTTTCTAAACAAACCATGCTATCTCTTTCTTGATTTTCCCTTTAAAAATGGAAGGCGTTGCAAACTTTATTTTCGATTTCTTTTACCGAATGATCTGTATGATACAATACTTTGACAAGTGCTGTTAACATATCATAAAGTAACATGTGTCGGTTCGAAAGGTTATCGTTAAAAAAGAAAAAGAAATCCGGTCTATTTATCATAACTCCGTTTCGTTTAATAGATGATGACTTGAAGAAAACCAGAATTGAAAGAACCATGAAAGGGCTTCATTCAAATATTGAAAATTGATTTTCTCTACCGGAATTGTTGTTTATTATATAAACAATGGACCAGCATCGGAAGTGAATCTGCAAAAATGGAATTTACAAGTAGCTTGCTTGCGGGAGGGCGTATCCGCACGACCGATGCTTTATTCCCATATTTTCATATCGTTTTTCAGCATAAGACAAATTATGACCTAACTTCTAAGCAATGTGCAATTTACGGATTAAAGGGAAAACTTTCACAGGAAGTTCTCCACAACTTTAAAATGTACAAGATGCAGAGGAAGTAAATTTTGCTTTCTTAGGTTATATCTATAAAAAGTATGGTGTCTAGTGTTTATTGGAAACTGAACTATGCTTAAAAGAAAAAAGAAAATCTAACTATGCAAAGGAGTTGGGTAAAATTTTTAAATTATGACCCCAAATCTCTTGTATTCAGTTGTGAATCTTATTAATCACCATTCTTTTACAAATTCCCTATTGAAAATAAGTGAAAAAACTTAAAACTTTTTATTTAAGATATTTAAATTACTTAAAAAGTTATTTAGTAACTTAATCAAAAAAAAAATAACATAACATAAAAATCAATTTTGTTGATAGTTTATGTCTCTTTTCTTTTTTTTTCACTTTTGTCAAAGATTTATAAGCTATTTGTACCTCTAGATTTTAATTTAGTCGTTTATATACTCTATGCCTGTACCTATAAATCAAGTAAATCTCATTATTACTATTTCTTTTTGTAGCATAATAAACACTAGCGTGTTACTAATAATACATACCCAAAAGACTAAGATTATAAGCAATTGGTAATAAATTTATCAAATATGTAACTTTTAACCTTTATTAAGCTTTTTTGGATGAAGTTTCTTAAGTATATGATTGCATGCTATTATGATAGGTCAAGAACCATGATGACGGAATTTATTTGCTGCAAATAAACAAAAAAGGAAGAAATTAAATAACCAAGTGACATTAAATCAAATGTCATTAGAAAATGCAAGCGATAAATAGTAAAATTAAAAGTTGACAAGAAATTGCAAAAACTCAAAAACACGTACACTTTCTCTACCTTTCTTCCCTTGTACACATGTAAAGAAAAATGACACATGTATGTGACGTTATACAAAATCAACAGGTGGTAGCTTTTGAAATAACAAAGATACTAAATTAAATGTAATTTATAATACAAGCACTAGATCATAAAAATTGAAATTTAAGATAATATTTTGCCTAAACTCAAAAGTACGAGTGCTTCTTTTGCCTTATTCCCCATGAATGACATCTATGAAAATCATTTAGAGCTTTCAGCCCATCTTCACTTCAACTATGAAGTAGCATTGTTCTTATTGCCATGTCCCTAATAAGCTATAACAACAACAGTTTGCTATGTAACACAATTACTAGATGGGTTTCTAAACTAGTTTTAGAACTTTGAAATCATTAATTAGTTTGAAAATATTTTGCCGAATCATTAGATTTTCAAAAACATTTGTTTATGTGGATAAGCATAAAGGATAGTCCAAGTCCTAGGGACCAAGGGGTCTACAAAATAAAAATAAAAGGAATAGACCATAAAGCCATAGGTGGCTTTTGGTAATGATCTAAGTACATAACCAAAACTGAGTTCAAAAAATGAAAAACATCAAAACAGATCATAAATCACAAAATCTACGTTCTCGCACAAATCCCCATACTCTTCCTCAACGTCGAACCTCATTGAATTGTACAAGGGATCAATAAAGTCCTCACCTAAAAAGGAAAAGAAAAGTGAGCCACATGGACCCAAACATAGTAATGTAAATACATACATGAATGTCAAGCAAGTCTACATACTAATGCAATAGACAATCAATCATTATATCTTATTTAAACATCTAGTACAAGAGTACTCATGACTCTAAATATCATTACAAGGAACCTAAGGTCTAATTCCACCATAACAGACATTAGGGGTTAATGAGAGCAACCAAACTCCACATCACCAAAATAAACAAATGAAACTAAAACCAAAAGTAGCCTAGTTTAAGTGACCTCACTAATTGTATTCCAGTTATATCGTATTGCCTACCGAAGTGCATAATCCTGAGACAACTCCCAATATATCTTCTTTCCAATTCACTGTGTCCATTATCAAACATAGTTTTCACTTATTAGTTACCTACCAAGTTATATTTTGATGGCCTAAGCACTTAACTACCGAGTCATTTGGGGGTATATGACTATAGCCATAATGCTAATCTAAAAATTGTTACTTACTAACACAAGTAACCAAGCACAAGCAACAAATAAATACTTAACCAAATTTGATCATTTGTCTATTTAAATTTTCGAATCTAGCAAGCAACACACATGTTACTGTGTACCTAAAAGGGTTAAAGATTCTCAAATTGTAATCCGAGTTTCAAATGAGTTGATTTTATGCATCAAAAAAGAAAACTTAAGCGATTAAATTTTATTCTAAGGTTGATTTAGACTACTTAAGGCTCATATTAGTCAAAAACCCAATTAAGGTTATTTAGGCCTGATTAACTTTGAGTTAATTTTAGCTCAAACCATTTAAGGTTTATTCATTTAAACCTAATAAACTATTTAAATTTAAATCTAGTTGTATTTAAAGCCCAATAAAAATATTTGGGCTCTTGAAAACTAGTAAGCCAAATTATATTTGAAATTAAGCCCACTAGCCCTAATTAAATTAGTTAAATCCAGTTATAATTATTAAGTCCATTTTTAATTAAATTAGATGACTTCCATATATTTTAATTAACTTAGGCCAATTATGTTTAATTAGTTCTATTTGTTATGTCCTAAATCCAATTCATTTATTCAACCTAATTTTATTTCATTTTAAACCTTTAGTTGATTTAGGACCTTGATGAGTTTAAAGCTCATTTATGTTTGATTTATTTGTTAGGTCCCATTTAGGATATAGGCTCTAAAGATTAATGAGTCTAAATAAGATTTGGGTCTTGGCCACATTTAGGTTTTATTATAATCATGTAAATCTAATTTACTCTATTAGATCCAAGTTTAGCTTATTTTAGTATTTTAAATTGATTTGGGCTTTAATTTGGTTCAAGACCCAGTTTGGGTTATTTGTCATGATAAGATCCATTTAGGATATGAACCTTATGAGAAAATGTGCCTAATTAGATTTTAAATTATGAATTTTGGGCTCCTTGGTCACTTAAGTTCATATTATTAAGCCAATTCCCATTTCGATCCAATTAGAAGAATCAAGTTAATTAAACTCAATTAATCCAATTATATCTAAGTACATAGGCCACCTAAAGGGGAGGGTAAGAGGGTGGTCCTTGAGCCTATATGGTTAGGCTATCTTGGAATTAAGTTGGCCTTGACTTAGGTTAATTAAGCTAACTACTAATTAACTTCCATTCATCACATTTAAAAGCCTTAATTTTAAAAAGTCATAACTTACTCAATTCAAGTCAAAAATTAAGTGAAACCAAAGTCATTTGATTTCTTATCACTTTCGCTACCTATTTTAACATAAAAAAACCCTTATTTTATTCATTTTAGAGCCCTTAGACTACCAGATTACACAAAGTTATGAATTATCAATTTTACAAGTCCATATCTTATCTAATTTAGATTTAAATAACTTCAAACCAAAGTCCACTTGTTCCTATTCCTTTTTAGAGTCCAAAACATTATTTATTATTCATTTTTATGTCCAAAACACCTCCAAAACAGAGCATAAAAAACAAAGCATGCCCAAACTTTTCATTACAATCCTACAAGTCCAATATCAACATATTATCACTTATAGCCCTCATTTTACATTTAATCCAACTTTTATTCATAATTAATCATAATTCCACCAAATTAAATCAAAATAAACATAGTATATCACAATTTTTCCAAAATTAATCATATTACTAATTCTTGTAAGAAAATCATTAATTCAAGTTAATTTCTCTAATTTACCCCTAATTTTCTAAAGCCAATATTTATCTTGTAACTTCAATTTTCATCAAATTTATCACTTTAAGAACATTATAACATGTCGAGAATTCACCATTTAGCAAGCAAATCAACTTGTTCATCAATTAGTTCAATCACACAATTAATTCCAACTTTTAACATACTATATACACCAAATTAATTACCTAAATCATTCCAAAACCCACATGTTCATACTACAATCATCAATTTACCATCAGTTATTATCCAAATCAGATTTTACAAGAAAATCAAATCTCAATTTCATTATCCTAGTGGCGACAACAACATTACATAAACATACCCTCAATTATCATTCATCAAACTTGATTTCTATCTATAAATCTAACACCCAATATCATATTTATCATGTCTTAACATAGACCTACACCCTAATCATCAAATAACACGCAAAATGCTACAATACAAGTGGTGCCCAACATGGGTTTTCTATTAATTTTCATCAAAATCCAAGAAATCATCAAGCTATCATGTTTATTCACTTCTAATCACCCTAAATCATCAAATCAACTATGATTTTGGACTTACCTTATTGTAGATCTAACTTAATCTTTCAAGCCTCCCAATGTTATCCCAAAAATGCTCCAAAAGTGTACTTGCTCAACTCCCAATTGATTTTCCTTCACAAAAAACATCAAATCTTACTTAGATCTACAATTAACAAGCTTGGATTCCTACTTAATTCTTGACCTAAAACTCAAAAGAAAATAATTAGAATTAGTAACCAGATAAGATGGGTTTTAAACTAGATGAAGGGTTTAGGGTTTAAGCTTATTTTTGTGGGTATTTTACCTTAGAATTTGGAATAGCATGGAGAGGATGGGGCTAATGATTTCAGTGAGTATGTGGGGGGTATTTAAGGGGATTTTAGTGAGGGCTTAAGGGGATAAAGTAAGGAGACTAAAAGGGGTTTAGTAAAATTAACCTAAAGGTGACATGTTTCCTTCATTTAGCCTAATTTCTAATTTATTTTTCCTCATTTATTACCACCTATTTCAGCTGAAATAAGTGACATTCCTTTCTTTAAAATGCCTTTGGAAGCTCAATTAATTAGCCATCCTTCAATAAAATAAACTTAATGACAATTGTTAAAGGAATTCTTGAAGCGTCATAAGGAACTTAAAAGATAGGTAAGGTTTAGTGGTATGTTTCAAGGTAGTTTAGTAAGAATATGTTTGGATTGTCCTTTTTTTATATATATATTCAGTATTTGATTTGTATTAGTTTAAAATTGGTTATATTTTTTCTATTTTTGTTTCATAATTATGATAGAGATGGTGATTGGAGAATGAGAATTTGAAAGTGAAAACTTGTATACTTTTAAGAGAAAGTGTTTTTAAAAAATATTGTATGTATTTGAAATGAAAGTTTTAATTAGTACTTTTGTATAAATAAATAAAGTTAAAGGGTAGAAACTCTAATTTTATAGAGATGTGTTATGTATTTATTTATATTTTCATTTTTTTTTGTTTTGTATCTTATTCTTAATAAATATATGATTCAACCAAGAAGGCAAAAAGAAAAAAAAAAATTGAAACAAACGGATCCTAAATCATATTAATTTATCCATGGGTTGCGAACCCACTATAGGCAGTTCCCAGGGACTTTAGGGCCCATCTTGTAACAAAATCCATTTGGGGATGGCTTTGGGTCCGATCCATGCATGTCATTCTTGTGGGACAACAATATTTTGGATATAGAAGATAGTAGTTCATCTATCAGGCGACGACATATTATTCTCGACGGGAATACTCCTAGTAGCCGACATAGTTACAAGAGTAATTTATCCAAAAATATAAGACAAAGTCAACTGCTAAGGTAGCACTAGTTAGTTGGGGTTATATAGAAGTTAACCGACAGATACTGCATACCAACGTGTTCTCAAAATGCAACAATCCTTTTCAATGAGTTCACGGTCAAAACAGTTAACAATCACATAAAACAGGTTGATGCATGATGAAGCTACCATATGTTACACATTTACAAAATGCCTAGAACTTCCTTAGCAAATCCCTACATTGCCCGCCTCGATCAAAAGCTGTACAAGGAACAATGTGAAACAAGAACAGAAATGGATCCAACCTTAAATGAAAAAAAAAAAAAAGAAAAATTGATTTGATCACTTCACGAGCTCTTTCGATATTAGATATCGAAAGCTAAAGTTGTGAGGGATCCACTCAATTGACTTGTGGACTTTATTAGCATGTTGGTGTTTCTTCAAGCTCTTCTGGATGGACTCGGGCACACATTGTTGAATCATTTCCATTATTTTAGCTTGGCATAATCCAGACTCCTTTGCAAATGACTCTAAAACCTTAGGCAATAAGATTTTGTGGCCGTTGCGGATACCGAATGTTGCCCGAATATACTCTTCTTTCGCGGTTTCCAGCTCTTGGAATACTCTCTTTGGGGTGAATATACGAACCTGAAAAAACATGGCAATTAGATCTAATATGCTAAAGAGCGGAGTAGTTATGCAGTATTAATTATAGGAATAGTCAATACCGCGGGATCAGAGTGGCATCCACAACAGAGTGCGAAGTGCAAGAGAGGTTCCGGGTGCTCTATTGTATAAGCTCGTCTTTCATCTCCGGTTTTGAACTTTGTCCTTGAAGAGAGCAACAAGCGAAGCCACTGGATAATCAAAATTGACCACATCACCATGTTAGGGACGAAAACATTTGTTGTTTCGTTGCAGTTACATGGGTAAAAAAATTTCAAGAAATTCAGGTTTTGGAATTTACCTGTCCTGGCCGAGGCATATGGCACCGCAGGATGGAACTTTGTATTGTGCCTGCACTAATTGTATGACCCCCAACATTGTATGCAGCCTGAAAAATGAAAGACTTCTCAGGAATATATTTAATTGTCACAGTTTCAGCTCTCCTTACCACACACCACTCCTCCCCCCCACCCCCCCATAAGTGAAATCAACGATGTCATCATTACCTTCAATAGGAGAAGCATTCTCTTCAGATTGCTTCGTGGAATCCCATAAGCTAAAAAGGCCTGTGAATGCAAAAACATATAAAAATCCGAACTTGGTAATGTAAGACATCAGAACAAACTATTGGAAAGCAAGTGTAGAGCTGATAAGAGCCACATTACATGCATGACCAAAGAATTATGAATGTTGATCCAAAATGCCAATTTCTCTTCATGCTTCAACTTCCTTGGATCAACTTCTTCTAACCGACAAATAAGCACCCTGCAAGATAGAGGCAAGTGAAAAATATGAACTCATCATGGAAAACTCTTCTAGACATTTCTAACATTTGCTATAATCAAAGTTTTGCAATTATTGTACATTTTGTCAAAGTAATCTGAAGAAGTTATAGATGCTATAGAAAGTATAAATGAATATGAGAAAACAATTTCTTCCTTTTAAAAGTGGAAATCATTTTATTCATTTCTAATATACATTTTCCATGGTTAACGATCCCTAAACTATCAGTTGTCACATTTGCCTCCTGCCATCACTTGTCCCTAAAAGCAATTAGTAATCACAATCTCTTGAGATTACTACGATAATAGTTTACAATTCTAAAATTTTAAATATGTGAAATGCTTAGGATGAATGTCCCACCTGAAGTCTTGTAGCAAGTCTTCAATATCTACCAGCTTTTGGCTATCTTTATATAGATATGTAACTTCAACCATAGTGCTATACGGTCCGCTAAACTCTTTAAGTCCCTTGACATGAAAGGGATTATCTAGCCGCTGATCAAAGGACGAATTATTCCTAAACCCTGGACTCCACATATCAAGATGGTCCCGAGGAGAGAACCCGCTCATTGATGACGATGATGAATTAGGAGATGAGAGGCCATTCCGTGTTTGAGGAGCTTCTGCAAGCTTGCAATATATAGCAGACATGGACTTAATCATGTCCTCCGATATCTTGTTTGGTGTTTCTGGAACGTGATCAGAAATGCGTGTACCAAGATGCTCTGCTAAGCTGATGACGCTTGGAGCAGGGTTTGAAGCATACTGCAGAAAGACAACCCGAAGTTAGAATAAAAAAATTGCTCTTGGAAATAGACATTTTTTCCTATCTCATCAGTATTTTTACCAATCAATAAGATACCTAGATACACTATAGTTATATGTTAGAGCAAGCAGCAGAAGCAATTAATATTGAATGACACAAAACAAAACAAAAGGAGAGAAGAAAGAAGAGGAAAACATAGGTATTTAATGTAGAACTCCAATGCAGGTAAAAGACCACAAGCAAACGAGGAGCAGCAATTTCTTTATAAATCAAGAAAGTACAAAGAATGATATATAAAACTAACAGACGATTGGAGATGAGGGAGGAAGACCAGAGGAAAAAAGTTATACCTCTAAACTTGCCTCTGTCAAGGATAATGGCTGGGATTGACAAGCACGTATAGATGCATTTGAGGACACTGCTGGAGGAGAAGTTTCTCTTGAAAAGCATGAAAGTTGTGTTATAGACGATTGGCAACGATTATCAACTGGATCAAAGAGCTTCTCGTTCGTAACTCTTCCATCTGGGTCCTTCCATTGAATATCAAATGACTCAGAGACGGGCTGTGCTGCGAGACTTTCAGCCTTGGATAAGATGCATCGAGGAGTTTCCAAGAAACTTGTTCGTGGGCTCTCCAACTTTGTTACCACTGTGTTATTCTTAAAAGATGAAGAAACTGAAGGCACTTGTTGATCAAATGCCTTCCTATACAAGGAGAGAAGATACTGTTCCAAATAGACTACTTCCAATTCTAATACAGCTATTTCCTTGATTAGCTCAGTTGCAGGCTGTATTTACACAGAAAATTTCAGATATAGTCTTTTATAGAAACAAACACTCGAACATAATTTCAGAAACATCAGAACAAATATTGAATTCATAGATTTTTCGATACCAAATTCACGTAAATTATTTCAAAACCCAGGTTAAAGCAAAATCTAGAATAAGACAATGTTGATACAGAACTCCATGAAAATGTTAAGTGTTACCTTTGACATTGAAATTTCACTTCTATCACCGCCAGTGGAGCTCCTGAAGCCCAGTGCTGCTTCCAGAGCACGGCGCTCTACTAGCTGATCCTGTAATCTTTTCTCAAGCTGAAAAATCTGCATTAATATCGTAATAGAAGGAGTTAGACTATACAAAGTGACATCTGAAACCTACTTAAGCATAGATTTTCGGATTTAAACAAAACCTCTTGCTTCAACGAGTTATGGACTTCCATATTAGGAGATAGTTTCATCGTAGGTTTAGGAGGGTCAGCGACATGACCCATATCCTGTTACAAGGGAAACAATTACAACGAGTGATCAACATGATTTTGCAGGGGAAAAAAAGGTTAGGAATCCATTTTCTCATCTTTTGTTGAAAGAAAATGAAAAAGGGATTAATGATAGGACATTTTACCAGCTTTACTCGCGGTGAAGCTTCTCCTGAAACATTTAAAATATCTTCCTCAGCTCCTTCCTTACCAGGAAAGCTGCCATTGCATTGACATATACACAAGCTATTAATATGGATAGATGGAAGAAAGCAACACTTCAAGTCATCAAGTGGCATTTTCATCTTCTTAATACACAAATACTACAGATAATTATGTAAACGACTAGTTCTGTAGCCCATTTTCCACCTAATACAAGCAAAAAGAGGAAACTTCACTCCTTCCAGTACAAACCAGCACCATTTCTCAAAGAAACATATATATGAACAAGTAAGGAAATGATAACATAAACTAGAGTTAAAACCTTTTTTTTTTTTTTAATAAAGCACCCTTTTCTTGGTCCATGTACCTAAATTAGCTGAAAAGAAACTAAGTTGATTTGAGTGAACTAGTAATGTCTTTTTCCTTTAATTGCCAATCATTACCATTGAATTACCCCAAGAGTAGAAATTACTCACGGAAATTTTATCCATGGATCTCTGCCTTCACTCTGTAGATGCTATTAGTTAGTACAACCGATTTTGATTACTTTGATTACCGTTGTAACTTCTATTATGAATACTAGAATACAACAAATATTGCAAAAAGTTCAGAAAAAAGGCCTAAATTTAATTTTTTTGGGGTGGGCGGGTGATGTGGGGGGAAAGGTGGTGGGGAAAGCATTATGATGGCACAAAAGAAACTTAAAACATCTTTAATCACCTCTTTGAACGCTTATGCAATGAAGACAATTTAAGCTCCCCCATTTTACTATCTCTAGACCCTTCAAATTCCATCATCTATAAGAAACAAATTGTCACAAAATAGCCGTTACTCCTGTAAAAAGAAAAACAAAACGGCTTTTACTGAACACAACAAAGACAGACCAAAGGAAAAAGAGCTAACACAATGTTTTTCTTTACCTCTTATGATTAAACCCTTGAGCAAAACAAAACAAAAGAGTACCGAGATGGGTTATTATAGAGATGAACCAGAGCCTCAGACTCAGACACACAGCCACCAATCTCCGAAAAACTGCTATTTAACTTCCCAAACACGCCTAGTTACACTCCAAAACTCACACTTGTCCTCTTCTGACATTTCATCACAACAGAAACAGAAAAAGAAACTCAGCCCCACCAAACACAGACCGGCAACACGAGTCTGTCGAAACATGACATGTTGCAATTTAAGATACCCGAAACTGTTCCAACGTATGTGCTTTGCAATATTAGTAAATAAGAGAACTATAGCGTGTATAAAATGTTATCTCTACCCACACTTCTCTAATCTTACGTCACTTGTTATTGAAGACAAGTGCATGGGATGAGTTTGACGAGCCCTTTTGTGCATTGAATTTGCATTAGAAGAGAAGTTATTCGGGGAAGGGGGGAGAGAATTAGGAGTGAGAGAAAGATGACAAATAAGAAAGGGGTGAAAATGGCTAAAGAACACAACTGTTGAGGAGGGGACAACGAAACAAGTAATATTTTAATGACAACTCATTTACGTTTCTTCATTAAATTATTAAAGTGAAATGTGTTTAGACGTGGGTTTATTTTTCTACGTCTAAGTCTAACAGAACATGGCTGGTAGCTTGTGCGAGGAAATCTATAATATTCGTGGTTGGTTTATTTTGATTAATTTTAATAGTCGGTAAGTATAATTTTGATGCTTTCAAATATTATTTGATTTTACAATAAGATTGCGGGTTGAGGGGACAGCTTAATAAAGCGGGTGATAAGTAGCAATAATAATAATAATAACAATAATAATATAGAGCTAAACTGGATGCTCTTGAGGTTCAAGTAAAAAGATAGGAAATATTAATAATCCATTGATTTTACTGTATGAAAAAAAATTCATTCTAATTCAGTAACTATTATATTCTTTAATTGATATTAAAAAATAAAAAATTAATTAATGATAAAAATAAAATATTTATTATGTCTCTAATAATAATAAATATTTATTACATTAAACAATAAGTATAGTAGTGGTAATATTTTCAATGTAAGGATATTTATAAAAATATGATAAATAAATCATTGCATAATAATTCATGATAGTGGGGACATGAATTGAATAGCAATTTATACGGTATTTTGAATACAAGTAAACATTTCTTTTTTGGATTACTACACCCAACACTCATCAAAAAGACCCTTTCTATTTTGCAATAATGCCATCTTAGAATTTTCCGATAACGTAATAATTGCAAAGCACATATCAAGAAGACAAAAACCAAAACTGTTAAATTAAATTACATGTATGCTAAGGTACTTATGTTAGAATAAGCAAATGAAAAATGTTTAAAAGTCAAAATACTGATTGTCTAAAACAATCATATCAAAAGCACGTAAATTTAAATTATTAACTAATCATGCTTTGGTCAAAAGAAAATACTAATCATGCTTAATTGAAAGAAAGCAAGCAGTGTTGGCCAATAAAAGAAACAAAAAATGAAAAAGAAAGTGGGAAAAAAAAGGAAGAGTAAAGTGAAAAAGACTAACCTCAAGGTAATCACATTAGGCTAAAGCCTAATAGCAACGAATGAAATAAAATATTAGTAATATTAACATTAAATGGGTTCACGAGTTAGAACTTATAACGTATTTATATGATTTGTTTAATAAATTGATTCATAAAAAAGTTTATAGGTTAAGCTCAAATCCAAACATAAAATAAACAAGGTTAAATGGGTTAGACCTATTTGTTATTTATGTCGAATTTTATCAATATAAACTCATTTATAATCATGTTGTATCTTATTTAGGATCACGGGTTAGGTTCACAAATTGCTAGTCCCAACTAAAAGTGTTTATGTTTGAGTGTCACAATACACTTACCACTTATTCTCCAAACCATTCTTTCCTTTTGTGTAAGAGAATGAAATTTGGAGATTTCCTACCATGTCTCAGATAGCCAAATAGATTCTAAGATTTTTTTTTTTTTGGATAGTTCCAAATGTTAAATACAACATTTAAAATGTTTATCATTATAAAGAAATGTGAGCAAATACAAATGTAACTTTCTTTAGAGGATTGAAAAGTCATCATGAGGCTATGTTAGTTGCTTAAAGTTGTTCCTCCATTAATGTTGACATCAACTTAATTTTAGCATTTTAAATAGCCATAATTGTAAATACATCGTAAATTATTTATTTGGTATGTATAGATCTATTATGCTCCCAAAGAGTGATTTCATATTCACATAACTTTTAGAATATATAAATAACCTCTAAACCATTCTTAGAATTCCAAAACCATCACTAAAAGGATCCATTTTACTATAGACATGTTTTCTTAATTTACTTGCTTATACCTTTATTTGTCCTTAATGACCCAAGAATAGAATTTTAAGGGTCTTTTAGTGTATTAACAACTCAATCAACTTTAACTACAATAGCCTTATTTCTTAGAATCTTGATATCAAAATCCGATCCTATTAATCTCTTGATTGTAGCAAATACCATATGTGTGTCATATCAAATTGGGAATATACTATGAAGAAACAAAATATCTTTGCCAACAACTGTTGGCTTAGTTGGTAAGGGCAAATCTTAGTCTATTAGAAGAGTAAGGTTCGATCATCGCTGTCAACATTAGAATCTATTGGTAAATCACCATACCCCACCCTGAAAAGGGTATGATGTGTTAGAATCAAGCACTTAAAAATAAAAAATGATACTCCACACATCCTGAGGTGGTGATTAGAATCGGAGTTATCCAAAATTTTTTATTGACAAAAAAAAAAAGCTCTCGTACTTTTATATATTAGAGATGGTTTTCTTTTCTAAGGAAATTATAATCTTTATATTAAAAATAAGCACTCAATAAATAAAAAAATGGTAAAATTTTGCATACTATAACGGTAGATGTGTATGTTTTCTTTTTTTCGTTTTTTTTTTTTATTTTGTTAACGATTGCTCAAGATATTAGTTCAGAATCTTAAAAAGTATTACACTTTCCATTATTGTTTATAAATTTTCTTTAAAAAAATACATAAAAACGTAAAAAGGTTATTTATTTAATTTTTTAAAAGGTGCTGGAGATATAATCATTAACACTTCCCTTTTGCTTTTATCGTCATTCCTGTGATTTGGACTAAGCAAAATCAAGCATTTAAAAGCACACTTTTAAAGACAAAGTCTAGTGGCAAGTCAACGTTTATATCCTCAAAAACCAATAAATAAAAATCGAGTACATAATTATTGCTTAGAGTGTGAATTTCAACAGACGAATCAATTGCACTGCATTGGTGCCAAATCAAAGCTACCTTTAGCTGACAATTTTTGGCAAGCGTAAAGGCGAGCAGAAATTACATAAAAAGAACCAAAAGTCGATTTTCCTTCCGAAAAAAAAAAAAAAAAGAAGAAGCTTACATTGGATGCTTAAAAGTAAAAAGATAAAAGAGTAAATGCATTATAACTGAGATTGAAACTTCATGGTGGTTTTTCTTTGTCTAATAATCTTCTTTTCTGCACACGAAATTGTCATCGAGTATCTAGAGACTAGCATTTGTCGTCGAATCAACAGTATACAAAATATTGAGCAAGATTAGTAAAATTTCCTAGGGTTTGATTTTTAAAATGTTTTCCTAAGATCTATACAAAAGTTATTCAGTTGTATTGATTTGTCGTTGCACACCGACTCACGGAGGGAAAAAGTGTTTCTTTTTGCAGCCACAAGAAAACAATAGTACAATGTGTAGGTTAGGGTGACGAGGTTTTCGATTATTAAAAACTTTCTGTGTGTAAGAAGTAAGATGGAAACACTCAAATATACTTAAACAGTGCAGAACTTTTGCATTGAGATTGCCAAAACCCTTTCAATTATTGCTTGGCAGACACTACTATCATTTGCTTTGCTTGTGACCCCCCTGTGACTCTGCTAGCCCAGCCAGTATGCATTGGATTTGCAAATGATAAAAGTTGTATAGAGGCCTTTTTTAGAGAAAATTTTACCATGGATTTGATTTATAGTATTCTTATATAATACGAGTATTAAGATCCAATGCCATCCAAAAGAACCGAATCTACTTAAGAAAACATCTTTTATTGAGGGAAAAAAAAAAAAGAAAAAGAAATATGTTGATTAGTAGTGCTGGAGGAACTTTGCAAGAAGCTAAGAGATTACTTTTATGATTGCATTCCTAGGAAGTGTGAAATAAATATTGGAAAAAAAGTTATTAATAGTTACTTCTCAAATGACTTATTTAATACATTAGATGCTTATAGAGAGAAATCTATTCCTAATACACCATTTAAATAATGATTCGGTAGATGCTAAACTAAACCTTAAAGTAATCTTAATGAGGAGAGAAATAATCAGTTAATTTTGTTTTGTTAATTATTTAGACCTCCATTAACATGTGATAAGCTTAAAAGTACTTTAAAGAGTTGTATAGTTGAGCTTACATAATTATAACTAGTTAAATTGTTATTGTCTACTAAATTTTCTTATTGCATTTTAACTTTTGACTTTTCATTCGATAATCTAAGTCTCCGATTGCCCAAAACTTAAAAATACTTGTTTTATTTTCACTTTATAAGCTAGCTTTTTGTATAGACATTATATACAATAGATTATTGATACTAAGGGCTAACGATTTTGTCCGAAACACATGTTGGATCAATGACTTTAGATGCTTTTATCCATCAGGGATTACTTGCTACACTTGGTTTTTACGTACATGTGCCAGATCATTCGATATCTCGTTTTGGTACTTGAATTGGTAACGTGTAACATTGTCCTATACAAAATTATATATATTCGAATGGCATGGAGTATGTACTGCAAAAGAAATTGGATTCTTCCTCTTCCATGGATTTTTCAATTTTTGGAGTAGAAGAGTGCTTGCCTCATGCTCCATTGAGCAGTATTCCTCCATCACCAGAAACATAAAGTCATCAGTCTCAGGTCCCAACATTTTAAAAAACTGAAACTTCTATTTTAACTTAATATCAAAACTTATTTATACATGTCCTATGGCAACTCCCAATGGGCTAAACTTGCAGATTACCGAAATCAATATGAAAAATATATTTTAATCTATAGTGATCAATTTTCAAATCAATCTGACAGACATGCTTCCTAGATCCATGTAACAAGGGATGTGTAATTAATGATATTCTTCAATTTGTGTAATATAAAAAAATGACACACCCCCTCACATTTGTCTATATAATTCACAAGGTTCCATGCAACTAAGATACTTCTCGAAATGCAGCAATTTCTCTGGACACAAGATTTGATTAGATGTATATATTCCCCGTGTCCAATGTGTATGTAGTATTCAATTAGAAAATCTAATACTAATACGTATTTCTAATAACAATAATCTTAGTTTTTGTTTCCTTTCTAAAATTTTCAAGGTCCTGACTAATCCACGCCTAGTGTACGATTTTTTGTTATTTTTAAATTATTAAATATTAATATCTCCATTAATCACACTCCTTATTAACAAACGAACCCAAGACAACTTAGTATTATATAGACATAAAAATAACACCATATCCATGTAAACTCTGTTATTTTATTGTACCTTTTACCAAATAATATTTACCCTTAATGCCATCTAAGTGCTTGATCACCATCCCGTGATATTCTGCAAGAAAATCTCATAAAACGATAGGATAATTTTAATGGAGTCATGTGGATGCAATTCTTTTTCAGGAGTGATGACTAGATGATATAATATAAACAAGGTTATACAAAAACTACTACCAATCTAGCCAGGAGATGCATATGGTTGTTTATTTAGTAGGTAAGATATTGTTTTCACGGCAAGTGTAGTGTAGCAGCCAAAACAGTTGCTAGGTTACAAGTTATACTGTAATGTTTTTTTGGTAAGTAAGTTATACTGTAATTTCGATATACTGCGTTTGTACTTTTCTGGGATAGATCTTGGTGTCAATTGGTGTTGACGTGTTTTGAACTTGTGGTTGCTATTAAAAATGGCTGATGAACGTAATCATTCTATATATAAATGTTATCATGAAATTAAGATGGTTGTATTAACAAGTGTTTTTGAGTACTACCATTTTGATGTATATAATTTATATAAATATAAGTATTAATTATTTTAAAAATTATTTATTTTAATATCATACATGTTAAAATATATATATATATATATGAAAGAAAAAATTGCATATTCTTTTGAAAAATATATCCTTAATATATTTATTAATAGTTTTAATAAAGAAATTTTGTATCCTTTTATATACTTATTTTTTAAAAAAAAATACATAGTTTATATTAGAAAATGTGATAATTTTTTATTTGAGCTTTGACAGTTGTTCAGATATTACAATCCTCAAGACCCTTAAAAAAAAATGGAAAAAGGACGTTTGCCCTGTTTTTTTTTTTTTCAAGAGAGTAGAATCCCAGAAAGCAACAGAAAAGCGAACTTTCCAAAGACATTTAGACAAGAGAGTCAAGGCCAATCATAACCACCAAAAGGCCAGTGTGTCAGGTGTAGTGTGTAGCTCTCGTTTGCCTGTGCCCACCACACCAGCACCACAATCTCTCTCTCTCCTTCCCTCTCTTTCTCACGTATAGGCATTGATTTGTACGGCGGTGAAATGGAAACTATACACATACGAAATTGGTCAGACTCGTGCTTTTAGGACACTACAGGCTACGTAATGTTACAATGGCTTTTTTACTTTCGCTAGTTACTTGCTGTATTGGCTTTAAGATGGATTTGGTTCAGACCATCATAGTTTGTGTTTAATGCATTTATTTGCACGTATATGATATCTTGTACATACAGATTTTGAAATTTTAACTTTTCTATATTCTTTACACAGTCGAGATCCTCTCCTATTCTATTTATAGTTGGTAATTTATACTGTATCTCTTATTACCTTAGCAGAAGTTAATACGTAATTAGTCATAAATTAGTTTGTATATATGTGTGTATTTCCTATTAATATATATAAATATAAATCTACCAAGGACAAAATGGGGAATAAGACAAATTGAAGGGGGGCAAGCTAATCTTTTTGTAGCTCCGGTATATAAACCATTGTAACCTAAGGTTAATCATTTTCTCTATTTGTTACAAAACCATAACCTCTTCCCATAGAAAACACTTTAAAAAAAAAAATCGAAGCAATCTAAAAGCAATTAGTGGCGATTGAATCCGTTTTATCAAATAAGAGTCTCGATCATTCAAATATACAATGAGGATTATTAATCAACAAATCTGAGATGTATCATTAACGTGTGATTAGAAATTGAATGAGGAGCAAGACGAAACAAGCATCAGAGCGATTGATCCGAGAATTTAAGTCGCAATCCGATCAAGTAAGTACAAACCCTTGTAATGTGATACAGATAATATAAATTGGAGTCAATTCGGCATAATTATTTAGGGAATTAGGTCAAGGTTAGAAAGAATGACGAATTTCAAAATTTAGAAAGGGGGTTTGTAGTAAAAAAGAGATACACGGACTCTCAACATAGTCGTATCATGTCTCTTGTCAAACCCAAGTCATACAAAGAGATACACAACCTCCCAATACGACTGTGTCATACCTTGTGTCGAAACCCAATTTATATAGAAAGGTACACGACCTCCCAACATGATTATATTATGTCCTATGTTGAAACCCAGTTTATACAGAGAGATACAATACCTCCTAACATGATTGTGTCATGTCTCATGTCAACATAGACTATACAAAAAGGTACACAGCCTCTCAACATGACCGTATGTCATTTGTGTCAAAAAAAAAAAAAAAACACGGCCTTTAGCATGATCAGGTACCATCTCGTGTTCACCGACACTACCTTCAACATGGTCGTGTTGAGTTGAAAAGCTTCATTTTCAATTTTAGTTTATTAAAATACAATTCTAAAAGCATATAATTGGGATTATGTATAGGTTTAGAGGATTTATGAGGTTGTAGAAATGGAAAGAAACCAAGTGTCAAGTCTAATTTCTGAATTTTTTTTTATATATTCCTAATTCGATCTATACTAGACCTTATGCTCATCTAATATAAATCATCGACTTGAATTAAGAATTTTATTTTATTTTGGAGTTGCCACCCAACTAAAGCTGGGAAAAATTATTGAATTAGAACTAATTGAGCGGATTAATCCTAATTTGGACAACTGGTCGACGAGATTTCATCTTCTCATTTTTATAAAAGAGGGAAAGAAAACCAGAGTTTTTGAATTCGGGAGCTAACCTATTAAAACCTTAAAGTTATCACTTTATCCTTTTGAAATCTAAATCATATTCTAATATCTTTTCTTTCTTATTTTATTGTTGTTTATTCTATTTTATTTTGTTATTTTTTATTCTATTTTATTTATTGATTAAAACAAACTTATTCTAATTTGGAAAAAGATTTTTTGTTCTTTTTAGAGTTGCCCCATAAGGGTGCCTACATACTTGTTATTCAAGATCAAACAAGCCGTAGTTTGCTTTTTATAAAAAGCTTTAATGGGTTTGTTAATTTCAATTATGGAAATACCTCGGATTTACTTTTTTTTTTTTTTACCATTTTCAATATTTTGGAAAAATCTAAGCCTAAGCTTTATTATTTTATTTTTTGAAAAAATTTTGATTTAAGCAAAACCAATTTTTGAATTTATTTTTTAAATTTTTTCTAAGTGATAAAAATAATTCATTATTTTTATATCCCTATTTAATCCTACTTATTATTATTATTATTATTATTATTATTATTTATTTATCATTTTTCATTGTTTATCATTTATTTATTTATTTATTTTTTACTATTTATTATTTTATTTTTTTCGTACTATCTTCATTTTTTAAATATTTTTTTAACATTCTTCATTATTTATAATTTTTATAATTTTTTTATTTTTCTAATATATATATATTATTTTATTTTAAATTTTATCAAACTAAACATAAAAAACTAACCAAAATTCTAACATTTTTCCTACTATTATTTTTATTTTTTCCTATTTTTGAATTATAAATAAATAAATAAACAAATAAATAAATAAAAAACTGAAAAATCCGACTTACCTGGGTCTAGGCGTGGTTCGCAAGTTGGGTCAGATTGGGTTGAATTGGGTCAAATCAGGTCGAACTAGGTGGCGATCGGAGGTCCTTCGATGGTGGTGCTCTAACAGTTTTTTCGAGCGTTTGAAGGTGGTTTCCTAGCTTTTAGGGGGTAGGGAAGCTACTAGTGGCGGTGGATTTCTTTAGAAACTCCTCCAGGTGATGGTTTGGTGCTTGGTCGGCGGTCGTGGCTTGGAGGAACTCCGACGAGGCTTCAAACTCTCTTATTTTCCCTCTTTTCTCTCTTTTGATCTATGCTATGGCTTCCCCACGTCGAGCTTTATTTATATGCATAAGAAATCGGGATGGATAAGCTCGGATTTCCTCCGATTGGGATGAATCGGATATGCGGTTGAAACCCATCTCCGATTTACTCTTGATTCGTGTAAATCTTTGATTTTGTTACGATTTGATTCCAATTGGATTATGTTTATCTTATTTTGGTTAAAGATCTAGTGGATTTGTGCAAAAAATCGCATTGAAACGGCCGAATTTCTTTTTTCCCGTGGCCAGCGATTGTTTCGGATAGAGGTAGGGGATGAACATGCCCCCAGCGCGTGCTCCTGCATTGTCCAATTAGCTGCTGACATGTGGCCTAGGGAGGAAAAAAAATAAAAAACGCAGATTTGCTTCCCTTGCGATTCGAACTCACGATCGAGCCCTCCACCCCCCCCTCTTTAGGCCATGGTTCGAAGTAGCTAGGTTAACCCATTTTCTCGTTTTTTTATTAAACGCAATGTACATATATGCGTTGCAATTTTTATTATTTTAAAATTATAAAAATTTGTAAAAATTATTTAACTTCTTTTCTTATTATTTCCACCATTTATTTTCTAAAATTGGTACATTTTTCCTATTTATTTTATTTTTTAAATATTTCTCCTTTATTTTTGCTAAATTAAAAGAACAATTAAAAAATGGAAAAATTTGAGAATTGACCATTATTAATTAGTAAGAGCAAAAATGGGGTGTTTACACCAAGTATTTGCAAAGTCAAGTACATGTGTGTTGTTTGTACTTGTTAAGTTAGATATTGCGTATAGATTAATTATTATTGTAATTAAATTGGATTGTTTACACATGTGTTTGTGATTTACTAGGTCTAAAAAATCGAGTGTAGGTCGGTGTTCTTAGGGTAGCACCCCGATGATTGGTATGTGACGTTGTTCTTAGTAGAGTCATGTACTAAAATGATTTAGATAGTATGTGGAAGGATGTTGTGAAAGGACTCTAGTTGTGGAAGGATGTTGTGGAAGGACTTTGGTTGTGGAAAGATATTGTGAAAGAACTCATGAACTCATGGACAGTGAAGAGTACCCATTATCATATATATATATATATATATATATATATATATATATTATGTATGATATAAACTCATGAACAAAAGAGAATACCTTTTGTCATAATATATATATATATGTACATATTGTCTGTTAAAGGATTGTGAAAGGATGTTGTGAAAGTTATGTGTGATTGTGTATTGGTTAAAGATTGTGAAGAATAAATAAAAATTGAGTATGAATATTATGTTGCATCATGCATGTGCTATTGTTTCTATCATAACATATGTATGTGTTTGTCGGTATACATAGTGCTGGGCATTAGCTCACCCCTCGTGGAAACCTTTTTTAGTTATAGGTGCTACCGAGAATGTAGGGTACTATGAGAACCAAGTAGAGACCAATCAAGATATTGAGAAGCATGTGTAATACATGTACTGTGATGAGTAGTGCCTTGATGAGGAGAAAGGAGATTACTGCTTCCGCTGTAATAATTTAAAATTTTAATCATCATATTAAATACTTGAAGGTTAATGTTTGGAGAATTGTAGTGTTTGAGCCTTTGCATGTCTTCATGAAATGAGGACACATGGCAGGCCGTAGCACTCCCAGGTTCTGGGGCGTTATAGCTAAGGTGGTATCAGAGCCTAAGTTGATGATCCTTAAGAGCTTAGGTTTTGATAAAAAGAATATAGGTTTGTGATATTCAGAGCTTAGGTTGATGGATCTATAGGCTATTTAGGTGAAAATCCTTAGAATTAAGATGATGATATGTAATGAGAGTGATTAGAAAATGGGAATAATATTACTGATTAGTGAACCCCTTCAATAATATTCAAAATGTTAATTTTAAATATTTTATACTCTAATGAATGCATATATATTTTTATATCTTTCCTCATTAGTGTAGTTTATTTTATGAATGCCTAGGAGAATCTTAATAGCAGAAGGTGATGCTCCTGATAGCAGAAGACCACCTAGACTTACTCAGTTTGAACAAGGAGGGACCGAGGTGAATGCTGCACAAATGCTAGAGGCTATCAATACTCTAGCAAGGGTAGTGGCATAGCAGCGGCAACAAATACAAGAAATGTGAGTGTTGAATATGAGATAAGCTCAAATAATGGGAGAGATTAGAGAAAGACAAATTAGGGAAGTGCGTCTGGACCATTTCATTAGAATGGTAAGGGAATTCAGGCCGAAGGTAGACGATCTATTGGATGCTAAGCAGTAGATTAATGAAATAGAAAAGACTTTTGAAGCATTGGGGGCACTTGAAGATAAGAAGGTGAAATATGTTGTGTATCGACTAAAGGGCTCGACTTTTGAGTGGTGGTCAAGTGCTTCCAAACTTATTGTGGGAGTGATTACATGGAGTAGGTTTAAGGAGATGCTATATGAGCAGTATTTCCCAAGTACTATTAGAGAAAGGATGTAAGCAGCATATTACAGCTGCTATTGGGGGAAAAGATCTGTAGATGATTATGAGACAGAACTCAACCATCTAATGAAGTTCATACCACCTGCATTCAGACTTACTTTGAAGTTGTGGACAAAGCTAAACTATAGAACAAAGTCAAAAAAGGACTAATGAAATGAGGACTCTAGGGACTATATTGGTGTTAGGAAAAAGACCTATCCAAAACATTATGACTCAGAAGAAGGGCAAAAGACCTCGCACAGTGTAGTCTAAACCGATGGTCATTACAGTGCCTTCCTCTCAGGTAAGAACCTCATATATGAGATAGGGGATGTGGAAGGTATTATAGGCCACATGAATTGAACAATGCAAATGGCTAGAGGGTGCTTGTTTTTCATGTGGAAAGACAAGACACAGTAGCAAGTCCTATTAGGAGAGGTCAAATCCATTTATAGTCTACTTCTCATGTAAACAGAGGGGTCATTGAATGGTAGAATGCCTAGATAACAAAAGACAGAATGTGCAACTAACACCAGTAGTAAAAACAAGGTTACAATAAAAATAAATACCTTCTCCTAAGGATTGATGATCTATTTGATCAGTTACAAGGGGCTCAAGTTTTCTCAAAAATAGACTTGAGATCTAAATACTATCAATTGAGAATTAAAGAAGAAGACATTCAAAAGGTAACCTTTAGAACTAGGTACAAGCATTATGAGTTCTAAGTAATGCCGTTTAGATTCACAAATGTACCAGTAGTTTTCATGGACTTAATGAATTGGATATTCAGATAATGCTTGGATAAGTTTGTCATCATGTTCATAGATGACATCTTAATATACTCTAGAAGCGAAGAATATCATGAGCAGCATTTGAGGATAGTATTGAGTAAACTGTAGGCAGAAAAGTTGTACGCTATGTTTAAGAAGTGTGAATTATGGCTGAAGCAAGTCACCTTTTTGGAACATGTGATTAGTAAGGATAAATTATCTATAGATCATAAGAAGATAAGAGTTGTGAGCGAATGGCTGAGGCCGAAGACCATAATAGAAATTAGAAGCCTTTTGGGGTTAGCAGAATACTATAGAAGATTTGTAGAATGATTCTCCAAACCAGCAACCCCTTTGACCAAGTTAACTTAAAAGGGATAAAGTTTGTATGGGATGATCGATGTGAAGCAAGCTTCATGACACTGAAAGAGAGATTGACTTTTACTTTGGTGCTTGCTTTATTAGTCAATGGTGAAGAATTTTGTGGTGTATAGTGATGTATCTATTGAAGGACTTAGGTCTGTATTAATGCAGAATGATAAGGTAATTGCATATGTATCTAGATAGTTAAAGCCCTATGAGAAAAACTACCCAACACATGATCTGGAATTAGCAGCCATGGTATTTGCACTTAAGTTATAGAGACACTACTTGTATGGGGAGAATTGAATAATATCCACAGATTACAAAAGCCTTAAGTACCTCCTTATGCAAAAGGAGCTAAATATGAGGTAGAGACTATCAATCAAGAAGGTCTGGAAGCACAGAAACATACACGGCCGGATACACGGACAGAAGACACGGCCGTGTGTTGTGTCAGGTACTTCCTAGAAACATACACGGCCGGATACATGGTCAGAAGACACAGCTGTGTATTATGTCAGGTAGCTACCAGGAGCATACACGGCCTGATACACGGCCGTGAATACTTAGATATTTGTTTCGTGACTTAGTTTGTAAATATGGCATGTATATTTTGTATTGTATATTTTGGTAGAGGAAGATTTATTTTCCTAGTTTATAAGATATAGTTACTTAGAAAGATATCCTCCTAATGTACATATATACTTGAACATGAATTATGAAAGGCATTCAGCCAAAGTCTCTCAAAAGTTGTTATGGTATCAGAGCCACACAACTGAGTATTGCGCTGAATCCATAGTTCTTTTTTTTAGTCTTGGAATTGCTAGTTTGTTCTTGGTTGTTTTTGGCTTTAGGTTGATTCATTCCAATCAACAATTTTTTGATAATCAAGTTGTGAGTGACAATTCGGTTTAGAATGTCTTCTGAGAAAACACATGAGATCTTAGCTATTAGATTTACGGGAAAGAATTATGCTGCATGGGAATTTCAGTTCAAGATGTTTTTGAAAGGGAAGGAGCTTTGGTGTCATATTGACGGGTCTTCTCCAGCTCCTACAGAGTCAAAAGATCGTGGTCAATGGGAGGCAAAAGATGCACGGATTGCTTTTTGGATTTTGGGATCTATTGAGGCTCACATGGTGAACAACTTACGATCCTTTAGCACAGCAAAAGAAATGTGGGAATACTTGAAGTGCGTCTACAATCAAGATAATACAGCAAGAAGTTTCCATTTGGAACTTGATATGAGTAATTATAGTTAAGGTAATCTCTCAATTGAACAATATTATTCTGGATTCCTTAATTTATGGAGCGAATATTCTGGTATTATCTATGCTAAGGTGTCAAAGGAGAGTTTGGCTAGTCTTCAGGCTGTTCATGAAGTGAGTCGTCGTGATCAGTTTTTGATGAAGCTCAGACCTGAATTTGAAACCGCTCGGGCTGGGTTGCTGAATAGAGATCCAGTGCCTTGTTTAGATGTATGTTTTGGGGAATTGCTACGCGAGGAACAAAGATTGGCGACACAAGCTGCTATTGGTGCAACTGGTGGATCATCTAGAATAGTTAATGTTACATATGCTACTTAGACCCGAGGAAAGGGAATAATGCAATATTACAGCTGCAAAGAATTTGGTCATATTGCCCAGCATTGTAGTAAGAAGTTCTGTAATTATTGCAAGCAAAAAGGACATATTATTAAGGAGTGTCCTACAAGGCCTCAAAATAGAAGGCCACAAGCTTTTCATGCTGCGGTATCCGACTCTTGCAATCCTGGTTCGACATCCACAATTGCTAGCAACAAGCAATCTGTTCTCACACCAGATATGGTTCAATAGATGATCCTCTCTGCCTTCTCTGCTCTTGGTCTTCAAGGGAAAGGTAAGACTACTAATTCTGTTCCTTGGTTTGTTGATTCCGGCGCCACAAATCATATGACTGGCACATCGGATTTATTGCATAATCAACATCCATATACTGGTACTCAACACATTCAGGTTGCTGATGGAAATAATATTCCTATTACGACAGTTGGTG
Source organism: Laguncularia racemosa (assembly GCA_037954665.1). NCBI lineage: Eukaryota > Viridiplantae > Streptophyta > Magnoliopsida > Myrtales > Combretaceae > Laguncularia > Laguncularia racemosa. Next base: position 941,975 of record JBBMOL010000239.1, read on the forward strand.
ATATTAGCTCCTCCTTTCGACATGTCTTGGTTTCTCCTAAATTATCTACTAACTTACTTTCTATTGGGCAAATGGTGGATAATAACCGTGATGTCCACTTTTCTTGTGATGGTTGTACTGTGCAGGATCAAGTGTCAGGGAAGGTGATAGCGAAGGGGCCTAAAGTGGGCAGGTTATTTCCATTACAATTTACCGTTCCTCGGACTTTGTCATTAGCTTCTTCAGTTGTTGACAATAAGGCTAGCATCTAGCATAGACGCTTAGGTCATCCAAATAATGTTGTTTTGAATCATTTGTTGCAAAGAGGTGTCCTCGGTTCCATAGATAAGAACTTATTAGTTGATTGTTGTTCTTGTAAACTGGGCAAAAGTAAGACATTACCTTTTCCTGTTTTGGGTAATCGTGCCAATAAATGTTTTGACATTATTCATAGTGATGTTTGGGGAATTACACCAATTATTTCACATGATCAGTATAAATATTTTGTGACATTTATTGACGATTACAGTCGATTTACATGGATTTATTTTTTGCATTCCAAAGCAGACGTGTTTACTGTGTTTCAAACCTTTGTGACATATATTGAGACCCAGTTTTCCACTTGTATTAAAATCTTACGGTCTGATAACGGTGGTGAATATATTTCTCATGAGTTTGAAGCATTTCTTCATACCAAGGGTATTGTTTCACAATGCGCATGTCCTTATACACCTCAGCAGAATGGAGTTGCCGAACGGAAAAATCGACATTTGTTAGATGTGGTGCGCACATTGTTGTTAGAATCTTCTGTTCCAGCTAAGTTTTGGACCAAAGCTTTATCTACTGCCGTTTATCTGATTAATCGCTTACCATCTCAACAATTGAAGTTTGATTCTCCCTATCAACGAGTGTTTGGTAAACATCCTAATTATCATATGCTACATACTTTTGGATGTGTTTGTTTTGTTCATTTACCTACCCATGAACGTCATAAGTTGTCAGCCCAGTCTGTTCGATGTGGCTTTATGGGTTACAGTCCTAATCATAAAGGTTTTGTGTGTTATGATTCAATTAATAATAGATGGCATATTTCTCGGGATGTGATTTTCTTTGAACATGAATACTATTTTCAGCAACATTTTTCGACATCTGATACTGTTGTGCTTCCTCACTTTGATAATTCTTATTTTGATAAATGGTTCAAGCCTGGACTTGTCCTTTCTGACCCTGCTCCTGAAAATGCTTCAATGATTCTTCGACGATCAACTCGGCACACTCGTCCTTCAGATAGATATGGCTATTCTACAATTGTAACTAATACTACCATTCCTACCTCTTATTCTCAGGCTGCTAAATAGCCTTGCTGGATAAAAGCCATACAAGAGGAACTTCAAGCACTTCAAGATAATCACACTTGGGATATTGTTTCCTGTCCTGCTGGTGTTAAACCCATTGGTTGTAAATAGGTTTATTCTCTTAAGATTTGATCTGATGGTTCCCTCGACAGATATAAGGCAAGGTTGGTAGCTCTTGGCAATCGACAGGAATATGGCATTGATTATGAAGAGACCTTTGCACCTGTGGCTAAGATGACAACTGTCCGGCTTATTCTATCTATTGCTGCATCTAAAGGATGGTTCTTACGACAGATGGATGTTAAGAATGCATTTTTGCATGGAGACCTCAAGGAAGATATCTATATGACTCTTCCTCCAAGATTGTTTTCCACACCCTCACATGATGTTTGTAAGCTCAAACGGTCTCTATACGGTTTGAAACAAGCTCCACGGGCCTGGTTTGAGAAGTTTAGTAATACTCTTCTTAGCTTCTGTTTTATTCAAAGTCAGTATGATTCTTCATTATTCTTGTGCAAGACTGACAAGGGAATTGTCTTGTTGTTAGTCTATGTTGATGATATTGTTATCACAGGATCTGATACTCAATTAATGTCTCAGTTACAAGAACGCCTTCAAGGTTCATTTCATATGAAGGATTTGGGCTCGTTAACTTATTTCTTAAGTCTTGAGGTTCATTCTTCTTCTGCTGGTATTTTTCTTCATCAACATAAATATACTGAGGAACTTATTGCTTTAGCTGGTCTCCAAGAGGGATGTTCTGTCGATACTCCTTTGGAAGTGAATGTTAAATATCAACGACATGATGGTGACTTTCTATCTGATCCATCTCTATATCGACAACTTGTTGGAAGTCTTAATTATCTGACTATTACACGTCCTGATATTTCATTTGTTGTACAACAAATTAGTCAATTTATGCAGGCACGTATACGTCTTCATTTAGCAGCAGTTCGCCGTATTGTTCGGTATTTAAAAGGGACTTCTCATCGGGGTTTGTTCTTTTCTGCAGAGTCTCCCATTCACTTAACCACATAAAGTGATGCTGATTAGGCTGGTTGTTCTGATACACGTCGCTCTATTACTGGTTGGTGTATGTTTCTTGGTAACTCTTTAATTTCTTGGCAGAGTAAGAAACAAGATCGTGTGTCTAAGTCTTCTACTGAGTCTGAATATCGTGCTATGTCATCTGCTTGCTCTGAGATTATTTGGCTTCGCGGTTTGTTGGCTGAGGTTGGTCTTCCTCAACTTGGGTCTACCTCTCTTCATGTCGATAATACTAGTGTTGTTCAGATTACTGCTAATCCTGTTTTTCATGAGCGTACGAAACATATTGAAGTGGATTGTCATTCTATTCGAGAAGCTTATGATAATGGTGTTATTTCTCTTCCGCATATATCTTCGGATCTTCAAATGATTGATATATTTACTAAGGCTCTTTCTTGGCAGCGTCATTAGTTTCTTGTTGGCAAATTGATGCTTCTTGATCAGTCCGCATCAATTTGAGGGGGGATATCAATCAAGAAGGTCTGGAAGCACAGAAACATACACGGCCGGATACACGGTCAGAAGATACGACCGTGTGTTGTGTCAGGAACCTCCCAGAAACATACACGGCTGGATACACGGACAAAAGGCACGACCGTGTGTTGTGTCAGGTGCTTCCCAGAAACATACACGGCCGGATACACGGTCAGAAGACACGACCGTGTATTGTGTCAGGTAGCTACCAGAAGCATACACGGCTAGAAGGCACGGCCGTGTAACATGGCCATGAATACTTAGATATTTGTTTCGTGACTTAGTTTGTAAATATGGCATGTATATTTTGTATTGTATATTTTGGTAGAGGAAGATTTATTTTCCTAGTTTGTAAGATATAGTTGCTTGGAAAGATATCCTCCTAATGTATATATATACTTGAACATGAATTATGAAAGGCATTCAGCCAAAGTTTCTCAAAAGTTGTTAGAGACGTTTGCTAGGATTGCCAAAGGACTATGACTTAGACATTCAGTACCATCCTAAGAAGGCAAATGTAGTGGCTGACGCACTTAGTAAAAAGAAGCATGGTAATCTAGCAACGTTGATCACAACTTAGAAGAAAATATTGAAAGATATGTAGAAGTTAAATATGAAGATTATGACTTAGGAAATTGGAACTAGACTCGTCAACTTATGAATACAATCGACGTTAATAGATAGAATCAAAGCGGCACAAGTTGATGATATAGGGGTGTAGGAGATTAAGAAAAGAATGGAAGAGAGAAGAGTTATAGAATTTAATGAAAATGAAGAGGGAGTGTTGATGTATGGTCATAGGTTATGTATGTCAAGTATAGATGAACTAAAGAATAAAATATTGAAGGAGGCACATTATTCCAGGTATTTCATATGCCTTGGAAGTACCAAGATGTATAAGGATCTAAAAAGCCATTACTAGTGGAGGAAGATGAAGAGAGAGATTGCTGATTATGTATCAAAATGCTTGACAAGCCAATAGATAAAAATAGAACATCAAAGACCCGTGGACATGTTATAGCCTTTACCTGTACCAGCGTGGAAATGGAAACATGTAAGTGTATGGGTGATTGTGGACCGACTTACAAAATTAGCTCACTTATACCTATATGTACTAGGTACAAACTGGAGAAACTAGTACAAATCTATATCAAAGAAATTGTAAGGTTACATGGGGTACCAGTCTTTATAGTGTCAGATAGAGATAACAGATTTGTGGGGAGATTTTGGAACAGTCTGCATAGGACTCTGAGAACAAAGCTACAATTTAGTATGACTTTTTACCCATAAACGGATGGTTAGTCAAAGTGAACTATTCAGATATCGGAAGACATGTTGAGGGCGTGTGCATTGGACTTTAGTGGAAATTGGGATGAACATTTGCCCTTAGTGGAGTTCGCATATAACAACAGTTATCAAGCTATCATCGAGATGGCACCGTATGAGGTGTTATATAGAAGGAAGTATCGATTGCCTTTACATTAGGACCGGGTGGGTGAGAAACAAATATTGGGTCTTAATCTAGTACAAGATGCAGTTGACAAAATAAAGTTGATCAGATAGAGGATACAGTTCGCCTAAAGCCGTCAAAAGTCATATGTAGACATGAGGAGATGCCCATTGGAGTTCCAAGTGAGAGATCATGTATTGTTGAAGATCTCACCTACGAATGGAGTGATAAGGTTTAGGCTAAGGGGGAAATTGAATCCTAAATATGTGGGACCCTTCAAAATTCTTGAGAAAATTGGACTAGTGGCATACAAACTAGCCTTGCCACCAAGTTTGGCTAAGGTACACAATGTATTTCACATTTTCATGCTAAGGAAATATGTATCTAACCTATACCAGATCACTGCATCGGAACCTTTGCAAGTGTAGCCAAATCTCACAACAGTGGAGAGATTTGTCAAAATTGTGGATACTAAAGAGTAGATTTAAAGAAGAAGGATCATTAAATATGTTAAAGTGCAGTAGAGCAACCAAAAAAAGAGAGAGGCAACTTAGGAGTTGGAAGAAGAGATGATGTGCTCAAAACCAAGGTTAAGCACATGCAAATGAATCAAAGGAATAACTTCAATTCTCAATTAAAAACCGGTTCAATAGGATCATGAATTGCGTGAACCCTAATGGAGATTTAATGAAATCCGAATGCTCAAAGTTGCAATTAACAATCTAACAATGATAATCTTCTCTAATATAACAACAATCACAAGAATTCCACGTGAATTACACACAAGAACAATAAGATCCCTTCTGTGATTCACTTTCCCAACAAAATGACCCACGGTTCCAAGAAGATGCTAAATTGAAGGTTAAAACTAAGGCTAAAACCAATCAATTAAGCAACAAGAATTTGATTACCAATGCAATCAAATTCGGTCAATAGACAACCAATTCAACCCTAGATATTACTCATTAGAGAGAAAAGGAAATTGTAACAAAGTAAATTTGATGTTACTCACAAATTAACCTTGAAGCCACTCGCCATAACCTCAAATTGGGATTTGAAATTGATATGAGTAATTGAATTAGGAATAAGCCCTAACCCTCTCACGTAAAAGTGAAGTTCTAATTATGAAAAAATGGCCTCCTCAAACCCTACTTTAAGCAAATATTTACACTTGCTTCCTTTAGGGTTATAAAATGCACAAAATTACAATTATGCCACTTTTAAGGTGGCTAGTTCTAAATAGAAATTACAATCAAAATGAAAGTGTCCTAACATAAAATAGAACATAAAATAGTCCATAAAACAATTACAAAGTACAAAATATCATAAATCTTCATGAGCCAATGCTTCGAAATGGAAACAATCGCAGCGGGTCGTTGATTGTAAATCTGAAGATGTCTCGTGGCCATCAACTAGGGTAGGACATATTGGCATCCCATGGAGAATTATTATTGTACCTGTAAGATTATTTCTCAAATATTTATTAGATAAAAAGATTTGAAGTAAAATATAAGCGATTTGGATCATCAGCCAAATCTAGTTCTGAAGGTATAGGCGGTGTCGGAAAATTTCCCATCATCTCCTCGGGCTTCTGAAAGATTTGCCCTTAAATCTAGAGGATCAGTTTTGGAATTGAACCCTGATATCTCTGTTGGCCTGTTCTTCCGACTATCAAATGTAATAGAAGTAGTTCTGATCTGTTCCTGAAACTGATGTACCTTAGATGGAGTCATTGGTGACAATACTATGCGAGACTCGCCCATACTGAACATGTAGGTGTTTCTAAACCCATCATGTAATACCTGCGGATCAAACAACCAGGGTCTACCCAACAGCAAATGGAATGCATGCATAGGAA